>JACMZG010001863.1:56254668-56292009 GCA_018340805.1 Microvelia longipes
AAGTAGAGTCACTCAGTCAGCCGGTTCAGTTCGTATAATTAGTATGGTCAAACAGTTTTCTTGGTAGTAGCTTAATTACTGGTAGGTCCTGTAAACTCAGTGGTACTAAATTTGTTATCTTATATCTATTTCCAGAAAGATATAAAGTTTCAGAGTCTACACATCAGAGTGGCGTGACTTGGTGTAGTTTAGATTTTTCTAATAATATTGATGTTTATATCACCGACTAAGATTAAGCTTGCTTTTAATTATTTTTCTTATTATGTACTCTAATTGTTCGGATAGGCACATAAAATGTGGATTTCCAATTAGGGCGAATGCTGTAGCGAGTCTCAGAGAGAACTTATTCAGATTGTCTACTTTCTTTATCAAGCGAATAATTAATTAAGCTGTTAGAATCAGTCATTTCCTCTTTCACTTATCAGCGAGATGTTCAATTTGTTTGTGTCATATACCCACACATACCACTGTTTGTGTTAAAGTCATTGTACCGTAATTAGTTTTTGTTGGTAATCCATTCGACCTATTACTTGTCGCATAAGTTAAATATAGAGGTAGAATTCCCAACCGATGCCTCAGTCAGAATTATATATCTAGTCAGTTTTTATTTGTTGTAGTTTATTGCCAGAAATTATCAATAAACTTTTGTTTATTTGATAACTTCTTATGTTCATATGTAACAAAGTTAACTTCCACTTTTACAAGGATGTAAGTCTTTAAAGTCTGTTAGAGTCTGTTTCTCGTTTGTTTACGCAAAATTCTTCAGGTAGCTCTCTTACAATGAATTTACGGTTATCCATTATTTTGCGTACTTATTTATGTGTGTTTTTAATTATTGAATTAATATTTTATGTGTTATTTTTGAGTAAAATTTATATTTAATAATAGAGTAAGCTTTTTAATTTTTTTTTACATTAATATTTGTATATAGTTATGGTTATTTTTAATATAGTAAAGTAGGGTTAGTTATATATTTTAATTTAATTAGGTCTAGCTAAGCTAATGAAGATTAATTAAAACAATTTAAATATGAATGTTTTTTGGTTACGTTATGAGGATGAGACAGAGATAAGCACACACGAAATTATATTAATGTGACCTAGATAAATAATAAAATAGGAGAGTATGGAATGAAAAATAAATATAATAAATAAAATACTAAATATGAGAGAGTGAGAATATATATATAAAATAAATCGATAAATTATAATAAGAAGAAATGAAATAAATCTATATTTAAAATAATCAGTAAAAACAAATAAACAATAAAAAATTAAAATAAGTTAAAGAATGTTTTTTTTTATGTTTTTTTTTAAATTTAAGACCCTAGAAATTTAATAAAATTTAGTTCAAAATATAGGTTTAGGTTTTATATATTTGGGTTTTAGTAGTTTAACGGTTTGTTGAGATCTTTCCTCCGAGATGATTGAAGCTTCGTTGGAAATTATTTTTTTCAAATCCTTTTCGTTAATGTTTTGTCCACCTCCTCCAACGAGACTTTTTAGCCCTCTATATGTGGGCTTCTAGTTGTTGCTGAGCACGAGAAAAGACTTGTTCGATGTGCAGTATTTCCTCGATCTTATAATACTTATCCATACATGCTGTCCAGATTAATGTTTTATACGCACCAGCTAACTCCCCTGGTCTCACATGAAACATACACTTTTGTTCTCATGAGGAAGTTCAGATTGATCAAGCCGACATAAATTAAGGGTGTGTCTCTGGGAAGGACTGGTGAATTATGATTAGCTTAATTTGATTCTTTTTTCTCTCGATGCTTTAATTAATTTCCTTTTTTATATTTTAATCTGGCTGATAAGGCTGACGCTATTATGGCACGGTGCTTTACCCTGGGACCAGTTAAGACTTTGAGAAAGAGTAACTCTGTGAGTGCTATTTGTATGTCTTCCATCTCTTAACGTTGGACGCCGCAGCAATCCAAGTTCCGCAGCTAATTTATAACAGACGATAGCATTGCAGCGCGTCTTCATTTTCTCTGTAAGATGTATGGAACTCCCATATCTCTAACTTTTGAATTCTTGCAATCTCTGTTCCCGAATTTCGACTCCAAGGTCTCTTAGATAACATAAATATTTGTCTCTTAGACGCATTTCATTGTTGGAGTTTTTAGGTTTCACAATCTTGATGCCATAAATAAGGTCAATTACTAATAATTTTAGCTTGAGCTAATCAGTGTTCGTTAAGTTATCTCAACTATATTTCTTGAGAGTTTTATTACTCCAAACTGCCACTTAAATTGTTAAACTATATTAGCCTTCCGCTGTTTCGTGTGCACGTTGTCTCGTGAATTTGTATATTCATATTCTTGGTTCATATATCCAAATCCAGTTGGCTAATATGTGTCTCTCGAAGAGCTTTTTTGGGATTGCCTTGAACACAATAATCACATTTCCATACCTGTTTTTCCCTGGTCCCATTTAACAAATTTTCAGTTTATTCTGGTGGCATGTTATGTGTAGAAATTTCAGCACTCGGTACTTTAATGACCAAAAGCGTGCTTTCGATATCACCTTGCAGGAGTCACAGTGAACCATCTTATGTAATTAATGTAAAGAATTTCTTCAATCAAAGTTAGTTTAAAACCTGCAATATAGAGGGTGTAATTGTGAAATTACACATTTAATCTAAGTGGGGATAAGGTCTTGTAATTCAGTACTCCGTCTGTTTTTTTTTTTAACTGAACCTCTTAAATAGTACTGGTGGATAACAGTTTTTGTTTTATTATTATTGATTGCTAATAATGATTATGAACTATGTGTCAAGATTACTCACGTGTTTTGATTGCATAAAATGTTGAGTCCAATAAATTCTAGAGTCCGTTTTATTTATTTTATTACACTATTTAAAAACCACTTTAAATATAAGTTTCTACTTCTCTAAATTAAGCATTTCGAAATTATTAGTCCCATTTAATTCTCTTATTTTTTCCCTCTTCAAATTTCACTAAAAATTTATCTTTAAAAGAACTTAAATAAAAGTATTTAAAATTTTAGATTTAAAACACTATAAACAGAAGACGATGTTTTCAGTATAGGCTTTCAAGGCGCAGACTGAATCTGAATACCAAAATTGTTTTCCTGACGGTCACTTAAAACAATTAAATTGAAAGATACTATAAAATAATCCTTTTCTAAAAAATGAGTTTTAATCCTAGAAAATGTGTTACCAATATCGCTAACATTCCGTTTATATTTTCCAGAAACCTTTAATTTTCCCATACAATGTAATTGAAATAAGGAATTAAGTAATTATTTTTAATATAAATTGTTGTTGTTAAATATATATGACGTCATAAAACCGAGTTGACGTCCTATGAAGCTATAGACCACAATTATACAATATTATCTTATACATGTAAATAATTATGTATACAATTATACACTAGTATTTTAAGCAAATACCTTCAGGAAAACCATCCCCTCTCTCTAATAATAAAATAAGAAATGAGATGAGGGTCATATAACAATAGCAAGTTTTCAATAGATATGCATATTTTCTTATGCTGACTCTTTAAATTTATTCTGTACGCGTACCATCTTTTCTTCTTTGTTGCAAGTCTGTTCTGAACAACTGTTGTTGTTGCTGCCGGAAATCATGGTGATAAGAAATAATAAGTCATATCTATACTATAGAATATTGTTATATTTCTAATACATAATATTTGTAAGTGTAAAACCAAGGATGGGCTTAGCCATTAGTCCCAAACTCAGTCCTATTTTGGCTGAGACTTTGTGGATGTTGAAAAGAATTCATCATGAATAAAGATTCTAAGACGTCTATTTCAAACGGTACTACTTTTATTGTAGAATGTTGATGAAAGCATAGCATTGTAGTCCAAGCAGCCGAACCTGAAAAATGTGACTCATTTTGTACTACTTTAATTCAGAAATTTTTCTGAAAACATACTTTAAAATTAATGAGAAACAAACACTAGTCTGCCAGCAAAAAACCATCCAGAGTAGAGCCCTTCATATATTGTGCCATGTTTCTCAAAATTACATAAAAATTCAGTTTTTTCCTAACAATAAGTGGTTCCCCTGTGGGTGAGTGCAAAACAGGAATAGAAAATTTTTTAAAGATCATAAATTTGTTAATAATGCAAAGCGTTCATCATCAAATCGGTAACTACAACCAAAGTTCAAAAACACTCTGGCTCTTCAGAAAACACCAAAAAAAATTGTTATTTATGCAAAGTCAGCTATTGCTTTGAACAAATATTGTTTTTGAGCGTTTTTTACAATTTAACAACTGTCATAACTTTAAGTTGTAGTTACTGATTTTGATATAAACACGGTTTTAATAGTAAATTTAATCAGCTTTAAAAAAAGTTTCTTTCATGTTTGCACACGACCTACAGGGAACCACATTATTACAAGAAAACGGGATTTGGTGAAGATTTTTTTAATATTTTGAAGCGAGCGCATTCATGAGGGCTCCACTCTGATAGGCAGATTATGCTTTTCTTTTCATATTTAAGGTATATTGTAGAAAATTTGGCTTGAAGTAGTTCAAAATGAGTCACATTTTTAGGCCTTGCTCTTGGACTATTATGGAAGGGTACAGATCGGCCAGCTGCATATTTCTCTTAAATATCTAATTCAGTAAAATCAGATATAAATTCACTATGGAACGAGAAGTTGACGGAATACATATTTTTTAGAACCTCAGTCATCTATAGAGAGTGTATAGACAGTGAGTTTGATATCTATAAACAACTTACTCATACCAGACGTGGTAACCTTCTGTTCTATGTGTTGGAGAGCTCTCACTGTTCCCACCTAATAATGAACAGCCAAGAAAGATTAGCTGTGAATTAAGCAAATAGCTGTCAGCAATGGTTACTCCCCTAATATAGTAGACAATATATTAAAAACTGCTCAAAAAAATAAAGAATCAGAGTTAGAAAATAACAGTCAGAAACAAGGAACTAGCATGAAAACAAAAAGCCTCTACCTAGCAACTCAACAATCAACACTGCTCACATACAAATGCATTAATTAATAAATTTATTTTACCTTTTCTTATGATATTTATCAAATACTGATTTAGCACAGCATTAGTTGTCTATGTGTCTGCTGTCGAATCTTTAATTGTTAAATATATCTGGTAAAATTTAAGTGCAGTTTGCCGTAATAAACGCTACTTACTTAATATTGGTTCTCGATTTCTCATAAGAGCAATTTAATTTTTCTTTCCCTGTCGTTCCTTTTGCCCACATTTTCTTGATTAATAAAACACTAATTGGTTAGTTATGAAAGCAGTATATTAATAAATAACGCACAAAAAATAAAGAATAATCATCCATGTTTTTAAAATATCAAAATACTAAGTAGAAATACAACAAAACGATTAATTGCAAATCGTGTTATGGTTTTACATAATGGCCAACCTACAACATACAAATATCCAAAGAAAAATATAAATCTTTATGTATGATTTAATTATTATTTAAATTATTTTACAGGATATACATTTTATTGATTCTATGTTATAAATACTCATACAGTTATTAACTGTTTAGTTTGTTAAGTATTTTTAGAACATTTTTGTTTTTTACATTGTTTTTATTATCAATTATCTTTTACGAAAATGTAATGTACAAATGTCTGCCAATACTAATGAAGTCATATAATGATGTTTGAGAACCGGCTATAAGTTACAATACAACGCAGAACTAACTTAGAGATACAATAGAATCACCACTGTGCACTTAAAGTTTTTAAATTAAGTATAAATGTTAATCCCCCGGGTTCAAACTCTACCGTGAAACGTTTGAGGGTTCAACCCCGAAAAACAACTATAGGTGTACCCTGTTGTTCAACACCTCGTGTAGACAGGTAATTGATAGTAAGTATTTCAGATAGCCATTTACATAATTTTTACTGATCATCACCGTATATAATTATTTCTTTTGACCGATAACATTTGTGTCGATCAATCAATTTAAATAAATTTATAAATGCTGCAGGTGTGCAACCTAACATGCATCGTTGACAATGGTTTGACAACTACATCGCAGTTTTATTTTCGTAAAATCTTTTTCTATTATGGTACCTCATGATATGAAAATAAAAGGATAACCGTTTTTATAACATTACCATATTTGGATTAACCTTTCCAATAATATGTATCTAAGATTTTTTTATTATTTGATATACAGTTTACCTTAATAATTGAATAATCAAAGTTTAAATTGGGATATGCCATTATTGATCGGCAAAAATATTACGCCTACTTAATTCAGCGAACCAATTTAATATGCATTTCGTGAAGGAAATACCTTTGATTACTAATACTTGATAAAAATCAAAAACAAATGTATAAAGGGAAAGAGTATATTATACACCTTCCTTACGAAAAATCTGTCGCTAACCGGCTAACCCCCACCACAACGAAGTGGATCTATGATAACACTACGCATCTTTATTATCATATTATAACGCTTTCAAGCCAAAATTTTAACATTTATATTTGTTGAGGAGTCGTCGGTGGAACTTTTTGGGGGAACTAATTATATATATATATATATATATAATATATATATATATCATATATATATAATATATATGTATAATATATTATATATTATATATTATATATATAATTATAATATATATATAGTGTTGTGTGTGTGTGTGTGTGGTGTGTGTGCTATGTGTGTGTGTGAGTGAGTGTGTGGTGTGTGTGTGTGTGTATTGCGTGTGCATGAATTGTTTTATGTGTAAGATTTTTGTTCCTAGACGTTTCTACTTGATAACCAAATCAACCTTGTTAATGTTTCCGACTCTTATTGCTTATGAAATATGTGTAGGGTCATTAACCCACAATAATGACCCCACAATCATTTTTTAAAAAATCATAAATCTTCAAAAAGTGTAGATCGGACTGAACTTTTTTTACACATGTACTATTATATATAATTAACTAATATACGAGGTTACATTTAATTATAAATATTAGTTTAGATTTTATTCATTGACATATATAACATAATGTAAACAAAATCACTGATTTTACATTGCCAACTAATTTTACATTGCCAATCTTTAAGGGGAAGAAAAGTCAATGTGTGAAATATTTTTGGTTCAATCTGTTATTATAAGCAGAAATCAATTAAATCAATAATTAATTACTCTATATTTATGTAATATTTCTATTAATCTCTTTTATATTGCTTAATGCTTTATTATATACTAATTAAAAAGGACAGGAAAATCTTTGTTTGTGTTATTAATTTTTCAATGTTACTTTGTTTAATGTGGGGGTCCTAGTTTTATATGGCAAAATCCACTTTCGTGACAAGCCTTTTAATAAAGAAACCTTGTTCAAAGACCATATTAAAGAGGCGGTTGTACTCCTGGTTACGAAAGAAACTACTTTAAAGAAGGTGAACGTTTAGGGAATATTTGAGGTCAACGTTCAAAAAAGGGTCTCCTCCCAACTAGGCCGTGAGGGCCTGAAGAAGGACCAGACTGTTAATAAAATGTTTTATTTATACTTGCTTATCACCAAAATGAGGGATTTTTATACGGAGCAACATAAGATAAACCAACCTGCTTAAATATACAAGGAGATTAATCAACTCTGAAAATATTATCTTTAGCTAACCTTTTTATTTACTCCTTCAGTAAACTGAGAGGTGAAGTAAGAATTGAACAAATACTCTTAGGCCACAGTAGTGGACATTAACAAGACATAATGCACCTTGTGAAGTATTAAGTAATAGTTAAGTAAGCAGTTTAAGTCTATTGCCAAGGGTAAGTGATGAGGTATGTAGGAAGGAAAGGCCGCGCCCTCTGTGTACACGGCAGGAAACTTTCACTCAGTCAGTCGGCTTGAGGATGACTTTGTCATCGGAGATCTTCATCGCGTCATCTTCAGTCAAAGCCTTTCTCAAATTATTTACTACCTTACATGTCAATTACTGTTGGAATTTATTACTATCAAAATCCGCTGCTCCATCTGATGACTCAAGATTTTTAATCCTATAAATTTATATTTATATTATCCCGTTACTAATGTACGCGCCATTGACATTCTTTGTAGACAAAATAGAAACTTATTCATTTTCCACTCAATTTATATCGTAAAGGCAAAAGTATTGTGCACTTTATTGTTTCGTTTAATTTTTAAGACCCCCTGACGGTTTTTAACAGTCTGTCCTGTTTATACCGTGTGTTGTATTTTAGTGCTCCTGTTATCATCTACTCCCCCGTGGATAATGCTAGAGGTTAACTAAAGCATAAACTCAATTTCTGGTTAGTTGAGTTATTGAAAGATATATAACAGTAAATTTAAAAAAATGATTGAAAGATTTTAAAGCAGACTAACGATGCTAGTTTCATCTTAATTACAGCATTCCATTGTTATCGTATAATATGCATAATTTTTTAATCCTTTAAAAATTATATTCCTTCATAATTTTTGATCAAAAAAAATTACGAAATTTTTCGGGGTTAGTTCAAATTATTTTCGTCAGATTCAAATCTGTAAAGCAATTATCAAGCGTGGACATTGGTGGAATGGGTTCCATTCCATTCGCTGAATTAAACCTGAATTTTTTAGTCTAACGCGACTAGTTCAATAGAGAGGAGTAAGAGGGAAACCGATAAGAACGAGGAAAGTTTCCGAGGTCAAACCCCTTAACTGGTTAACTAAATTTTCTAACTAATACCTAGTATACAGGAAAGTGTTGTGTTTGCCAAAATAAAAAATCATGAAATCGGGATCCCACATAAATAATCCATTCCAGGTGTTTTTAAGGTGGTTTGCAGTAGTGTTTACAACGTTTTCAGTCTTTATCACTGTTTGTGCCTGTATATCGTTCTAGCTCCCAGCTTTAATGCAAAATTCTATGAAAATTTGGTTATTGGGAAAGGAAGGTTTTCGTAACAATACATGTATGTTTCAAAATGTCCATAGCATTATTTAATTAAACGTAGGTTCTGTTGTGAAACAAATAATTAAATAGAGTAGAAGGGTTCCTATTGGGGTAACGTAGTTTACTTAGCACCACCACTGCCTACATTGGGAGGTTCAGGGTAAAACCGCTTGGTAATGTAATAGTACGAAAAGAAAGATGAAATCAAGTCAAATAGAATCCATGGACCGTTGCTGTTACCAATTAAAATCTACCTATATCCAAATTGGATGTAAGGCGATTTCTTAAGGGGAGGCCTTAAATGTGACACTACATTTTTTAAAGAAACATGAAGGCCCATTTTTTGCGTAGAAAGCCATGTGGCCTGACTGAGATTTTAACCAAAGATACCTTGAGGCAAGAGGTATCACCGGCTGCCCTTAAAAAATTCTATTGCTCTTCTTAAAAACTGAGCTATCAGTAAACCAAAGTACGGGCATAAAATTAGGTATATTATCTAATCTCCTATTATTTCGGACTCTGAGGTTTTTGTTGTTGCATGACTGTTTAGCCATGAGCGAGAATTGTTTAATGACTTTCTATCCACAACAACCTATCATTTTTTACATTGAAATAGGTTATTCTCGAGGGCTCAGCATTGCTTCCATTCGATTAGCCTTCTACTATTGTTAGCAATACATCCTTTTTTGTCCAAACGGAGGGGAAACGCGACGGCCTCTAGGGAAAAGCTTTCCCTCGGAATCAAAGCACAACACCTCTAAAGGGTGGCTCCTGATCATCCGAAGGTTTCGTCCTACCTTAGATTTCCTCGTTGGGAATTAAGATGACGAAGCCATGCCATGTACTGGTACATGAAGTTGTTGGACTAAAACCGATCCTCCGTCTCCCAGCCGGTACCGAAGCAGTGATTGTCCAGGCCCTTACCCACTAAAACTTAGAGGTAAAACCCCTCCGTCAGGCGTATACCCCTGAAATGACACTTATACGTAAATTATCAATAGTCGCCTTCATTTTATTATTATTTAAACTTTTAAACAGGATTAAGACAATAAAAAAATAAATTTAGATCAGGAGCGTTTTTTATGATTTAATGCATTTTGCCATTTCAAACGGCGATCATTACCTTTCTTATCCAAATTTTTAACCTGTTTTTGGTAAACAAGCCTATATCTGACTAAAGAAAAAAAAAATATATAGTAACTAGATAATAACCTTATGTCATATAGGAAGTGGTTAGTGTCCCTATATGTAATCTGTTAAAATTAATTAAAAAGTTAATTAAGGGACTGTAATATTAAGTAGAGCAGAAAAGGTCTAAGTTATCGCTTATTTAAACTTTTTAATTAAATTTTACAGATTACATGATAGGGACACTAACACTTCCTATATGACATAAGTTTATCTAGTACTATATATTTTTTTTTCTTAGTCAGATATAGCTTGTTTACCAAAACAGTTAAAAATTGATAAGAAAGGTAATATCGCCGGTTTAATGCAAAATGCATTAAATCATAAAACGTCCTGGATCTAAATTTATTTTTTATTGTTTAATCCTGTTTAAAAGTAATAATAAATAAAATGAAGGCGACTATTATAATTTACTATAAGTGTCATTTCAGGGGTATACGCCTGACGGAGGGTTTTACCTCTAGAGTTTTTAGTGGGAAGGCTGACAATCACTGCTTCGGTACCGGCTGGGGAGACGAGAAGTCGGTTAGTCCCAACATTCATGGTACCAGTACCATGGGCATGGCTTCGTCATCTTAATTTCCCACGGAAATCCTAGGTAGACGAACCTTCGGATGATCAGGAGCCATCCCCTTTTAGAGGGTGGCTGCTTTGATTCCGAGGGATAAAGCTTTCTCCAGAGGCCGTCGCGTTTCCCCTCCGTTGACAAAAAAGGTGTAATTTCTAACAATATTAGAAGGCTAAATCGAATGGAAGCAATGCTGAGCCCTCGAGAATAACCTATTTCAATGTAAAAATAGATAGGTAGTTGTGGATAGAAAAGTCATTAAACAATTCTCGCTCATGGCTAAACAGTCATGCAACAACAAAAACCTCAGAGTCGAAATAATAGGAGATTAGATAATATACCTATTTTATGCCCGTACTTTGGTTTACTGATAGCTCAGTTTTAAAAGAGCAATAGAATTTTTTAAGGGCAGCCGGTGATACCCTTGCCTCAAGGTATCTTTGGTTAAAATCTCAATCAGGCCACATGGCTTTTACGCAAATAATGGGCCTCATTTCTAAAAATGTTAGTGTCACATTAAGCTCCCCTTAAGAAATCGCCTTACATCAATTTTGGATATAGGTAGATTTTATTGGTCAACAGCAACGGTCCATGATTCTATCTTGACTTGGATTTCATCTTTCTTTTCTGTACTATTACATTACCAAGGCGGTTTTACCCTGAACCTCCCAATGTAGTGGCAGGGTGGTGCTAGCTAACTACTTACCAATAGAACCCTCTCTACTCTATTAATTATTTGTTTCACAACAGAACCTACGTTAATTAAATAATGTATGACATTTTAAACATACATGGTATTGTTACGAAAAACCTTCCTTTCCCAATAACAAATTTTCATAGAATTTGCATTAAAGCTGGGAGCTAGAACGATTACAGACACAAACACATAAAGACTGAAAAACGTTGTAAACACTACTCAAACCACCTTAAAACACCTGGAATGGATTATTTATGTGGGATCCCGATTCATATTTTTATTGGCAACACAACACTTTCCTGTATACCTAAGGTATAAGTTAGGAATTTATAACCAGTTAAGGGTTACCTCGGACTTTTCCTCGTCTTATCGGTTTCCCTTCTTACGTCCTCTCTATTTTGAACTAGTTTCGCTCTTAGACTAAAAAATCAGGTTTAATTCAGCGAATGGATGGAACCCATCCACCAATGTCCACGCTTGATATTGCTTTACAGATTTGAACTGACGAAATAATTTGAACTAACCCGAAAATTTCGTAATTTTTTTGATAAAAATATGAAGGAATATATTTTTTAAAGATTAAAAAATTATGCATATTATACGATAAAAATGGAATGCTGTAATTAAGATGAAACTTAGCATTCGTTAGTCTGCTAAATCTATTCAATCATTTTTTAAAATTTTTACTGTTATATATCTTTCAGATAACTCAACTAGACCAGAAGATTGAGTTTTATGCTTAGTTTTAACTCTCTAGCATTATCACACTGGGAGCTAAGATGATAACAGAGCACTAACATACACACACGTATACAGACAGACTGTTAAAAACCAGTCAGGGGGTCTTAAAACATCTAAAACGAAACAATAAAGTGCACAATACTTTTCCTTTACGATATAAATGATGAAAATGAATAAGTTTCTATTTTTGTCTACAAAGAATGTCAATGTGCGCGTAACATTATTAACGGATAATATATTAAAATATAAATTTAGGATAAAAATCTTGAGTCATCAATGAGCAGCGGATTTTGATAGTAATAAATTTCCAATAGTAATTGATCATGAGTAGTAGAAATAATTTGAGAAAGGCTTTGACTGAAGATGACGCGATGAAGATCTCCGATGACAAAGTCATCCTCAGGCCGACTGACTGAGTGAAAGTTTCCTGCAGTGTACACAGAGGGCGCGGCCTTTCCTTCCTACAACCTCATCACTTACCCTTGGCAATAGACTTAAACTGCTTACTTAACTATTACTTAATACTTCACAAGGTGCATTATGTCTTGTTATTGTCCACTACTGTGGCCAAAGTATTTTGTTCAATTCTTACTTCACCTCTCAGTTTACTGAAGGAGTAAATAAAAAAGGTTAGCTAAAGATAATATTTTAAGTTGATTAATTCCTTGTATTTTAAGCAGGTTGGTTTATTTATGTCTGCTCCGTATAAAAATCCCTCATTTTGGTGATAAGCAAGTATAAATAAAACATTTTATTAACAGTCTGGTCCCTTCTTCAGGCCTCACGGCCTAGTTGGAGAGACCCTTTTTTGAACGTTGACCTCAAATATTCCTAAACGTTCACCTTCTTTAAAGTAGTTTCTTTTCGTAACCAGGAGTACCAACCGCCTCTTAATATGGTTGAAACAAGGTTCTTTATTAAAGGCTTTGTCACGCAAAGTGGATTTGCCATATAACTAGGTGACCCCCACATTAACAAAGTAACATTGAAAAATTATAACACAAACAAAGATTTTCCTGTCCTTATTAATTAGTATAATAAAGCATTAAGCAATATAAAGAGATTAATAGAATATTACATAAATTATGAGTCATAAATTATTGATTTAATTTATTTCTGCTTATAATAACAGATTGAACCAAAATTTCACACATTGACTTTTCTTCCCTTAAAGATTGGCATGTAAAATTATTTGGCAATGTAAAATCAGTGATTTTTTACTTATGTTATATATGTCATGAATAAAATCTAAACTAATATTTATAATTAAATGTAACCTCGTATATTAGTTAATTATATATAATAGTACATGTGTAAAAAAGTTCAGTCCGATCTACACTTTTTGAAGATTTATGATTTTTTAAAAATGATTGTTGGGGTCATTATTGTGGGTTAATGACCCTACACATATTCATAAGCAATAAGAGTCGGAACATAACAAGGTTGATTTTTTTTTTATCAAGTTTAGAACGTCTAGGAACAAAAATCTACAATACATACAATCATGCACACGCAATACACACACACACACACACACACTCATCACACACACACAACATACACACACACACACACACACACACACACACATATATATATATATAATATATATATTATATATATATATATATATATATATATATATATATTATATATATATATATATATATATATATATATATATATATATATATAATTAGTCCCCCCTTTAAAAAGTCCACCGACGACTCCTCAACAATAAAATGTAAAATTTGGCTTGAAATGCTTATAATATGATAATAAAGATGCGGTAGTGTTATCATAGATCCACTCAGTTGTGGTGGGGGTTAGCTGGTTAGCGACAGATTTTTCGTAAGGAAGGTGTATAATATACTCTTTCCCTTTTATACATGTTTCTTGATTTTTATCAAGTATTAGTAATCAAGGTATTTCCTTCACGAAATGCCAAATATAATTGGTTGCTGAATTTAAGTAGGCGTAATATTTTTGCCGATAATAATGGCATAATCTCAATTTAAACTTTGCATTATTCAATTATTAAGGTAAAATGTTATATCAAATAATAAAAAAAATCTTAGATACATATTTGGAAAGGTAATCCAAATATGGTAAGGTTATAAAAAGGTTATCTTTTATTTTCAATCATGGGTACCAGAATAGAAAAAGATTTTACGAAAATAAAACTGTCGATGTATTGTCAACCATTGTCAACGATAGCATTGTTTAGGTTGCACAACCTGCAGCATTATAAATTATAAATTGATTGATCGACACAAATGTTATCGGGTCAAAAGAATAATTTATACGGTGATGACATGTAAAATATTTTATGTA
The DNA here is from genome assembly GCA_018340805.1 of Microvelia longipes. Classification (NCBI taxonomy): domain Eukaryota; kingdom Metazoa; phylum Arthropoda; class Insecta; order Hemiptera; family Veliidae; genus Microvelia; species Microvelia longipes. The sequence goes on from JACMZG010001863.1 coordinate 56,269,099, forward strand.
ATTGGCTACCCTGAAAACTTACTATCAATTACCTGGTCTACACAAGGTGTTGAACACTGGGTTGAACACCTATAGTTGTTTTCGGGGTTGAACCCCTCAAACGTCTTCACGGTAGAGGTTTAACCCGGGATTCAACATTTATACTTAATTAAAAACTTGTGCACAGTGGTGATTCTATTGTATCTCTAAGTTAGTTCTGGTTTTATTTAACTATAGCCTGTTCTCAAACATCATTATATACTTTCATTAGTATTGGCAGACATTTGTACATTACATTTTTCCGTAAAAGATAATGATAATAAAACCAAGTAAAAAACCAAAAATTGTTCTAAAATACAAACAAAACTAAACAGTAATAACTAGAGTATTTATAACATAGAATCAATAAACATGTATATCTGTAAAATAATTTTAAATAATAACTTAAATCTAAATAAAGATATATATTTTCTTATGGGATATTTGTATGTGTAGGTTGGCCATTATGTAAAACCATAACACGATTTGCAATTAATCGTGTCTGTTTGTATTTCTACTTAGTATTTTGAATATTTTTAAAACATGGATTATTATTTCTTTATTTTGTGTGCGTTATTTATAACTATAACTGCTCAAACTAACCAATTAGTGTTTTTATTAATCAAGAAAATGTGGCAAAGGAACGACAGGAAAAGAAAATAAACTGCTCTTATGAGAAATCGAAGAACCAATATCATAGGTAAGTAGCGTTTATTACGGCAAACTGCGACTTAAATTTACCAGATATTTTAACAATAAAGATTCGACAGCAGACAACATAATGCTGTGCTAAATCAATATTTTGATAAATATTATAAAGAAAAGGTAAATAAATTTAGTATGAAATGCATTTGCATGTGAGAGTGTTGATTGTTGAGTTGCCTAGGTAGAGGACTTTTTTGTTCATGCTAGGTTCTTTAGCTTCTGATGTTATTTTTAACTCCTTATTCTTTAGTTTTTTTGAGCAGTTTTTTAATATATTGTCTACTTTATTAGGGGAGTAACCATTGCTGACAGCTATTTGCTTAATCACAGCTATTTCTTTCTTTTGTCTTTCATTATTAGGTGGTGAACAGTGAGAGCTCTCCAACACATAGAACAGAAGGTTCCACGTCTGTATGAGTAAGTTGTTTATAGATATCAAACTCATGTCTATACACTCTCTATAGATACTGAGGTCTAAAAAATTATGTATTCCGTCAACTTCTCGTTCCATAGTGAATTTATATCTGAATTTACTGAATTAAGATATTTGAAGAAATTATGCAGCTGCCTATCTGTACCCTTCCATAATAGTCCAAGAGCAAGGCCTAAAAAATGTGACTCATTTTGAACTACTTCAAGCCAAAATTTTTCTACAATAACCTTAAATTATGAAAGAAAAGCATAATCTGCCTATCCAGAGTGGAGCCCTTCATATGAATGCGCTCGCTCAAAATATTAAAAAAATCTCACAAATTCCCGTTTTCTTGCAATAGTGGTTCCCTGTAGGTCGTGTGCAAACATGAAGAACTTTTTTTAAAGCTGATTAAATTTACTATAAAACGAGTGTTTATTCATCAAAATCAGATAACTACAACTAAAGTTATGACAGTTGTTAAATTGTGAAAAAACGCTCAAAAAAACAATATTTTGTTCAAAGCAATTAGCTGACTTTGCATAAATTAACAATTTTTTTTGGTGTTTTTGAAAGAGCCAGAGTGTTTTTTGAACTTTGGTTGTAGTTATCCGATTTTGATGATTTAACGCTTGCATTATTGAACAATTTATGATCTTTAAAAAATTTTTCTATTCCTGTTTTGCACTCACCCACAGGGAACCACTTATTTTAAGAAAACTGAAAATTTATGAAATTTTGAGCATGCACAATCATATGAAGGGCTCTACTCTGGATGTTTTTTGGCTTTGCAGACTATGTTTTTTCTTCATAATTTAAGGTATGTTTTCAGAAAAATTTGAATTAAAGTAGTACAAAATGAGTCACATTTTTTCAGGTCCGGCTCTTGGACTACAATGCTATGCTTTCATCAACATTCTACAATAAAGTATACCGTTGAAATAGAGCTTAGAATCTTTATTCATGATGAATTTCTTTTCAAATCCATAAAAGTCTCAGCCAAAATAGGACTGCCTTGGGACCTAATGGCTAAGCCATCCTTGGTTTTACACTTAAAATATTATTATATTAGAAATATAACAATATTCTATAGTATAGAATATACTTATATTCTTATCACCATGTTTCCGGCAGCAACACAACAGTTTGTTAAGAACAGACTGCAAACAAAGAAAGATGGTACGCGTACAGAATAAAATTATAAAGAGGTCAGCATAAGAAAATATGCATTATCTATTGATAACTGCCATTGAAATATGACCCTCATCTTACTTTCTTATTTTATTAATTAGAGAGGGGGGATGGTTTTCCCTGAAGGTATTTGCTTAAAAATACTAGTGTATAATTGTATACATAATTATACATGTATAAGATAATATGTATAAATTGTTTTCTATAGCTTCATAGGACGTCAACTCGGTTTTATGACGTCATATAATATTAACAACAACAATTTATTTAAAAATAATTACTTAATTCCTTATTTCTAATACATTGTATGGGAAAATTAAAGGTCTGGAAAATATAAACGGAATTTAGCGATATTGGTAACACATTTTCTAGGATAAAACGCATTTTTAGAAAAGGATTATTTTATAGTATGCTTCAATTTAATTGTTTTAAGTGACCGTAGAAAACAATTTTTGGTATTCAGATTCAGTCTGCGCCTGAAGGCTATACTGAAAACATCGTCTTCTGTTTATAGTTTTTAAATTTAAAATTTTAAATATTTTATTAAGTTCTTTAAAGATAAATTTTAGTGAAATTTGAAGAGGAAAAATAAGAGAATTAAATGAGACTAATAATTTTCGAAATGCTTAATTTAGAGAAGTAGAAACTTATATTTAAAGTGGTTTTTAAATAGTGTAATAAATAGATAAAACGGAACTCTAGAATTTATTGGACTCTATGCAATCAAACACGTGAGTAATCTTTACACATAGTCATAAATCATTATTAGCCATCAATAATAATAAACAAAAACTGTTATCCACCAGTACTATTAGAGGTTCAGTAAAAAAAAAAACAGACCGGATGTACTGATTACAAGACCTTATCCCCACTTAGGTTGTTAATTTACAATACACCCTTATATTGCAGGTTTAAACTACTACTTTGATTGAAGGAAATTCTTTAAATTAATTACATAAGATGGTTCACTGTGACTCCTGCCAAGGTGATATCGAAAGCGACGCTTTGGTCATTAAATGTACCGAGTGTGAAAATTCTACCACATAACATGCACCAGAATAAAACCTGAAAATTTTGTTAAAATGGGGACCAGGAAAACAGTATGGAAATGTGATTTTTGTAAAGCAAATCCCAAAAAAGCTCTCGAGAAAATAGCAACTGATTTGGAATATATGAACCAAATATGAAACAAATTCACGAACAAGTGAAAACAGCGGAAGGCAATATAGTAAAAAATAAGTGGCCAGTTGGTAATAAACTCAGAAAGTATAGTTGAGATAACTAACGAACAAACAGCTCAAAGTTTATTAGTAAAGGACCTTATGGCACAAATTGAAGACCTAAAAACTCAAATGAAAGCTCTAAGAGAAAATTATGATCAGAGACTTGGTGAAATGGAACAGAGATCAAGAATTCAAAACGTAGAGATAATGGGAGTTCCAACATCTTACAGAGAAGACTGTAATGCTATTGTCTTAAAGCTAGCTGCGGAACTTGGGGTAAACGTAAGAGATGAAGACATACAAATAGCACACTGAGTACCCACTAGGGTCCCAGGAAAAACACCGTCCATAATAGCTCAGCTTATCAGCCGTAAAATTAAAAATAAATTAATTAAAGCATCGAGAGAAAAAAGAATCAAAGCTAATCAAATTCATCAGTCCTTCCCAGAGACCACACCAATTTATGTGCTTGATCATCTGACTCCAGAGAACAAAGGTATGCTTCAGGAGACCAGGGAGTTAGCTGGTTCGTATAAACATATCTGGACAGATGATGGGAAGATATTAGTGAGGAAAAATGAAAACGACAAAGCTATTTGGATCAGAACAACTAAGCAATTAGAGGGAATAAAAAGCTCTGTGAAGACACAAAACATTAGCAAAAAGGAGAAAAATAATCAACGAAGCTCAACATCTCGGGAGGAAAGATCTCAACAAACCGTAACTAACTAAAACCAAATATATAAAACCTAAACCTATATTTTGAACTAAATTTATAAATTCTAGTCTTAAATTTAAAAAAAAAAACAAAAAAAAAACATTTTTACTTTATTTTAAATTTTTATTTGTTTATTTGTTTCTACTGATTAATTTTATTGATTTATTTATTTATTATATTTATCGATTTATTTTATTTAATTTATTTAATTTATTTTATTTATTATTATTTATTTTATTTATTTATTTATTTTATTTATTTATTTATTTAGCCTTATATAACTTTTAAGTTTTTGTCTACCTCATAACTAACAAAACATCATATTTAAATTGTTTTAATTAATCTTATTATCTTACTAACTAATTAAATTAAAATTTACTAACCACTTTACTAATAAAATAAATAACTAACAAATTATTAATATAAAAAAATTAGTACTCTATTATTAAATATAAATTTACTCAAAAATAAAATAAATAATAATAATAATTAAAAACACACATAAATAAAGTACGCAAAATAATGGATAACCTAAACATTGAAACTGAAGAATTTTTGGTAAACAAACGAGAACAGACTCTAACAGACTTTAAAGACTTACATCCTGTAAAAAGTGGTATTAATTTGTTACATATGAACATAAGAAGTTTAAATAAAAATTTTGATAATTTCTGCATAAACCTACAACAAATAAAAACTAGACTAGATATTATAATTCTGACTGAGGCATGGTCTGGGAATTTACCTCTAGATTATTACTCAATAAAGGATTACCAACAAACTAAAACGGACAATGACTTTAACAAAAACAGTGGTATTGTGGTATATGTACACAAACAACTTGAACATCAACCGCTGATAAGTGAAGAGGAAATGACTGATTCTAACTGCTTATTAATATCGTTTGAAAAAATAAATCTGAAAATTCTCTCTGTGTACAGATCGCCTAATGGAAATCCACAATTATTTACCGAACAATTAGAAGTAATAATTAAGAAAAATAATAAAAGCAAGCTAATCTTAGTCGGTGATATAAACATCAATATATTAGAAAAATATAACGACCAAGTCACGCCTCTGAGTGTAGACTCTGAAACTTATCTGGAAATGATGATAAGTAACAAATTGGTACCACTGATTACAGGACCTACCAGAATTACAGCTACTACCAAAACATGTATTGACCATCTATTTACGACTGACCGGCTGACTGAGGACGTTAACACTACTATCATACAAAGTAATATTACAGATCACTACACAATATTTGCTAATGTACAGGTATTAAGACGGACAAAGACACTACTGAATCAACCTACTGAAACCAAGAAAATAAACAAAGATAAACTAAACGAAATACTTAAACGTGAATCTTGGGAGCGTGTACTGAACCAGAAAGACTTAAATATAGCGACTGAAACTATGATAGAGATAATACAAAAACATACAGAGACAGCTACAGAAATACAACAACTACAAACTAAGAAAAAATATAATAAAATACAACCTTGGATAACACATGCTATCGTAGTCTCTATTAGAAGGAAAGAAAAGATGGCTAAACGGTTAAATAGGCAACCTTTTAACCAACAATTAAAATACAACTATTATATTTATACTAAAGAATTAGATAAATTAATTAAGAAAACGAAAAATGAGTATTACTCGAAAAAAATAGAAAAAGCAGAAAACAAAATGACTGGGGTGTGGAATGTAATTAATGAAATCACTCATAAAAAAAGCAAAAGATGTCAAAACATTGTAACTGTCAAAGATGTGCAACGTAATATATAGAATAAGTGCGGTAAATGAGCCAAAAAAGCGGCAAATATTTTTGGTAAATATTATTCTGAAGTGGGAAAAAACTATGCCAACAAAATAACAAAAAACAAAATAACGGAAACAATACTACGAACAAATTAACTAAAATAACTATACTTGAAGACGACATTAGAAAAGCAATAAGTGACCTGAGGGGGGGTTCAGGACCAGGACTAGACGGTATAACAGTACGTACAATGAAGGACAACAGTGACTATTTACTAAAACCATTACATTATATATGCAGCCAAAGTCTAGAAAGAGGAATTTTCCCTAACTGCTTAAAAATTGCTGTACTAAACCCTATATACAAAAAAGGGACCGCAACGATCCTCTAATTATAGACCGATAGCAATGATATCCAATGTATCAAAAATTTTAGAAAAAATTGTTAAAAAACACCTAACTGACTTCTTAGAGGACAACAAGATACTATCAGACCAACAGTACGGATTCAGACCAGGAAAAAATACACAAGACGCTATATGTGATATGATTAACTACGTAACAGACCAACTAGACAGAGGACATAAACCAATAGCAGTACAAATAGACCTAGAGAAAGCTTTTGACACAGTACAACATAGACTATTAATTAAAAAATTAGAGAAAATTGGGATATCAGGAAATGTGCTGGAGTGGTTCCGTAGTTACCTTCAGGATAGAATATACAGAACAAAAATAAATGGAACTATAGGAGATTTTACTTCTGAATATTCTATACCTCAAGGGACATGTCTCGGACCATATTTATTTTTAATCCATGTTAATGACCTGTTTGATTGCTGCCAAAATGTAAAAATTATATGCTTTGCAGACGATGCACTGGTTTTGGCGTCAACAAAAACATTTTCCGATTCTAAACAAATTATTGAAAATAACCTTACAGACATAAAGAATTGGTTAGACATGAACGAACTGACTTTAAACATAAACAATACACTCCGACAATGTTAAAGATGCAACAACTAGTGATAATAAGAATTGTACTTGTCCTGAAATACACAAGACCGAAACTGCTAAGTATTTAGGAATCACGATAGACCAACATTTAAACTGGAAACCTCACTTAAACATACTGACTCACCGACTGCGACAAATAATATACATATTCAGAAAATTAAGAGACTTTTCTACTATAAATCAAATAAAAGCTGTATATTATGGATTAGTAGAATCAATGATACAGTACGGGATTGTGGCATGGGGAGCAGCCACAGACACAGCAAAAAAACAGGTCATTATAGCACAAAAATTAATAATTAAAACCATGCTAAAAAAGAAAATAACAGAACATAGTGCTCCACTCTTCAAAAGACTGAAAATACTGCCGATTCAACAACTATTTGACTATACTTGCCTGAACAGAATACAGACCGGAAAACACACATTATCGACTGTAGAGCACGGACGAACAACTAGAACAGAAACTCAAAGACTTTACGGACTGCCATATAGAAAGACGACAGCAGGACAGAGACACTGGATGTATCAGGCAGCACTACTACACAACAACCTACCTACACAACTTAAACAAATAACCAAAACTGACCATTTTAAAAAAATAATTAAGGAATACTTAGTGGACAGTATAGAATAATTTACAAAATACTCATACTCACCAAAAATTCTTCAATGTTTAATATTTTAATGTACATAACTATTAACACACTAACAAAAATACTAACCACTAACCTTACTAACCACATTGTAAATAATAACTAACTCCTCAACCATATCATTTTGTTTTAAATTTTTATTTTATTCATTTATAATAATACGATAACCCACTTCAAATTCACTCCTTATTATTATTTTAACCTATTTTCTAATTTATTAAAAATGTAAAAATATTTCCTTATTAATACATTAACAGTTAAGTTAAGTTTATTACAAGCGCAGATCTCCCTCTGCAGCGCAGTTCTTTTTAGCGAATTTCCTTTGAAAATTCGCCTAATGGGATAGGCGTCATGGCGGAATTCGAACCTCGGAACACGACACAAATCCGTTCAGAGGTCCCTTATGACGAAAAAATACTTTTTTTTAAACTTATATATATATATATATATATATATATATATATATATATATATATATATATATATATATATATATATAGTATTTCTAGACACTTTCTTGTAAACACTCTATCTTTCGAACGGATTAATATTTTTTAACCAAACTTGGTACAAAAATCAGCCTTAGGAGGATACGAACCCTATTGAAAAACCAGGTTTTGGTGACGTCATTAACCCGGTTTGCTGAGTCAGCGAAATTTTCAAAAAATCGGCAAAATTCAGGGTTATTATTTTTTGCCGCAAAAAGGTCAATATTTATGTTTTTGAGACGCTAAATCGAATGAAACCGGTCCGAAGTCGATACGACCACTATAAGTGACCTAAAAATCGAAAAAACCATTCTAAATTCCCAAAACCAAAATTTAGGTCGATAAAAAATAAATTTCGAGTAGGTGTCGTTTTCCATGTAATTTTGGGCGCGGGAATCGAATGAAACCAGTCCGAAGTCGATACGACCACTTAAAGTTACCAAAAGTCGAAAAAACCAACAAAAATTATAGAAAACAAAATTACGGTCGTTGAAAATTAAATTTCGAGTAGGTGTCGTTTTCAATGTTTTTTGGGCCTCTGAGATAAATGCCTGTGGTCCGGAGTCAATACAACCACTCAAACTCAGGGTACCTGGGTTCACATCCTGGAAGGGTCGATCATTTTTTATCGTTTTTTACCTAATATAAGTTTAAACTAGAAATAATTTCTGGCGCGGTGGTCCGCATGTCGGGCGAATTTCCTTTGATGCGTGTTTCCGTGCTTTTATATAAGTTTACAACTACTAAATAAATAATTCCGGCGCGGTGGTCCGCTGTCGGGCGGTGTTTCCGTGCTAAACAACCATTTTCTTGCTTATGCAAGAACCATGCCCATTGCGTGGTTCCGGTTCATGCTTTAGAACCTAAGCAGTTACTCAATTGTCAAGCACTGCTCGTAACTCATTTTGTCTGTATTTTCCAAAGGAAATGCGCTAAAACCTTTAAAGATAACTGACTAAGCTTAAAGATAAGTAACTAAGCTTTAAACTAGTGCAAATAATAGAGCGTACTTCTAATTTTAGAGGCATAGTTTTGTGCAACCAACTGGATAGTTATGCGCATTTCCTTTGGAAAATACAGACAAAATGAGTTACGAGCAGTGCTTGACAATTGAGTAACTGCTTAGGTTCTAAAGCATGAACCGGAACCACGCAATGGGCATGGTTCTTGCATAAGCAAGAAAATGGTTGTTTAGCACGGAAACACGCATTCTTAATGAAATTCGCCCGACAGCGGACCACCGCGCCGGAATTATTTATTTAGTAGTTGTAAACTTATATAAAAAGCACGGAAACACGCATCAAAGGAAATTCGCCCGACATGCGGACCACCGCGCCAGAATTTTAAGAACTAAAGCAGAGGGTACTTTATTGTAACAAATTAGTATACTCTTTTGTAAATAAATTTAAATAAAGGAATTTAAAAAAAAAAAAAAAATATATATATATATATATATATATATATATATATATATATATATATATATATATATAATATATATAATATATATATATATATATATATATATATATATATATATATATTTCTAGACACTTTCTTGTAAACACTCTATCTTTCGAACGGATTAATATTTTTTAACCAACTTGGTACAAAAATCAACCTTCGGGAGGACACGAACCCTATTGAAAACCAGGTTTTGTGACGTCATTAACCCGGTTTGCTGAGTCAGCGAAATTTTCAAAAAAATCAGCAAAATTCAGGGTTAATATTTTTTTGCCGCGAAAAAGGTCAATATTTATGTTTTTGAGACGCTGAATCGAATGAAACCGAAGCACGGAAACACGCATCCAAAGGAAATTCGCCCGACATGCGGACCACCGCGCCAGGATTATTTTTAGTTGTAAACTTATATTAGGTAAAAAAACGATAAAAAAATATTGTCCCTACTAGGATTTGAACCAGGTACTCTGGGTTTGAGTGCTCGCATCCAAGGAAATTCGCCCGAAATGCGGACCACCGCGCCAGAATTTATATATATATAAAGTCTCGCGAAAATTTTTTTTCGTCATAAGGGACCTCTGAAACGGATTTGTATCGTGGTCCGAGGTTCGAATTCCGCCATGACGCCTATCCCATTAGGCGAATTTTCAAAGGAAATTCGCTAAAAAGAATATTAAAACACAGATAATTAATTAGTGATATAATTTGAGTCATTGTAAATTAACATGATCAAGTGATCTAATGCAATTGACAAAGGTAGAAAATGTAGAATTAGATAAATCGAGGTCTGTAATTTGGCTTAACCGATTAACAGTTCTCATTATTCTATTTATTGGTTTATTAAGTAATCTTTTGCATAATATATATTTGGGAAGACCCCAAAAAAACGGTTTCAGAAACTTTAAGAGGAAATTTAATACCATGTATCGTATAAACACAAATTAATATTGTCAAAAACTTGGTCTCCTGAGAATAAATCTCTTTTAGGCGTTGGAGAAACAGCTTTGCCAAAAAAAAGGGTAAAGTTCGTTGCCGTTTAATCTCTAGAATAAATCTAAATAGTGAAATTAATGCTGAGGCGTTTGTTTTAGATAAAGACTCAGTTACTCCAGACTTACCATCAACATCCGTTGATCCAACCTGTATTTCCAATATATCCAAACTTTAAATCCTAAAGAGCCACCAAAAATCAGTGATGCGTTGGGTGCGTTATCAACTATTTTTGGTTTAGTTATTTTTGGAGAGATCCCAGACTGTAAGTCCTTTGACCAAGATGAGCAATGCCTTTCTGTTTTAGCCCATCCAGTTTCCGATGAAATATTTTCCAAATTCTGGGAAGTAGAACAGATAAACACTCCTAAGTTAAGAAGTATTGTTGAAGAAATATGCGAGAAGCAGTTTCTCTCCACCTATACCCGTACCCCTGAGGGTCGCTTTGTCGTGTCAATCCCGTTTAAAGACGACAATGTTGTACTTGGCGACTCATCTATTGCTGTAAAAAATAGATTTTTCACATTAGAAGCCAAACTAGACAAGCAGCCGTTGTTAAAGTTAAAATATTCTGAATTCCTTTATGAATATTTTACTTTAGAGCATATGAGTTTAGCCAAACAGCGAACCAAATATTTAATTCCACACCATGCCGTAGTTAAATCAAGTGATCCAGAGAGTAAAATACGCGTGGTATTCGATGCCTCAATGCCCACTTCGGAAGGTTCTTTAAATGACAAAATGTGGGTTGGTCCGAATCTTCAACAAGATTTAAGTGATATATCTCTAAATTTCCGTATTTACCAAGTTGCTTTAGTAGGAGATATAGTTAAAACGTATAGGCAAATCCTGATTAATGAAGAGCATAGATGTTATCAGCACATCTTATGGAGTGAGGAAAGAGTTTATCCGTTAGATGTCTACGAGCTTAACACTTTAACTTATGGCTCTGCTTCAGCCCCCTACCTAGCTAAGCGCTGTCTTCAACAACTCGTCGAGGAGAATACGGAAGCCAGTAACCTGAAGCATCAAGAGTTCTTCTAAAGGAGACTTACATGGATGACATGGTCTGTGGATCATCATCAGTGGCGGGAGCCAAAATTCTTATGTTTCAGTTGGAGCAGTTGCTAAGTAAAGGATGTTTTCCTGTCCACAAATGGAAGAGCAATTCACCTGAATTAAACTCCGAGGACGTCGCTACGACTGGTCAACATCTATCTTTAACTCCTATAGAATCAAGATCTACAAAATTTCTTGGGATGTGCTGGGATCCTGTTCAAGATGTTTTGTTCTATCAAATTACTCATATTCCGCCTAATATCACTAAACGTTGTATACTGTCTACAATTGCCCGATTGTTTGACATCCAGGGATTTCTTTCTCCTGTGATATTTATGGCAAAGTGTATCATGCAGTCACTTTGGTTGTTACATATGGATTGGGACCAAACTCCTCCTGAGTCTATATGTGCAGAGTGGCAAACCTTTATCTCTCAGCTACCTGAATTAAAGAACATTCAAATTCCAAGAGTTGTTGTAACTCCTACCATAAAGAGCATTCAAATTATAGGTTTCAGCGATGCTTCCAAAAAAGGTTATAGTGCTGTCCTTTACCTGAGAGTTGTAGATGCAAGTAATTATGTTAAAGTCTCATTAATAAGAGCAAGCTCGCCCCGATTAAAACCATGACTATTCCTAGATTGGAATTATCTGGAGCCTTGTTATTGGCTAGACTATTAGAATTAGTGTATTCGTTTAAATCTAACCTTAATATTAAGGATGTCATTTTGTTTTCAGATTCAACAATCGTGCTTTCATGGCTCAAACTGTCACCTCACACTCTAAAGACGTTCGTTGCAAACAGGATTGTAGCTATTTTAGAAATTTGTTCACCAAATCAATGGAATCACGTTTCTTCAACCGATAATCCAGCTGACTTATCATGTCGTGGAGTTAATCCGTCAGAGTTAGCCCATAAGGATCTTTGGTGGTACGGCCCTCACTGGATGAGAGAAGTCCCACTAAGTTGGTCTGTTTTAAGTACACAGGAATGCAATCATCTTCCAGAACTTAAACCTGTTAAAGAACAAGTGTTATTTTGTTTTTCTGGCTCCGAGTTTGTTGTTTCTCTGATTGAGCGTCATTCAGAATATAAAACGCTGATTAGAGTTATAGCCTACATTTTTCGTTTTTATGCTAACGCTAAGCAACCTTTTAAAAACTTAAGATCTAAAGGTACTGAGCTTTTAGTTGATGAGTTAAACCATGCTTATTTTATTTGTATTCGAGCTATCCAGCAGATGGAATTCCAGAAAGAATTTTGTTTTGCCACCAAGAAAATTCTTTCTACCAAATTAGGTAGAAAGGTAGAAAATTTAGAATTAGATAAATCGAGGTCAGTAATTTGGCTTAACCGATTAACAGTTCTCATCATTCTATTTATTGGTTTATTAAGTAATCTTTTGCATATTATTGGGGAGACCCCAAAAAAAAACGGTTTCAGAAACTTTAAGAGGAAATTTAATACCATGTATCGTATAAACACAAATTAATATTGTCAAATCCCTTATAAAGAAATCTGAGTTGCAAAAAATTATATTACATTCGTGAAGATTACAATGCGTCGAAAGCGAATTTGTGAAATAATAATTTGTTGTTGTTGTTTACTTCTGAGTTTATTAGAGCCTTAAACTAAATGTCGCAGGCTTGGATTGGATTGAAAAATTATATTTCGTTAGAATCAAAGAGACTAAAACTATAGTTTTAGTCTCTTTGGTTAGAATGAAATTACAAGAAGAACTAAAATGTTGCATTCATAAATCCCGCGAATATGTTGGCAAAACTTGGTCGGCTTCACATACTCAAAATCCCAGATGCGAAAAAACCAGATATTTCAAAAAAAATCTGTTGCTGTTACAGACGCGCATAATTTTTGTCGAACGAAATGTTGAAAAAAGTACATTTGCTTTATTACATTAATTATTGTTGCGGGTTTAGCAGATAAATTTATACATTGTTAACGCTTTTGTTTGTAGTTTTAATTCGTGCTTTTTTTTTGATGTGGTATTTAACATCTGTAATAAATAGCCTGTTTTTTTCGTATGGTCTGAGTTGTTAATATAAGAGTTATGTTAAAATACGGTTTCTAGGATCGTGTGTGAATAATATTATGAAGAAAAAGTTTATTTATTTAATCAGTTATGTGTTAGTGCTAAATTTACAAAGTTTGTATTTTAACTTTGTATTTTATTAAAAGTGAATGAACACTAACTAACCAGCAGTGATAGTAAATATTAAAATTTAAGCTTGCCTTCAAAGAAGCGGGTCTAATTTTATTTTTTATCTGATTACAAGTTAAATAAAGCAAGGAGACTAGAGCTAGGAATAATTCTCTTTAGAATTATAACACTGGTTTTTACTGATTACTGGTAAGTACTGATCACTAACGTCTGATATGCTGGTAAAATGCTTCAACCTCAATTTATCTTATTTGCAGTAAATTTCTCTAGTTTAAAAGAAACTGTGTTATGACAAAGTGCCGTTCAACTTAGTATCAATGACCTGAAATGTGAATAGCCTGAACCCCTCCTTGAACTTTTGTAGCTGAAACAATAGTTTTGTTTGGCAAAGCTGTGGATCTAGGACTTATTATGCTGTAATGCCTAGTCTTCAAAGTGTAAAGAAAATAAGTATGTTTGCGGTGCCAAAAGACTATAGATTGATGGAACAGTCTTCAGACAGTTGGTTGGTCTTTTGTAGAAGAAAAAACCAACCACCAGACTGTACTGTAAAAGTAGCACTGCAAAGACCATAAACACAGTGTTTCCTAAACCGTGTGCCCTTTCTACAAAGTATAGTATAGGTTAAGATGTATAGAGAACTTACTTCTGATAACTAAGACTACCAACAGAATCATATCATGTCATACTTAATCCAGTTCAAATTAGACACATAAATTTATAACAGCTCACATACTCAAAAAGAGATTCCTTATGATATCACTAATTGTTTAAAATTGTATATTTGTAATGGATGGCCTCGATACAAATGTCAATTAGAGGCTACTTTGATTATAACGAAGAGTTACATATTATCAATGATCTCATATTTAAAAATGAGAGTTAGTTCCCTTGAAGCAGAGAATCAAAATTATTAAAAAATTACACACGGGCAATCCAGGTATGTCTAAAATCAAAGAAAGAGCCAGAACATGTTTTTTTGGCCGTCTATTAACTGAGATTTAGAACAATTTACTAAAGACTAGAGTCTGTCAGATATTTCAAAGGAATTCATCGAAGTCCTTTAATTGTCTGAGGTTGGAGCCAATATATGTGAATTTAATGAAAAGTATTATTCAGTAGTTGTTGATTACCTATCTAATTTTATAGGAATCTGCCCTATGGAAAGTTGCATAGTTGGAAAACTGAAGTCCGTATTTGGTAGACACAGGATTCCTTTGAAGTTTTTTACTGACAGAACCCCTCATTTTAATTCTCAAGAGTTTAAGTTGTTTTCAAATAATTGGGATTTTGAGCACATTATGTTAAGCCCACAACTATCCTCAATCTAATGGCATGGCTAAGTCTGCTGTTAAGACAGTTAAAAATATTTTGAAAAAATGTGTGGAGTCAGGTCAGAATCCTGATTTAGCTCTCTTGTTACATCGAAATACTCCTAGAGGCAATTTGCCGTCCCCTGCTTAAGTCAACATCATTGAAGACTGGATGATTTGACAATTTTTCTAGCTTAAACCCTATAATTGTTAACAATCAAATATTAAGAACTAAATTCTAGGTTAATAATGAAGACTTCAGTCCTTTAGAGTGTTTATTTACATAAACATTAATAACAGACATTTCGCATGGCGAAGCCAGGCATTTTCAGTGTTAAACAATAAACAAAACAAACAACCACCACCAAAAAATTTAGTAAAGCATACCATAACCAAAAGAACATCACAAAAAAACTTTACCACAGATTTGAAAAAATGTCCTGAAAAAATAATAATGAAGTGTTCATTATTAACCTAGAATTTAATTCTTAACAGTCCAATAAATATTTTGCTAATTAAGAACTAATATTGATAAAAACAAGTAGAATTTTAAAGCATATTATGTCCGACCCTCTAGAAGGATCACTAATTTTTTAGGTTAGTCAAAATATTTCTTTTAAAAAATTACCGACCTCCAGATGGAGTCAATGTAAAATAATTGTTAAGCAACTAGAGCCAAGATCGTATGTGGTTGAGGATGAGTCTGGGTTTAAATGTCAAAGAAATCAAATCCATATATCTCCTAGAAATAATGTTTGTAAAACAATTAGTAGCTCTAACTATCCTAATAATTCTAACCCTAAACAAGTCACAAAAATAAATATATTTACATTCCTTCTTGTCAGCGTCAGGTTCAAACTCAGTAAATATTAGCTCCTGCTGAAGGTCCTAAACCTGCTGTTTCACCTAAGCTTATTCCTCCTTCTAAATCTGTGTTACCTAAACTGGTCCTCCCTTCAAACCCTGTTTTACCTAAACCTGTCCCGGTGCTAGGAGCAATTCCTTTATCCTGGTATAAACCAGCACCTTACCCTCCTCCTCCTCCCCCTCCAGAACGGAGTGTGATGAAAAGTTGGGAGGCAGAATTTTTAAAAAGTATGGATAACAAGGTAACTAGGTCTGGTAGGAAAGTTAGAGCTAGATACAAAGGTCTTTAAAAAAAAGAAACATGATTTATATTTTATTTGGTTATTTATTATACGTCTTTGTTGCTATGACAACATCTTTGTTTGTATCATTAATTGGTCTTGTTGACCAATTCATTCATTGTTGTGAGCTGATTTAAATACAGTACCATTTTATTGAATCTTATTTTGTATTACTTATTGTAACACCTTATTTGGCATTTTTAATTTCTGAAAACTTGGAAATAAGTTCAATAAAAATCAACTTAATGAAGAGAGGAGAAAGATAAAATTAAGGTCACGATGGCAAAGTTAATAAGGTCTTGATTGACCTGGCCTCCACTGAATACATTAACTTTTTATGGACCACAGTGCACATTTAATGCAATGAAAGGCTCCTCAGGAAATGTCACTGTTGCACATTAGCTAAGCTTGATTGTGGTTTTTTGAGAGTAAATAATTTCTTCTTCTTCCATCCCCCTTAATATAGCTTTATTTTTAACTTTTGGCAATAAAGAATTATTTTAATTTAATGATGATCCCTGCTAAACAGCTGCTGTTTTGATGTAATAATACAATATAGATAAAAAAACACGTGTATACTTTTTTTGTTGAGCAATTTTTTATTTAGCTTAATTCTATTGGGTACCAGTCGTATAAGTCGTAAGTCGGGTACCAGTCGTAATTCTATTGGGTACCATTCTATTTATAGCATTTCACGCACTAATTTGAAGTTTGTAAAATCGTAGTTGTGTTAAGATATGGATAAATATTTTAACTCAATGAGATAAAGTAACCTTTGCAGCATTATTTTGTTTTAAAATTATCATCTTGTTAACAACCTTCCCAGATATTCATTAAATTTATTAGTAACATTATATTTTGACTTAAAACTTCATTTCATTACTAACTAGATAGGAATTTATATTATTTAATTAAGACACCAGAAATCTGCTTACCTGGTGTCAATAGCTTTCTGTGGAAGTTTAAGAAACTTTTTTTCCAAGTTTCTGAATTTTTGCTGTTTATATCATGATAACGGTAAAACATTTTTGTTAGGGTAAAATAAAAAAGAACAAAGGAAAAAAAATATTATAATAAATATAGCTTTAAAACAACCAATAGTTGCCATGGTGGTCATAAATTTGAAAATATTCTCGGTTATTTTTGGATAGTTACCAGGGTCAAATCAAATACAAACTTTTAAGTTACTCACCCCTCTCCTCATTAAAACCAAGGCGACAGGTCATCTAAGGAGGTAAGGATAATCCTTTCATTAAAATACACAATTTTAAATAAATGAACAAATGACTAAAGTTCTGTAATAACTAGCTAACAAATAGTGTACAGCAATGACAATTTACCCATCACTGTGGGCATCTTCAGGCTAAAAACCAAAAATAATTTTTTATATTTATTATTGACGAATTAATTTTTAATAAATTCAATTAAGTTCTCTGTTTTAATATAATTGTTTTATTTTAATGATGGGTCAACAGTAGAGATAGTGTCCTCCCTTCACAGAGTCCTGAGCAAATTCTGTAACTTTTAGTCCTATGGTTATCCGCATTGCACCACCACATATCCTGCCACACCAATTTTCACCAGCTACAACAACCGGTTCAAGCAGCTTAATTTATTATTAAGAATATCAAAGAGCATTATGAGATCATTGTGCTTCCTCCTAGTTTCAAGGGGTAGTAAGTTTAGAGTGGTCCTGATAGCATCATATTCATGTGGATCTCTTTATATTTTTAGTTTCCAAGTTGCAAATTGTAGGAATTTATTTTGGACTTTTTCTATAATATCAATGTAACGTACATAATGAGGAGACCAAACTACAGAGGCAAATTCGAATTTGGAAAGAACAAAGGCACAATAGAGTGATTTAAAAATAATAATACTGTTAAATTCTTCACATATTCTAATAATTAAGCCTACATTTTTATAAGCAGAGGATACTATGGTTTGGATATGTGATGAAAAAGTTAAAGTTTAAATCTAAAATTACTCCCATATCTTTTATAGAAGTTAAGAAGTTACAGTTTCAAATTTGATTCCGTTGAGCAGATATCTGAATTCAGCAATGAATTTTTTTCTACTAAACCTAAGTATTTTACATTTTGAAATTTTTAGTTCCATCCCATTTTTCATAGACCAATTTACAATATTATTGAGACCAATTTGCAGTAAAATACAATCAATATAATCTTTAATGGGTCTATAGATTTTAAAATCATCAGCAAAAATTCTACATTGACTATACTCTACAGCTAATTTTATATCATTGATGAAGATCTTAAAAAGAAAGTGATAGATTCCCTCCTTGTGGTATACCTGATTCAGCTAAAAATATATTAGATATGAAACAAATAAATTTGACTTGGAAAGTTCTGTCGGTAAGAAATGATTCAAGCTATTTCAACATGATCCCAGAGAACCTTGCTTCTTCTAGCTTTTTAATTACCAGAGGTATATTAACCTTATTAATGGCCTTGGTAAAGTCAGTAAATATTGTATCTATTTGTAATGTATTTTCAAATGCATCTAGAATGTCTTTCTGAAAAGTTAATAAATTATTTTGAACTGATCTACCTGTACTGAAACTGTGTTGTTCTTCTATAAAAAAATTTTTAAAATGAGTAAATATGGCCTTCTAAGAGTTTGGGTAAGATTGAGATTATTGATATCGGTCTATAATTTTGAACGTCAGCTTGATATAACTTTTGGTTTGATATAACTATTTTTACTAATATGAGGGAAAATACCTGAAGAAAGTGATGCTATATTTTTTTTAGTTGCACATGAAAAGGTTTTGGCCTACTAGGGCCACCCCTGTGTAAGAATTATGGTACCAGATGTATATGGGACAGAATATAGTATTTTTTTAAGTATAAATTGCAATAACTTCTGAATGTAAATGGGCACAAGTGTAGTTATTCATACTAAGAAATGTGGAAAATACTCCACAAAAGTAATAGATTATGCAGAATGATCAAACATGAGGTCACCAGCTGTGTCCAAACAAATAATTAATCATAAAATATTAAAGTTTAAAAAGTAAAATTTAAAGTTACTTTCCTTTTAGTGAATTTCCTTTGAAAATTCGCCTAGTGGGATAGGCGTCATGGCGGAATTCGAACCTCGGACCACGACACAAATCCGTTTCAGAGGTCCCTAATGACGAAAAAATACGTTTCGCGAGACTTTATATATATATATATATATATATATATATATATATATATATATTATATATATATATATATATATATATATATATATGTATATATATATGTATATGTATATATATTATATATATATATATATATATATATATATATATATATATATATATATATATATATATAATATATATAATATATATATATATATATATATATATATATATATATATATATATATATATATATATATTATATATATATATATATATATATATATATATATATATATATATATATATATATATATATATAATATATATATATATATATATATATATATATATATATATATATATATATATATATATATATATATATATATATATATATTATATATAATAATATATATATATATATATATATATATATATATATATATATATATATATATATATATATATATATATATATATATGAATAACCAGGTTTTTGTGACGTCATTAACCGGTTTGCTGGGTCAGCAAAATTTTCAAAAAAATCAGCAAAATTCAGGGTTAATTTTTTTGCCGCAAAAAAGGTCAATGTTTATGTTTTTTGAGACGCTGAATCGAATGAAACCATTGTAAATGACCAAAAACCAAAATTTAGGTCGATAAAAAATAAATTTCGAGTAGGGTGTCGTTTTCTATGTAAATTTGGGCACTGAATCGAATGAAACCAGTCCGAAGTCGATACGACTACTTTAAGTTACCAAAAAGTCGAAAAAACCACAAAAAATAGAAAACCAAATTTACCGTCGTTGAAAATTAAATTTTGAGTAGGGTGTCGTTTTCAATGTTTTTTAGGCCTCTGAGTTGAACGCCAGTAGTCCGGAGTCAATACGACCACTTAACTCAGGGTACCTGGTTCACATCCTGGAAGGGTCGATAATTTTTTATCGTTTTTTTTACCTAATATAAGTTTACAACTAGAAATAATTCTGGCGCGGTGGTCCGCATGTCGGGCGAATTTCCTTTGGATGCGTGTTTCCGTGCTTTTTACATTATATAAGTTTACAACTAGTAAATAAATAATTCCGGCGCGGTGGTCCGCTGTCGGGCGAATTTCATTTAGAGTGGGCGACTTTTTGGTCACTTAGAGTGGTTGTATCGACTTCGGACCGGTTTCATTCGATTCAGCATCTCAAAAAACATAAATATTAGCCTTTTTCGCGGCAAAAAATATTAACCCTGAATTTTGCCGATTTTTTGAAAACTTTGCTGACTCAGCAAACCGGGTTTAATGACGTCACAAAACCTGGTTTTCAATAGGGTTCGTGTCCTCCCAAAGGTTGATTTTGTACCAAGTTTGGTTAAAAAATATTAATTACTTCGAAATAGAGTGTTTACAAGAAAGTGTCTAGAAACATATATATATACATATATATGTATATATATATATATACATTATATAATATATATAATATATATATATATATATATATATATAATATATATATATATATATATATATATATATATATATATATATATATATATATATATATATATATATATATATATATATATATATATATATATAGTCTTGCGAAATGTATTTTTTCGTCATTAGGGACCTCTGAAGCGGATTTGTGTCGTGGTCCGAGGTTCGAATTCCGCCATGACGCTATCCCATTAGCCGAATTCCAAAGGAATTCGCTAAAAGTAAATTAAATTAAAAATGTTAACAAAATATAATTAAGAAAAAAAATCATATTTATAAAACAAAAGGAAAAAGAAAAATTAAACACAGATAATTTAGTGACATAATTTGAGTCATTGTAAATTAACATGATCAAGTGATCTAATGCAATTGACAAAGGTAGAAATTTTAGAATTAAATAAATCGAGGTCAGTAATTTGGCCTAACCGATTAACAGTTCTCATCATTCTGTTTATTGGTTTATTAAGTAAGTAGTTAGTTTGACAATATGAACATCAAATAAGGTTGAGATCTAGAGTGGAATTGAGGAACACGGATACGGATCATGGATAGGAGCTCTGGACAGTCTATGAGGTTATTAAGGAGTTTAAATAGGAAAATAATATCATTATGAGTACGACGAGATTGAAGAGAAGGGAGGTTTAGTTGTGAGGAAACTGAGGTAAAAGAATAAGAAGAATTGGGAGTGTTAAAAAATTTAAAGTACATAAGTTTACAAAATTTGTGTTGAATTCTTTCTAATGAATTTGAATGAACTAAATAATTAGGGTTCCATACTGGTGTAGATATTCTAATAAAGACCTGACTAGAGAGAAATACATGTTTTCATTACTCCAATATTTTTAAATTCTTTGGTATTTTTGGATAAAACCTAACATTTTCATAGCTCTTTTACATATATAATCTTCATGACTTACAAAATTTAGACTAGAATCCAAAATTATTCCTAAATCTTTTACTTTATCTACTCTATCTATTAAAACATTATTAAAAGTATAATCAAAAATTATTGGATTTTTAATTTTATAAAAAGTGATAACTTGACATTTTTTAATATTTAGTTCCATAAAATTATTATCACACCATTTAGTTAACATATTTAAATGCATTTGTAAAATGCAACAATCAATAATACTATTAATAACAACCCCAAGTTTGGCATCATCTCCAAACAGTAAAAATAAAATAAAAGGAAATAAAAAAGCTAGATCATTTATAAAATTAAAAAAGGATTGGTCCCAGGTGAGAGCCTTGAGGCACCCCAGATGAGGCACTAACGGCACTAAACAAATATGAAAAAGAGGCATATTTTCTATGTATTTTTGGGCGCTGAATCGAATGAAACCGATCCGATTCGATACGACCACTCTAAGTTACCAAAAAGTTGAAAACCACAAAAATTATAGAAAACCAAAATTACCGTCGTTGAAAACCAAAAGTACGGTCGTTGAAAATTAAATTTCGAGTAGGGTGTCGTTTTCAATGTTTTTTGGCCCTCTGAGTTGAATGCCAGTGGTCCGGAGTCAATACGACCACTCAAACTCAGGGTACCTGGGTTCAAATCCTGGAAGGGACGATAATTTTTTATCGTTTTTTTTACCTAATATAAGTTTACAACTAGAAAATAATTCTGGCGCGGTGGTCCGCATGTCGGGCGAATTTCTTTGGATGCGAGCACTCAAACCCAGAGTACCTGGGTTCAAATCCTAGTAGGGACAATAATTTTTTGTCGTTTTTTTTTACCTAATATAAGTTTACAACTAGAAAATAATTCTGGCGCGGTGGTCCGCATGTCGGAGGCGAATTTCCTTTGGATGGTGTGTTTCCTGTTGCTTTTTACATTCATATAAGGTCTTACAACTTACTAAATAATTAATTTTCCGGCAGCGGCACCTAGCTACCCGATGGTACACTGGCTGT
>JACMZG010001863.1:56293089-56399138 GCA_018340805.1 Microvelia longipes
GTTTTTCTGATTGGTCCGTTTTCTTTCTCCTTCTTGTTGTGTCTTTGGATTGGCCAGTTTTTTTTTCCTTTTTCTTCACGCTCATAGAATAAAGAATACTACTCACGCCTTAGAATAATACTATATATAGAAGGAGCACTACTGATAACACGAAAGCCGGTTGACTGGTGCACTAAGTAATGCTGCCACCTTACAATATACAATTTCTAAAAAAAAGTTGGCAATACTTCCGGTTGCTGAATTATTATGTTCTATTATTAATTAATGATTGATTATTCATAAAATACTAATATAAATATCGGTGCATTACAATATTTTATGCATTTTAAATTGTAGTTTAACGTATTTATTAAAATTTTATAAAAAGTAGTCCTCGTCAACTAAATGTAGATTCTTGTATTCCGCCACCCTTTTGCCATCTAAGACCAGTTTTATTAAATACTTAGTAGGTATTTTAAGTATTAATTTGTTCTTTACGATCTTTCTTCATTAATAGATATTTATGACACATATTTAAAATAAATTTTTTGTTGTCAGGTTGGCAGCATTAGTTAGTTGCACCAGTCAACCGGCTTTCGTGTTATCAGTGGAATTACATTGTGTTTACGGTCCTGTGCTCCTTCTATATATAGTATTATTCTAAGACTCACGCTGTAGCTGGGATAGATTCTGGCGTCATGAGAAAAAATTGTTAAGATGTTTTAAATTGCCTATAATGGATATATCTTTTGTTTAATGGTGTTTTAAGTTTGCTGTGACCTGTATCTATGAGGTGAGCACTCAAGTTTTTCTTAATTTGTTGATTTAATAAATTTATTTGTTCGACAAAGTAACGACGTGGACTTCATTGGAACACCATCATGTTCTTCTACATTTTTGTTATGCTCATTATGCCTTGAAAAGATGGTGTTACCATTTTATTAAGTTTCTGTTTTGATCTGTACGTAAAAAAAAACCAACCCTATTATGACTTATTTGTTCTGTCAGGTTAGATATGTAATTTTTGGTTTCCTTTCATTCTAGAGTCATTTTTCATCAATATTCCTTTCCTTTTTTTTGTAGTTCTACAGTTTATTGTCCATTTGTTCAGGTTTCGAGCTGTGTGTGTACCTGGATTGTGGTGGAGATGTTGCTGAATATTTGATTACTGTGCAATGGTGTATTAGGACCATTTTGTAAGTAAAGTTTCCTTTTTATTTTCTCCTCCTTTTTTTTTTTGTAATATCTATGCAACTTAATTGTGTTTCTGTGACTGTGACCTGATCAAGTTGTCCGTTTGTTCAGGTCTCCTATTTGGATCTTCTTTTGATCTCCTATTGATATTGGATCTCATAATTGGACCTCCTATTGATCCTCTAATGATCTTCTATTGAATCTCCGACTTGCTTTATGGGCTGTGTTATGATTTCGGACTGATATGGCTGCCAACCCGAAATTATTATTATCTGGACAAGGACTTAATGTAAAGTGGACTGATTACACACCACTCTCTTATCTCCGTGAAGAGGCAGAACATGTAGAGGGCTGACTTTATTAGCACCTGGAAAATCTAACTATTTTTGTGTTCAATTCTACAAACTTAATATTTATGTTTTTTCACATTCCCCGGATTTTAGTATAGTAATCAATAGTTAATTATTCAAACTTCGATATACAAGTATGATTTTGGTATTTGGTTTTTACTTATGAAGTAATTTTGGGGCTTTTTGGCTTTTCGGCCACCCTCATAAAATAACTATTTATATATAATTTTCTTGGGATTTGATTTTGGTGTTTTTCTTTCTCATACCAATATTGTACTTGTATGTTTTGATAAGCCTTGTGTCTTACGTACATAACTTATTATTCTGAAACAATTTTTATATATTTATATCTATGTCATATGAATGTATGTGTACTTGATACTAACCTGTTTATTTTGTATAATGTATTTTCTTGGTAACTTCGTTTAAAAAATAAACTTATATGCTGTGTATGGTTGTTGTCAATTACCTTCTTACCTTGCTTCTCAAGAACAATAGAGTTATCCAACAATTGATGTTTTTATATAAAAAAAATACCCTCAGATCTCTACCCTAAGCATTGGATTACTTTGCTTATTTTGCTTTGAGCTATCCAATTTAGATAAGTAGTTTTATTATCCCCCACATCAGCTTAGGACAACTCTACACTAGATTAGTTACTTATCTTTAAGCTAGTTCAAATAATAGTGCGTACTTCTAATTTTAGAGGCATAGTTTTGTACAACCAACTTGATAATTATGCGCGTTTCCTTTGAAAAATACTGACAAAATGAGTTACAAGCAGTGCTTGACAATTGAGTAACTGCTTAGGTTCTAAAGCATGAATCGGAACCACGCTATGGGCATGGTTCTTGCATAAGCAAGAAATGGGTTGTTTAGCACGGAAACACGCATTCTAAATGAAATTCGCCCGACAGCGGACCACCGCGCCGGAATTATTTATTTAGTAGTTGTAAACTTATATAATGAAAAAGCACGGAAACACACATCCAAAGGAAATTCGCCCGACATGCGGACCACCGCGCCAGAATTTTTGAATGTAATAAGATAATACAGATAAAATAACAAGCCCATACTAATTTTGTTGTGCAATAAATGTTATTTAGCTTAGTCCTATTTATTTACATTTGGCTCTAATGTAAAATATAGTCATGTTAATATGAACTATGGTATAAATATAGTTACTTAATGAGATGAAATAACTTGTTTAAATTATTTTGCTAATACAAAATGTTCCTTACACTTTATTAGTGACATTATATTTTAACTTAAAACTTTATTTCATTATTAGCTAAAAGAGGATTTAAATTTTTATAAGACTCAATAACTCTGCATTGAGGTACTGTAGTGTACAGTGATCTTTTAATAATTGTATACAAATAATTAGATATTCAATGTGCATGCCTGTATTGTTTGTTTGTTAATCAACATTTCTATCTCTACATGCTGTGCATTATTATTATTAATAAAATTAATTTCAATTATATAAAAAAAATAAAATAAAACTATTTTTATTAGCCAATAAGTATACAAAAATATACAATAGCTTGAGGTCATATTATATTTTAATAAAATACATCAAATAATTAGAATACACCTAACAATGCATGATGTAATTATTTATTTAATTAAAAACTCTAATAAATAATAAATGGGTTTTTTGATGAGCAATTCTTTGTATTTTGATTTCAAACATTTTATTTCAGAAATGACTTTAATATCTTGTGGTAAAGAGTTGTACAATACTACCCCTGAGTAATCTGAACTAAATTTATATTTTGTAGTTTTATATTGGTTTATTCTTAATAAATTTTTATTTCTGGTATTGTAGTGGTGCTTATCTCCATTTTTTGTATAATTGCCAAAAATTTTCTTTCCTTGAACTAGCTGGGTTAGTGTATATGTGGCTGGTATTGTTGAAACTTTAAATTTCCTGAATAATGTCTTGCAGGATTTAGGAAAATGCTAGGTGGTATATTGCCTATGCAATATACCATCATTCAATTTTTTTTGAATGATTAAAGATTTACGCGCACTAGGAGCATTGCTCAAGAGCTCAACCCAATACAACTTTGACTTGACAAGTCCATTATAAACCTGTAGAAGCTAATTTTGAGTTAAAAATTTTTTAAGCTCCCTGATTACATAGTAGCTTGAGTTTAATTTCTTGTTTGCCTCTTCAATTAGATTCACCCAGCTAATTGTTTGATCTATTTTTACTCCTAATAATTTAGTAATTTTACATTCAGCAATATTATTGTCATTATTTTTCAAATTTAAATTATTATTTACTCTGTTCCCATTTACCCTATTTACTATTCGAATAAATTCTGTTTTAGATTCATTAAGCTTTAATCTATTTAGTCTAATCCACCTTGCTAGTTGTTTTAAGGCCATATTAGCGGTTTTATATGTATATATAAACCGCATAGATACATATATGCGGCCATATATATGTATCTTATACATTATATGTGCAATACAATAGGGATATTTAATAATTATTGCATTCAGAGGCGGACATGCCAATGAGGGCTGTAGTCCTCCTTGGGCCCCTCAGCCAAAAATTAACACGAATAACCAAAATTCCATTAAAATTATTAACATATTAAATATTTTAAAGCTTATAATGTATAAATACATTTATTTATTATAATTATGTAATATATTAATAGCATCAGACTAAAAGGAGCCCAATACTCTAAGGCAGGTCCTAAAGAGCTCCTATAGATAAATGCTTAATAAAAATCCTATAGAAAGTACTTATAATATCCTCAATTTTATTACCTGAATGTAGGGTCTTCAAAGACCCTATGTTTTTACCTGGACTTTAAGGCCCCCACACGAAGTCTAGAGCTCATGATGGCCCTTAACATATTTGGTCAGGCCCTACAGCAGCTGAGAAGGGCCTTAGAGATCAATGTTTTTAATACTTAAAATATTCTTACTTTGGTCCCAAACGGAAGACTAGAGCCATATATAATATACTTGATCAGGACACTAAAGCAGAACAAAAAGACCCTGCAGGTTAATCAAACTTTATTTTATTTGCTTAAAATAAAATATATTTTAAGTTTATTTAAATAAAATAATTTCATTCGACTAAATTTTAATGAATTGAAAATTAAATTGGGCTTCCTATAACCATTAAAACTACTCTACTTAAAAGTAGAGCCCTCTCCTAAGGAAGCAATATAGGACCCCCCCCCCACAAACTCAACTTATTTTGGCTCAGTCCACCACTGATTGCATTTGCTATTAAACATTGTATACTGGACCAGATTACCTCACAGAGGGTAATGAGAGAGCCAGTATGTACAAGGCTTATAGTTTGAATTATTTTGATTTATTAATTTGTCAAATAATTTTTGCCTCATTCACTTTAGAAATACAAGTGAATTTTAAGCTACATTTCTGAGTATTTAAACGTATTATTATTAAATACAATGAAATCTTTAATGAAGAAAATAAGTCTCCGTGTACATTATTCAAATAACAGCATCTGGTGACTGGTAAAACATTGAGCCTGAATAAAAGAGTTGGCTTAACTCCACTCTTATATAAGTATTTTGGGGAAAAAAATTACAGAGTGCAATAACTATAGTCAAATCCTGTAGAGAATATGAGACTTAACTCTTCTCTTATACTTGTGAGTATAGTATTTTTAAAGTAAAGTTTTAGTACATGGGAATAGTCATTGTTAGCTCCAATGTATAATGATATAGATTAATCACCTGAAAATAAGTTCCTAAAATGGTTTCTTACTCTAATAATCTTGATGAAATATGTAATCAAATAAACCAAGTCTAAATAAATAAGCATGTGATGGTGGCCAATACATTTATGAAACAATAGGTTTTTTTATTATGAGCTATGTTCTGAGCTGTATCAAGTAATTTAAAAAGGGCTGTATTAACTTATTAGTGTATATTGAGACATTATTAGCAAAAAATATCCTTACTTTGATGTACATAATCATTCTTATTTAGAAATCAACTAATAGATTTGTTACAAAAATACATCATTTTCACACATCATCTACTTTTCTACTACTAGTGATATTAATTGTACATGACGTAGTACTAAACTCTTTAATACAATTTGTGCTACTTAATGAATAAAAAATGGGCTCATTTTCTGGGGTAACTCTGATAAACTGTTTACCAACCCAATAAAAGAAATGTTTAAAAATTATTTTAAGAAAATCTGTTTGATTTAGTAGTGAGAAACTGTTTAAAGAATATAAAATACTTTCATTAGACCATCTTTTTATCAAAGAAACTGTTAAATTTATTAAAAATAATATTTTACAATTCTCTCAATTTAAACATTGCTATTATACAAGAAGTAATAATAAACATAAACTAAATAAAAAAGTATCCAATAAAAATGTTAGACTTAAATCTATTTTACATTATGGTGTCAATGTTTATAACGAAGTCCCCCCTAGTACACTAAAACTAGACTCTCATAATAGGTTCAAGAAAAAGTTACATGATTGGGTACTCTCTTTAAATCTTGAAACTGTACAAAAATTTAAAAAAGTTAATCTCTGATATTGTCAAATAATATGTGTATTATTAACTAAATGTAAAAAACACTAACTATGTATAATACACTTAACTATATGTAAAAAACACAATCTCACTCCTAGATTTATAGAAGACAAATGTTTGAATTTTTTACCAAGAGATTGTAAAAAACATATAAAACTTTTTAAAGATTTGCAACACACTACCTGTAAAAAACTGTTAAACATTCATATCAAGATGGAGCATAATAATTATTACAACTTTAACCAAGAATTAACACAGGAAGATGCCCGACTAAATGCTATTTTGGATGAAGATTTGTTCAACGAATTTTTAACTTATTGTAACAATATTTGCCATAAACAGAAAGATAATATTAAAAATAGACATATTAAAAAATTCGATAATATTTTGAAAAAGAAAAATATTCCTTTATATGAAAAATTAAATATTGATAAATGCATTGAAAAATGGTTCCTTAATAAAACTAGTCTCACTATACCAAAGGATATTATGTACATATTAAGTTTAGGTCCCAAATTTTGTTTCCCTATTAATAAAAACGAAATACCGATTTGTGATATGTTAGCTGACTTAGAATTTATTATACATAAGACTGATTTGGATATTAATAGTAAAAAACCTTACGAGGAAAACTAACTAACATACTATCAAACGCTAAACAGAAACAAACTTTTTTGGATCCAATTAGTAGTTACCTTATGCGTTCTTATAATTTAAACAAAACAATTTCTTAAAAATAATCCTAATGTTATTGTTACAAAAGCAGATAAAGACAAAAGACGGTATTAATGGAAAAGAACACTTACGAGACAGAAGTAGAATCAATGTTATCTGACAAAGACGTTATGAATTAACTAATATAGACCCGACTAACAAAATTCAAGCTCAAATTAATTCCAAAATTCGTGAATTAAACAAGAAAAAAAAAAAAAGGTTATTGACAATAAAACAAAATTCTCCTTATTAACATTTAATGCAATAGCACCAAAATTATATTGTTTACCAAAAGTCCATAAGCCTGGAAATAAAATGCGACCAATTGTATCATCTCAAAACTCCCCCAATTATAAATTAGCCAAATTTTAGCAAATATTTTACAACCCTAAGAATGTCATCAGAATATAACATTAAAAATTCCTATGAATTTAAAGAATTATTATCCAATATAGTATTGCAGAGGATGAGGTCATGATTTCGTTAGATGTTGTTTCCTTGTTTACTTCTATCCCTAACAATTTAGCAATAAAAATAATTAGTAATAATTGGAAAAATATTAAGAACCATACAAATCTTAATAAACAACAGTTTATGGATTTATTTAAAATATGTATAGATAATGCCTACTTAACTTTTAATAATAAGATATATCTTCAAAAGATGGCCTCCAAATGGGTGGACCTCTGTCTGGTACTATAGCTGATATTATTATGGATGATATTTTTAATAAATGTTTAAAGAAACATAAAAATAAAATTAGTTTTACCAAAAAATATGTAGATGATAGTTTTTTATAATAAAAAAAGATTCTGTAGATAAGTTATTAAGTTTATTCAATTCCTATGATAGTGCAATACAATTTACAATAGAAAAAGAATTAGATAAAAAAATTCCCTTTTTAGATGTATTAGTTATAAATAGTAATGGAAATATAAAAACTAAAATTTATAAAAACCAACAGCTTCAGATAGAATGATCAACTTTAATTCAAAACAACCTCAGTCATATAAAATAAATAGTGCTAATAACTGATCCGTAGATCCCTAACATTAACTGATCCTGAATACCACAACGAAATAATACTAGATATTAAAAAAACATTGCAATATAATAATTTCCCAAATTACCTAATAAACAAACTTATAAAACAAAACAAAGAAAAAATGCAAAATTTAAATAATTCTAATAATATAAATAATTCTAATAATTCAAACAATTCTAATAATATAAACAATTCCAATAATTCTAATAATATAAATAATTCAAATAATAATATTGACAATAATTATAATGCTAATAATGAAGATCCTATAATTCATAATCAATTCGTTGCAATCCCATATGTACCTAACTTATCTGAAAAATAAAAAGGACAATATCAAAAAGTCTACCTAACTTTAAAATTGCTCAAAAAAGTCAAAAATCAAACCGACCATTTTTTGAAAAAACATAAAGAAAAAACCAGAAAGACAAAATCCGGATTAGTATATAAAATTCCCTGTTCTCAATGTCCCAATATTATATAGGTGAAACAAAACAATATCTAAATAAAAGACTGCCCAACATAAATATGACTGCAAAAAAGATAAAAATAATACTGGACTTTCTAACCACAAACATAATACAGGACACAGTTTTGATTTTGACAATACCCGAATTCTACAAAATGAACCTAATTGCAAAAAAGGAAAGTTAAAGAAATATAAATATAGTCAAATTTGATAACAATGTTAATTTTTAAAAAAGATGTAGAAAAATTAAGCTCCATTTACTCAAATTTAATAAGGAACTCTTAAATCTTGTAATTCTTGATTTAGTTTAAAATATTGTTTTTCAACTTATATTATTGGTAACACTGATATTTTTAAATTTCTTTAATGTAACAGTTTTAACGGTTTTTTAAACATAGCTTACCAAAACATACCAAGGTGCAATATGAAGTGTCTATAAAATTGTTTTTTCATTTTATATTTTATATTTCTTAAACTCTGATGATGACTAATTTTTAGTCGAAAGCTTAGTTATTATTATATATTAAAAATAAAAGGACTTTTTGTGTAACTAATCTGTTTTTATTTATATGTGTTTTACAAGTCCACAAATAAGAAACTTTTTAATATGTGTATTTTCACAAATTGTTTTATGAGAATAAACTAATATTAATCATGTCATCTTCAATTTCTAGTTTATCTCTTTTTTTTATTTTAAACCTTTAATTTTAATATTCTCAAATTAAACAATTATTTTTTTCTTTTTACAGACCATTTCTTTTTTAAAATTTTGTTTATTAGCTTATTTATTTTGTTTCCTCTAACTCTTATAACCTTTGATAACACATAAGTGTAACCCCCCCCCCACACTCAGGTTCTCCTTGTGGTTTACCATTCATATAATTATAATTTTTATTAAAACTTAATGTACAAAATATATTTGAGTATAAATAAAATTCTTGTATTTATATAAGGATATTTATGAAAATATATATTTGCAATAAATATGTAAATGTATAGTTAAAATAATAATAACAAAAATTATAATATAATATTGTATATATTTGTATAATCAATAAATTGTATATTTTTATGTTCATAATGTATTATGTGGTAAATAAAGGTTCTTCTTTATGTATTTTGAATTATAATTATCTCAATAACAATTTTTTGGCATAACTCTTGTCCAATATTAAAGCCTTTTAAACCCATAAATCATAATATTATATTTTAATAATGTGTACATACTCATCCAAAGTGGAAAATTGTTTCTAAATGGAGTCAATATGAAAAATACCCATAAGATGAAATAAAAAAATTCTTCACACTGAAAAATAATTCTCTTTACCAGGTTTTTAAGTTTTTCCTGAATTAAAACAAGTAGCAGTAAAAACTTAACTGTTAATTAAAAAAGTACAAGTAGGCCTGAGTTTCAAACTTAATACATATAAACAGCAATGCCACATAATGAAATTAAGTTTTTGTCTAGAGAGAACTTTTTTATTTTCCATTCTAAATCTTGATCACGTGGTTAGTCAAAAATTAAAAAGTAGATGACTGTTTTCAAAGTTCCCCTTTATATACTCTTTACTCACAGCTAATTAACTATGTCATTGAAATAATGCTTTGGTAGGAGCATTGATTAGATTGGCCTAAATTTGGGGATTTCCTTGTCTCCAGGGCATGAAGCATCCCAGAGACAGCTAGTTGAAAATATAACAGTATCTTAAATAATAAAGGTAGAGTGAATTTTTTAAATTGTTTAACCTTAAACAATCATTATAAGAATAATAAAAAGCAGCTGCACGCAGACTAGTTCCTAAGGGATTAATGTCACCATTCCATAGCAATATTACATTAAAATAAAATAAAACTGTTAACACTCATACCTGAGGTATTTATTTATCCCTGATGAGTTAAGGCACAAAGGGTATTATAATTAATGGGTACAAAAAAAGTAATAAATTAATATCATTTATTGCATTAATTACAAAAATTATAAGATGAAAAATTTAATTATGATTAAATACATAAAATTGAGACTAAAAATAACAAAGGCTATGAAAAGATAGAACCAGAAAATGATGTAAACTGAGTAGATAAAGAGTTTGCAATTCAACAGATTACATGTTGATGGCTTAACAAACATGGCTTAATAACTTATAACTTGTTCTGATGTCACCGGCCCGGTTTGCTGTGTCAGCAGAGTTTTAAATCATTAAAATTCTAAGTTATTATTTTTGCAATGAAAAACCCTTTTTTATATTTTTTGGGGCGCGTATAAAAATTCGATACTCTAAGTAGTCGACCCTCTAAATGACCAAAAAGTTAAAAAAAAACTGTGAAAAATATCAGGAAACCAAAATAATGGTCGGTAAAAAATAATTTTCGAGTGGTGTGTTGTTCTCGATGTTTTTTTGGGATGCTGAATTTAATAAAACCCTAAGGCTTTCAGAACTATTTCATTTTATTTTGGCCCCAACCATTTTTAACCCTTTGACAAAATGTTGAATTTCTCAAAATTCGTATTTTTAAAAATTCTGAAGAAATAATTTTGTGTTCTCTAATCAGGCACTTGGTTGTACCCAAAGTCCCAATATTTTGATGTAAATGGCATATGAATGACAGATGTAAATTAATCTCCTTCGATCTAACTTCAAATGTTAAAGAGTTCAAGATCATGATGCCCATGATTTCCTATAAATATAGCTATATTTGGGATTTTTCAGACTTTTTAAAAATACGCATTTTGAGATATATTTACATGATATATTCAACATTTTTTTTCAAAAAAAGGGTCTCGTCGTCAAAGGGCAAAAATGACATCAAATAGCACTGAAACCCTTAGGGTTTAGCTACAAATCGAAAGCCGAATGAAATTTTTATATTTGCGACTTTTAGAGATACAAATAATAATCTGACTGCAAAATTGGCTATTTTCCACAACATTGCTTCATCAGTGTGCAGAAATGGCTGCATATTTTAAGCTAAAAATTTGTATTTTCTTCTTTTAGGCATAGTCCCTATATCTCCACTAAATTTGATCAAATTCAGTCACCATGCTTGTGAATTTAATTTTTTAGTGGGATGATTTAACATGGAATGACTCTCAACTTTTTTTTACATAAAGTATTAGATTCTGCGTACCCCTAAAAACCTTTAGGGTACCACCAGTGGAATGCATACCACACTTTGAAAACCCTTGTTGTATGGTATATAAATACTATTTAATCATACTATTTATAGACTACTATCCATCAAATAGTAGCATTTCATTAACATAGTTTGATAGTATTAACAGCCTCTTCTTCCTAAAATTACACTTCTTATCATAGTAAGAAAAAAGGAAATTTGAAGTTGCATAGAGATGTTACTATTGACAATTATTTTGTTAGCCTGGCAACTAGACATCAATCTGTCAACTATTTTAACTTTAACACACTCTTCATCCTTCATTCCTGTTAGCATTTGTGTGGACCCTGTCTCTTCATTATGATTGTAACTTGTAGAGTGGTGTGCCTATCTTTGCCATAATAACAACCTTATAAGTGTAATTTTCTGGTTGAAAATGAATATGACCTTCTTAGACTGAATTAATTATTTCTTCTTAAAGTACCTATTTCAGCTGTCAAAAGTTATGCCATAGCTGCTGCTCATTTGGTTGTCATTAATGGGAACAACACCTGCAACAAGAACAGTTTTATAAGAGGCTTATCGAAAACCCATCAAAAAGATAAAACCTGTACTCATCTTACAAGTATAATACATTTAAGAGGGGGAGAGTGTGTAAGTGTGAAATGTTTCACAATTACATCATATATTTGAGTATAAGTGTCCAAAAGTTGACTTAATAAATACTATCAGTCACACATCAGTTGTAGTACTCTTGATTATAATAATAAGTAAAATAACTACATAAACATAATGTAATGTATTTGTGAAATAAATAAAAGGCATCAATCTATCCCTATGTTATGAGGCACTGTTAAAAGTTGACAGCGTGCGAAAATAATGTGAGGAAGCGAATGAGGTTAGTCTTGGATGTTTAACCACGCCCACAACTTCACATCAGTCCAACTTCCTTAGTTCCTCAGCACTATTTTCACACAATGTCAACTGATTTTAAAAGTGTTCATACTATAGTATTTGGAATAGAATCAACAAGTGGATTTACAAGTGTGTTTCGGGCAGTGATATTGTCCACAGATCTCTAAAAAAGAATGTTTTGTTCACCAGGGTTGTTATTAGCATTGTTGATACAATTAAAATTAACAGTCTGTCATCGTGTCTGTTCCATCTTCTTTGCTCTAATCGGGCAGTATAGTATGACACATAGTTAAAATCATTTGACAGTGTGAGAAATAGTGTTGAAGTATTAATGAGAATGACCTGATATGACATTGAGGGTGTGGTTTAACATCCAGAATTAACCTCATTGGCTCCCTCACATTATTTTCTCACCTTGTCAACATATTTTAACGGTGTGTCATACTATATACAGTTCAAATGGTTCAGACAGTGAATTTAATAGAGCACTTAATAACAAAGTTTTATGAATACAACTTGGTTTTTTTTATACAACTTTACTCAATACGATCCATGGATTTAATATGCTGCGTGTACGCAGTATTTGTTAATAAACTCATTCCACTACTAGCAAACAAATTTATTCACAACTTATCTGAAAGCTGATTTACAACCTTTAACCTTATCCTAAACAAAAGCACAATAATAATTACCTTTTTTATTTATTTATTTATTTTAAACAAGAAAAACAGACACAAGTGTTCAATACAATATTAACAAAACAAAGAATATTACAATAAAAGAAGATAATTAAACAAAAAAATGTCACAAAAAAAAAAAAATGAAAGAGTTTTAAAAAAACAATAATTATTTAAATTAATAATTAAATATATACAAAAAATCAGATTATGCAAAAAAAAAATAATACAAATTATGATGATAAATAAAAGAATATAATTAAAATTATAAAACGTTATTAGACATTGCACATTAAAAAGAATGAATGCCAAAAACTTTAGGCAAGAAAAATAAATTGTTTTTGCAATAAAGTTATAATATCAATAAAATTAATACAGAAAATTTGAATTTAAATACTTAAAAAAAAATAATAAGAATTATTTTGCACAAATCACTGGTACAAATAACAAATTAATTTAAAACTATATAATTCACACAATAATTACAGCCACATCATAAAGGAATGTATAGTACTAATCAGTGAGCCACATATGATTATAATTGCAAGAAAAACAAAAAAAAAATATGACAAGTAAATATAAAAAGTATTAAAATTACTTAACTGAAAACAATACAAAAAACTATATGAGCAAATGAGAAAAAAAAATATACACATACATATATATACACACACATACACACATATATACATATTATATATATATATATAAATATATATATATAATATATATATATATATATACACACATACACACACATATATATATATATATATATATATATATATAATAATATATAATATATATATATATATATATATATATACATATATATACATACATATACACACATATACATACACACATATACACATATTAGCGGGCTAATTGGCAAAAATTCGACGAGTCGTTAGTAGAGAAGATGAAAGACTTTCTTCTTTTTCAATCTCCAGAGGATAAGGATATAAGCCATTCTTTATTAACAGAAGAGTTAGATCTCAGGCTAAGCAGGGCTATTGAGCAGAGCACAAATCTTAATCGTGTTACTGAGGATTTAATGGATATTATTAAAGAGACATGTTATCATGCCATACCGGTCATCTCGCCCTGTAAATCTCCTAAGGTCCATAAATCAGTCCCTTGGTGGAGTATAGAGCTAAAACGTAAATGGAAAGAACTTAGACGATTAAGGAGGCGTTTTCAAAGAACAAAAGAGAATAGTTTAAGATTAGAAAGGAAACAACAATACTATAGTAAGAAATCTGAGTTTAGCGGTTTAGTTCAAAGCTCTAAAAGAGAATCTTGGAAAATTATTGTAATGCTACTGATAAAACTTCCCCTTGGAACAAGGTTTACAAAGCAGCCGCTGGTCGAATTAAGAAGCCTGTTAACCTGTCAACCCTGAAGAAACCAGATGGATCTTTTACGAGTAGTTTACCTGAAACTTTATCGGTGATTATGAAGAAGTGTGTGCCTTCAAAAGAAGATCTGGATCGTCCAGTAGTTACGGATAATAACAGTGCTGTAAACAATATTAATGATGTTCCGTTCAGTCAGTTAGAGATTCGAGAAGTTATACGCTCTATGTCCGAGAACAAAGCTCCAGGTCACGATGGAATGACTAAGTCTATATTTGAAAAAGCTTTCTCTATTTTTCCTGTAGGGTTCACCATGCTTTTTAACCAGTGTCTTTTACGAAGTTGTTTTCCGCACACTTGGAAAGAATCAAATATGATTTTGCTGACTAAACCAGGAAAACTAGATAGTGATGACGTTTCCAAGTACCGTCCAATTAGTCTTTTGCCTCTTGCAGGAAAGGTGCTCGAAAAGTTAATGATTAACAGAATAATGTTTCACCTAAGAGTCAATCACGAACTCTCCGATAAACAGTACGGTTTCGTTCCTCAAAGAAGTACTGTTGATACTTTGGTCGATGTTACTCGCTGCATTGAAGGTGCATTGGATAAGAAAGAGCAAATTATCATGGTTTCCCTTGACGTTCAAGGGGCATTTGATGCTGCGTCTTGGGAAGTAATTTTGAGAGAGCTGAAAAAGAAGGGCTGTCCAAATAATCTATATAATTTGGCTGCGGATTATTTCTGTGATAGGAAAGCTGTTCTCCGGTTGGCTTCAACTCTCGTCTTAAAGAATCCAGAGCAAGGCTGCCCGCAGGGTTCATGTTGCGGACCAGGTTTTTGGACCATCATGTATGACGGTGTATTAAATTTAAAGTATCCAGGAACAGTGCATATTTTTGCTTTTGCAGATGATTTACTTTTGGTAATTACGGGGAAGGATATTTTGATGCTCGTCGATGCCAACAAGAGTCTATATCTAATTGAGAAATGGGCCAAGGAATGTGGTCTAAAGTTTAATGATTCCAAATCTATTGTGATGCATATAGCAGGAAGAAGAGCTAAGAATGAGGATGTGCAAGTTTTCTTGAACGGTTCAGCACTTACAAACGTCAATGAAATAAAGTATCTTGGGGTCATGTTTGATCAAAACATGACGTGGAATGTTCATATTGACTACATTTCCAAGAAAGCATCGCAGCTGATTTATTCTCTCTCCAAATCTGCAAAAGTTTATTGGGGCTTGGGTTGCGACGCTTTGGAAGTCATCTATAACGGTGCCATTTTGCCTGTTTTAACGTATGCTGCTCCGGCATGGTCTGAAGTTGCATTGAAAAAACAGTATAATATATACAAGCTTCAAAGGGTCCAACGTCTAATAGCACTTAGAATCATTAAAGGTTTTCGGACTACATCTTACGAAGCTGCTTGCGTAGTTGCTGGCATTGTACCTAGAGTGCCTATATAACAGAGTGAAGCCATTGGATCAAAAATGGCGGCGGTCCGACATCTTTAACTGCAAGAGATAAGAAGAAAAAGAAGAATATAGAGCCGCTATATCTAAATATAAAAATCTTTTTTACTTTACTTAATAATTTTTGCATTGAATTTTTTATTCTTTGATCTTTTTATTACAGATTTTCATTTTGAAATTATTTTAATAATGCTTTTGAAGAAAATTAATTATTTATTGTGTTTAATTAAGTTAAAGTATTTAATTAAGTAATTGTGTAAACAAATTTACGTTTAGCACAATTATTTAAGAAAAACAATGGCAATAAAATACGAATACCACAATGCAACTAATATTTGCAATAAAAAATGTCTTTGTTCATAAAAAACAGTTTAAAAAGAAAATTTCACAGCCGATAACAAATGCAACGAACAGGAAACTGAAGCTTGTAGGGTAGAGTAACCTGATGCTTTGCTACATAATAGTAACCTAAACAGGGAAGGGATTGATCCAAGAATCGACCAATAGCTTTTGAGCAGCCCTATGGCTTCACTCTGTTATATAGGCACTCTAATTGTACCTATAGATATTAAGATAAAAGAGCTGTCCGAGAAGTATTTTGTAAAGAAGGCACCGGTTGCTTCGTTTGGGCCTCGGTATGAAGTAGATCGTCTCTTACCAGTTCAAGAGTGGGATCATCCAGCGAGCGTAACCTACGTAAATGATTGCGAGGATGGCGAGTTTTTCTATCATTTATTTACTGATGGTAGTAAAATAGAGCGAGATACCGGCTACGGTGTAGTTGTTTTAAGTCCCCAGGGTAATGATGTAGTCTTCGAGATAAAGGGTAGGCTTGCTGACTGGTGCTCTAATAATCAAGCTGAAATTTCGGCAATTGAACGAGCTCTTCGGTGGTTGATCAGTTTGGACCCTCCGCAGGGTCAGCGTTCAGCAATTCTTCGAAGCGACAGCCAAGTTGCTCTGATGATGGTAGGCGATAGTTCTAATCGGAATAGAGTTGCTTGTAATATTAGAAGACTTTTGTTTGATCTACAGAATAATCGCGGCTGGGATGTTAGACTATGTTGGACTAAAGCGCATTGCGGTACTTATGGCAATGAAGAAGCTGATAGAGTGGCGAAAGAGGCGGCTTTAGATAGTGATACTGATAGTGAGTTTTCCAAAGTTCCACCAAGCTATATTCACAAAATGTTGGAGGAAAAGTCTATTGATAGGTGGGAGTTGGCTTGGAAGGAATCAAAGAAGGCATCCTTCACCAAACTTTATTTCCCAACAGTCAGAAGCAGATTGAAATCGTCTTTTCGTTTAGGTTACAAAATGACACAAGCACTTATTGGCTATAGTAAAACTGCTGCTTACTTTCATCGTTTCAAAATCAAGGACGATCCTAATTGTAGTTGTGCAATTGGGACTCCCCCGGATTATACCCACATTGTTCAGAGCTGTTGATAAGGAAAGAAGTCCTCTCTTGCGAGCTATTCTTCTTCAAGGTGACGTTTGGCCTCTTCCAGAGCATATTTTAATCTCCAAGTATCTCAACGAATTCACTTTGTTCATAAATAAAATTAATTTTGATTTATTAGGTTAATTTTATTTTATTATTATCATTATTATTATTATTATTTATTTATTTATTTTTTTTTTTTTTTATTTATTTATTTATTTTTTTTTTATTTTATTTTTTTTAACGCAAAAATTAAATTAAATAAAATGAATTTATTTGTATTATTCCATTGAAACTCCTTAAATTTAATAGTATCTAAATAACAATTTTTGCTGGTTTAATTCTGTAAAGTATCAGATTGTATTTATATTTGTCGTGTATTTTGTCATGATCCTATCCTGAGCTTCTAAACCCTAATGCTGTTATTCATCTTACAATTCCAGTTTTTGAAATATCTATTGGAATTTGATTAAACTCATGTTTTAACAGACGCACAAACTGTTTGAGTGGTTGTTCCTGACACATGAGCAGATTAACTCTAGTTTATGTTGTAATTACTAGCTAGTGGGATAAGAAGTATTTAGACAAGGATATCGGTTATTTTGATATTGAACAGTAGTATTATGATTACTCTAGTTTGTATTGCATGTATATTGTACATAAACTTTTTTTGAACGAACGTAAGTGAGTTCTTACATTTCAGAAGATTGGGACGGCGCGTATGTTTGTTTGTATGTTTGTTGTACGTGTCGCGATAACTGCCGTAAAAATTGACCGATTTTAATAAAATTTTGTATACAGGTAAAACTAATTATGTGTCAGAGCTGTATAGTTTTGGTAATATTCCCAAAATATTTTCAAAATGGCAGCCAAAATGGCGGACCGGATAAAAAAAAATTTTGAGCGAAAAAATCGTGTTGTATATCGTTTCAAAGCTCTTAAAGAGTAGAAAAAGAAAATATATGTTACATGGTCAACATTTTAAAATTTTTTGAATAATTTAAAAATGGCGGCTAAAATAATGAACTCAAAAAATTTAAAATTAAAGGAATAACTCGAGTAATATCATTGTAAAGCTCTGATTAGTAGAACAAAAAATGTTTTACACTAATTCCGAAAATTCAACATGGCGGCCATAATTTAATATAATAATTAGTTTTTACTAATTTTATAAGAATTTACAAGATAAAGATCTATTTTAATATACTTTAGATACTTTTATACAAATAAAATTAACTTTATGTCAGAGCTGTATAGTTTTTGGTAATATTCCGAAAAATATTTTCAAAATGGCGACCAATATGGCGGACAGGATAAAAAATTTGTGAGCAAAAAATTCGTGTTGTATCGTTTAAAGCTCTTAAAGAGTAGAAAAAGAAAATATATTTTTCATAGTCAACATTTTAAATTTTTTTAATAATTTAAAAATGGCGGCTGAAATAATAAACTCAAAAAATTAAAATTTAAAGCGAGCCTTTTTAACTATGTATTATTATAAACATAGTCAATCAAGCGAAGCGAAGCGAGCCTTTTACTATGTATTATTATAAATATACGCAATCTAGCGAGCAAAGCGAGCCTATTTTACTTTGCATCAATATAAATCTACGCAATTAAGCGAGCGAAGCGAGCCTTCTTTTACTATTTATTATTATAAACATACGCAATCAAGCGAGCAAAGCGAGCCTTTTATACTATGCATTAATATTAAATATAAGCAATCTAGCGAGCGAAACAAGCCTTCTTTACTATGTATTATTATAAATATACGCAATCTAGCGAGCGAAGCGAGCCTTTTTACTTTGCATCATATAAATTACGCAATCTAGCGAGCGAAGCGAGCCTTCTTTAACTATGCATGAATATAAATCTACGCAATCTAGCGAGCGAAGCAAGCCATTTTTTACTATTTATTATTATAAATATACGCAATCAGCGAGCGAAGCGAGCCTTTTTTACAATATATTTTATTATGAATATAGCAATCTAGCGAGCGAAGCGAGCCTATTTTAACTTTGAATTATTATAAATATAAGCAATCCAGCGAGCGAAGCGAGCCTTTTTCTACTATGCATTAATGTAAATATACGCAATCTAGCGAGCGAAGCCAGCCTTTTTTACTTTACATCAAATAAAAGCTACGCAATCTAGCGAGCGAAGCGAGCCTTCTTTATATGCCTGAATATAAATCTACGCAATCTAGCGAGCGAAGCGAGCCTTCTTTACTATTTATTATTATAAATATACGCAATCAGCGAGCGAAACGAGCCTTTTTTACAATATATTTCATTATAATATAAGCAATCTAGCGAGCGAGCGAGCCTATTTTACTGTGCATTAATATAAACATACGCAATCTAGCGAGCCTTTTTTTAACTTTGTATTATTATAAATATAAGCAATCTAGCGAGCCTTTTTCTAACTTTGTATTATTATAAATATACGCAATCTAGCGAGCCTTTTTTACAATATTTTTTTTTTAAATATAAGCAATCTAGCGAGCGAAGCGAGCCTATTTTTAAGTTTGTATTATTTGAAATATAAGCAATCTAGCGAGCGAAGCGAGCCTTTTTTACTATGTAAATGTTAAAGATATCTAAACTAGCAAGCGAAGCGAGCCTTTTTGAGTTTATACTGTAAAATAGTATAGCATCCGAATGCTTTGATAAACTCATTTCGCTTGCTTTAAATAAATATTTTTTTATGTATTCTTTGACGTGAGTTCTTGATGCAATGCATTACTAGTATTTATGTAAGTTTGTAATATGCATGTTAATAAATATATGGGGGCATGCAGAATGGGGCCCTTGCTTTTGTGATAAGAGCAAGGGGAAAAAAAACACATATACACACACATACATACATATATACATACACACACATACACATATGAGGGCCACTTTCATGAGTTTTGGCATACTCATGGCGTCTCACATATTCATTATGATCTTATCATAAATCATACCTTAAATATCTAAAGGATTAGGCATAGATCATTAAAAAGATAGATAAGTAAGTTCAAGACGTTTAATTAATTATCAAATAAGAATAAACAGACATATTGGTTAAGCATTTTAACAATAGAATATTGGTACCTACTTAAGGTGGATACCTAGGATATAATCAAAAAGGAGAATTACCTGTACTATTTTAGTACCATGTCCTGAACACTCTGAGTCCCCTCTCTCTAACTTTGGCTTCCCCTGAGTCTTCTCCCTCCATCTCACATTACCCTCTCTTTCAATATATTCAGTTCTAGCATAGTTAACAATTAATTTAATAAATAGGACAAGTCAGCATCTTTCCATGAACCTTAAATGGTTCATTAACTAAGTTGTTCACAGTCAAATCATGTGACAGCTCGAGACATTAAGATTGGTCAAAATCGAACGTCACATATCCCCCTAGGTCGGGAAGACGAAAGCTTACGATAAAGGTGGTTGTTTTATCTAGTGGAGAAAGCTTTAGTCTAATGAGATATCTAATGATTAGCTTAGTGTTATTTACTGATGGAAAGTGATAAGTGATTCACGTCCCTCAATGAAAAAAAAGAGTGAGAGCTCTCTTGGCTCAAAAATCTGTTTGCCATTATAGATATGGTGTTATTTGAATTCAAAATGATAGCATGTAAGGGCTTACAGGTGCTATACCATGCCAGAGGTCCTATACGTGCTAGCATATGAACACTAAGCAAGACTGAAGGTCTTCTTGATATGATTTATTTTCGTCTAGTTCATAAGACTGAATAAAGCCGTGGGAAGATCCTGACTTATAGACCCATCTTAAATGATGTGGTCAAATATCTTTAGATTATTGATTAATATTCATATTATTCTAATTTAATTAGTGATTATTATTTTCTTTCTTATCATAGAGAGAGAAGTCGAAGATAAGTGAGAAGAGTATGAGAGCTCTTGAGGTATAGCTTTGAGAGAATTATTTGGACTCAAGAGTGTCATATGGTAATAATAATAAATTAGGTCTGCCCCAATTGTCCTCAGGTAGTCAACCCCTAATTAGTTGAATTTAAACCAAATAGTAGGCGACTTTTAGTGAGGCCGGCAGACACTCTTATAAGTAGTAT
This sequence comes from Microvelia longipes, assembly GCA_018340805.1. Classification (NCBI taxonomy): domain Eukaryota; kingdom Metazoa; phylum Arthropoda; class Insecta; order Hemiptera; family Veliidae; genus Microvelia; species Microvelia longipes. The sequence continues at coordinate 56,314,457 of JACMZG010001863.1, forward strand.
CTGAGTGCTATTAAGAATTGTTTTGTAGGTACCAATTATCCATATCCCTATTTTTAGAGAAATTTCATCTTAATTTAGTATTCATTGTTTAAACTTTACATAGATTGAGAGCAATTTATAAGAAATACTAAAATAATTAATAAGCTTTACAATTCTTCATGAGAAATCACTTGACGCGTGAGATTCGTTTAAAGTATATAAAGAAAGTAATCCAAGTATATAAAGAAAGTAAAATTGATAATAATTTTTGATTTTGAACATTGTTTCTTCTCTGCCCAGACTCGAATGGAGCTGATCGCCAGGCCCAGAGAGCAGGTCGACTACACACTCGAGTTTTATTCTTTCTCTATACTGGTCTTAGACCTTCCCCCTCGCCTAGCTAGAGAAAAACAATGATCAAAATCTCTGATTTGAGATTGTATAGAAAGAGACTGTCTAAATTCCTTTATATTCATATAGACAACTAGATAATAGTTGTAAACAATGCCATAACTTTTGGCTATATTTGAAGTGAAAAAATATTTTAAGTTTAGATTTAATTAAAAATTACCTTTTTACGTTGTCATGAACTTTTTATTTTTATTGTGATTTATCACTAATAATTATTTAACCATGTTACTATATGTTATTTTTATTCTACTCACCAAATATTTCCGAAATCGAGCCAATATTTGGCTGTAATCAATTCTTATTATATTTAAAATGAATAAGAAAATTGTTTAAAATTATTTTAATTAATGACTCAAACGAAACAATAAAAATGAAAAATTTAAAATTAAATTCCAATTATTCTTAAAAATTGAATGAGGCCTCAATTGAAACTAAAAGTAATTATTTTTATTTGATTTTATGAAATAATGAAGTGATTCATAAAGAAGTAAAAACTAAAATTCCCAAAAACATAATAATAGCTAAATGTTAACCCTTAATCTTCTTAACATTGAATATTCTTTAAAATTATTATAATTTCATTATTCACCCAATTATAAAAAATTAAACAGAAATTATAATTATAAAATTAGAATTATTTAAATTTTTATATGAAATTATTATTTCTTTTATATCTCCAATATTTAGAATATATGTGATCTTCGCATGTCTAAAATGATTTTCTTATCATTCTTATATTTAATCTTTCTTAATTATATCATTTAATAGAAGGGACATAAGTTTAATGGTTCGAAATAACCTTGTTTGAACAATTTGATACATTAACTGTATTGAACATTCAATTGTTCGTTTAATTTATTTTATATTCTTTTAGCCATATTTATTTATTTAATATACTGACTATATAAATATATTTACATATTTATTTTACTGAATATTTATTCAAATGATTTTCAGTTAAGATTATACCGTTAGTAAATCTTTTATTATCAAAAAATAAAAAAAAATTAATAAACCTTTCTCAATTATTTAAAAATTTTAAGTAAATCGTCATTTATTTTGTAAATGTTATTAAACAGATTATTTGTTGAAAACTTGATAAATAAAGTTTGATCATTGTTGGATGATCTGATGCAGAATATGAACATAGTTGCTTATTCCAAGTTTGGAAATAAAAATGCATTGTCATTACATCATGATAACAGTTACATTATGGCAACTGTTTCGCATCCATTATGTTGTATTTGGTATCTTTTAAAAGTGATTTAAAACTCACAGCTGTGATATATTCCACATAATGTGTAAGTGTCGTCCAATCGAGTATCTTGTTGTTTTATTCCCTACAATTTTGTTGGGATATTTTATTAACTATTAAGAATTATACAGATATTTACATGTTAGGTTTTACTGACATAATATTTTCAGCAATCCTGTTTTAATAAAACTTAACTTATTTAATTGTATCTTAATATTTTAACTTATTTCGTTTAAAAAAAACTTAACTTATTTAATTGTATTTTTTGTAAAATTTTAACTTATTTCGTCAATTACTAGAAAAGAAGTAAGCTCTTATAGGCCGTTTCCAGTTTATAATTTAATTTACAATAATTCATTACTTAGCTTTAAATACTCACATGTATATGAAATCTTAATTTATATTTTGCTCTCTGGGAATTTTCTTTTTATGATACATGTTCGTTTGTATCAACAAAATATTACAAAATATTACATAGGTGGTCTGGGAGAACTTAAATTGTTCTTTCATCCTTATGACCTATTTTCAATATTGTTCATGGTTTTGGTTCCTTTATCAAGGTATATTTGTTTTTTCACTTATTGACTTATTTTTACAATTATTTATCGTTTTCTATAATATATACAGTTCATCTGCCTTTTGCAGAGTTTAATATTGGAGAATTGTTTCACGTTTATCATATTCATTAGTAAAATTTACCAAGTTGTTGGTATTTCTTTAGCAAATGCTAATTTTAGTCAAAAGAAAAATATTTAATTTAATTGTTTATTAAAAGAAATGTTTTTTTTTTTTATTTTAATTCAAAGTTCTAATGGGTTTAAATTTCAAGTTTGTCATTGACATAACATGGCCAGAGTAGGCCTGTATTATAATATATTAATAAGTTTATAATATATAATTATCTTTGCTTCAACATCATCTCGATGTGATATAGCTTACTTCAGCTACATTTTTTTTATCAGTAGCTTTAATTCAATCTTCTTTATTGAATTTACACCTCTTGGTGTTTTAATATTTTAATATAAGAGCTTATTGATTTCGTGTACATCATTTGTGTGTAAATTTAGTATCTTATTTAATTTAAGTATAATTCATAAGTTTAACAAAATGAGTCTCTTTGAGCTCTCTTAAGTTATGTGATAAAAGATCTAATGTATTCATTCCATTCAAATTCATACCACGATATTCGTGTGTTTTATCTATTAAGTGGAAATCATCAGTTTCCTTTTAGCGATATTATATATATATATATATATATAATATATATATATATTATATATATATATATATATATATTATATATATATATATATATATATATATATATATATATATATATATATTTATATATATATATATATATATATATATATATTATATATATATATATATATATTTATATATATATATATATATATATATATATAATATATATATATATATATATATATATATATATATGTATTTCTAGACACTTTCTTGTAAACACTCTATCTTTCGAACGGATTAATATTTTTTTAACCAAACTTGGTACAAAAATCAACCTTTGGGGAGGACACGAACCCTATTGAAAACCAGGTTTTTGTGACGTCATTAACTGGTTTGCTGAGTCAGCGAAATTTTCAAAAATCGGAAAAATTCAGGGTTTAATTTTTTGCCGCAAAAAAGGTCAATAGTTATGTTTTTTGAGACGCTGAATCGAATGAAACCGGTCCGAAGTCGATATGACCACTCTAAGTGACCTAAAAATCGAAAAAACCATTGTAAATTACCAAAAACCAAAATTTAGGTCGATAAAAAAATAAAATTTCGAGTAGGGTGTCGTTTCTATGTAATTTTGGGCGCTGAATCGAATGAAACCGGTCCGATGTCGATACGACCACTCTAAGTGACCAAAAGTCGAAAAAACCACAAAAATAATAGAAAACCAAAATTACGGTTGTTGAAAATTAAATTTCGAGTAGGGTGTCGTTTTCAATGTTTTTTGGGCCTCTGAGTTGAATGCCAGTGGTGCGGAGTCAATACGACCACTCAAACCCAGAGTACCTGGGTTGACATCCTAGTAGGGACAATAATTTTTTACCGTTTTTTACCTAATATAAGTTTACAACTAGAAAATATTCTGGCGCGGTGGTCCGCATGTCGGGCGAATTTCCTTTGGATGCGTGTTCCGTGCCTTTACATTATATAAGTTTACAACTACTAAATAAATAATTTTATTTATTTAATTAATAATAAATTTTTTATAAAATTATAGATAATTAATTAAATAATTAATTTATAAATTATAAATAATTTTATAAAAAGCTTTAATTATAAAAAAGATTTATTACTGAGCAGGGTAAACAGTTTTTATATCATGATTTACAAGCCTTTACTACTGATGCCTCGAGTATAAAAAATGTGATGATAACTGGAAAACTTTTAATGCTTTTATTTCACGTGCTTTCCTGAAAAACAGGAAAATTAAATATTAATAAAAAAGATCAGGTACACAAAAAATCACAAGAATTAACTAATTTAAAAAAAGAAATAATTACCTTGTCATCACTAGCTAAAGATGTTTGTAGTCGATACCTTGCTGCAAAACTTAAATCTAAAAAAAAGAAATATAAAGAAACCCTTAAACAAGAATTAGTTAAGCATAATACTGATTTAGTTAAAAATAATGCAACTACCACACGTAAAATATGGCATTTGATAAATACTGAAAGTGGTAAAAATAATAAAAATAAACTTACCTCATCAAAACTTACTGCTGATGAACTCAATCTATACTTCTTAGAGGTTCCTAATAACCTTGTAAACCAGCTACCTGCTAACTCAAAAAACCCTATGGAGTACTTGAATGAGGCCAACAATAAAAACTTTTATTTCCAACCAACGTGTCCTAATGAAGTTGCTAAAGTAATCAAAGGTTTAAAAGCTTCTAAATCTAATGATATTTACCTGCATAGTAATGACCTCCTCAAAGCAATCTGTGACATTATTAAAAAACCACTCGCTGATTTAATTAACTCCTCTATGATTCTTGGTTATTTCCCAGATAATTTAAAAACCAGCAAGGTAGTACCTATCTTAAAGAAGGGTGATTCGGACGATCCTAATAATTTTAGACCCATTTCACTCACACCAGTATTGGGAAGGTCTTTGAGAAAATAATTAAAGCTCGTTTAGTAAATTTCTTCGACAAATGTGATATTTTTAATAAACAACAGTTTGGCTTTAGAGAAGGTCTATCCACTCAGGATGCTATTAATGCTATCACAAATGTAATTTATGAAGCTTTTGAAGCCAAAGAGGAGGTCATGACGTTGTCATGCGATCTCTCTAAGGCTTTTGACTGTGTCAGTCACGAGTTATTGTTGGAGAAATTGTATCACTACGGCATTAGAGGAACTCCTTTGGCTTTAATTGATTCTTATCTGAGACATAGAACTCAAATTACCGTTTTCAATGGAGGAACTAGTTCTATGGGGGAAACTATGTATGGGGTGCCTCAAGGCTCGGTCCTTGGACCTTTACTTTTTATAATTTATGTCAACGACCTCCCCGATAACGGTAATGTGAGTCCTAGGTTTGCAGACGATTCCACATATGTAGTAAAAGGGCTCGATCCCACAGTAAATAAACAAAATATGGAATATAATGTTACTGTAGCTCAAACATGGTTTATTGCTAACAAATTAACTTTAAATAAAGATAAGAATCAATTAATAACCCATACCTTAAAGAGTAGTGGCAATAAAAATAATAAAGAGTCAATTAAAATCCTAGGGTTATCAATTGATCGTTCTTTAAATTGGAAAATTCATATCAATGATGTAAGTAGTAAACTCAGTTCTGTTTTGTTTATGCTTCGAAAGCTTAGCACTACTGTTGACTTGAAAACCTGCAAGCTGGCTCACTATGCTCATTTCCACTCACGATTATTATATGGCATCAGAGAATGGGGAGCTGCACCGAGTGCACACAATGTTTTTCTATTGCAAAAAAAAGCTATTAGAATTATTAAAAGTCTAAATATGATGCGCATTGTGCAAAACTTTTCAAAGAAAATAAGATTCTAACACTTTATTCAGCATACATTTTTTCAGTTTTAGTATACATTAAAAATAGACACCATGAATTAGATAATAATAAAAATCATGGTTATTCCACTAGATTTTATACAAATATAAATTTGCCATTCTCCAGACTTAGTAAGTCAAGTCAATCTCCGATGGTGAATGGAATCAAATGTTTTAATAAGCTGCCTACTAGTATTGTAGATCTTCCTATGGATTCCTTTAAAAAGGTTATTAAAGAAATACTAATTGATAAAGCATATTACTGTGTCAATGACTTTTTAAATGACAGTATAGTGTATCCTGAAAAATTGTAAACTGGTACCTTTTTAACTTAATAATATCTTACATAATTTTTATTTATTGTATTTTTTTACGTTTTAATTTGTATTCATGAATTGACTATTGTGAGGCCTTTGAATGTAAGGCAACCACAAGCTTATAATAAATAAATAAAAATAAATAAATGAATTCCGGCGCGGTGGTCCGCTGCAGGCGAATTTCATTTAGAATGCGTGGTTCCGTGCTAAACAACCCATATCTTGCTTATGCAAGAACCATGCCCATTGAGTGGTTCCGGTTCATGCTGTCAAGCACTGCTCGTAACTCATTTTGTCTGTATTTTCCAAAGGAAATGCGCTAAAACCTTTAAAGATAACTGACTAAGCTTAAAGATAAGTAACTAAGCTTTAAACTAGTGCAAATAATAGTGCGTACTTTTAATTTTAGAGGCATAGTTTTGTACGACCAACTAGATAATTATGCGCATTTCCTTTGGAAAATACAGACGATACGACCACTTTAAGTTACCAAAAAGTCGAAAAACCACAAAAAATATAGAAAACCAACATTACGGTCGTTGAAAATTAAATTTCGAGTAGGGTGTCGTTTTCAATGTTTTTTGGGCCTCTGAGTTGAATGGCAGTGGTCCGGAGTTGAATGGCAGAGGTACCCTGAAACTCAGGGTACCTAGGTTCACATCCTGGAAGGGTCGATAATTTTTTATCGTTTTTTTTTTTACTAAATATAAGTTTACAACTAGAAATAATTCTGCGCGGTGGTCCACATGTCGGCGAATTTCCTTTGGATGCGAGCTCTCAAACCCAGAGTACCTGGGTTCAAATCCTAGTAGGGACAATAATTTTTTATCGTTTTTTTACCTAATATAAGTTTACAACTAAAAATAATTCTGGCGCGGTGGTCCGCATGTCGGGCGAATTTCCTTTGGATGCGTGTTTCCGTGCTTTTTACATTATATAAGTTTACAACAAGTAAATAAATAATTCCGGCGCGGTGGTCCGCTGTCGGGCGAATTTCATTAAGAATGCGTGTTTAGGTGCTAAACAACCCATTTCTTGCTTATGCAAGAACCATGCCCATTGCGTGGTTCTGGTTCATGCTTTAGAACCTAAGCAGTTACTCAATTGTCAAGCACTGCTCGTAACTCATTTTGTCTGTATTTTCCAAAGGAAATGCGCTAAAACCTTTAAAGATAACTGACTAAGCTTAAAGATAAGTAACTAATCTTTAAACTAGTGCAAATAATAGTGCGTACTTCTAATTTTAGAGGCATAGTTTTGTACAACAACTGGATGATTATGCGCATTTCCTTTGGAAAATACAGACAAAATGAGTTACGAGCAGTGCTTGACAATTGAGTAACTGCTTAGGTTCTAAAGCATGAACCGGAACCACGCAATGGGCATGGTTCTTGCATAAGCAAGAAATGGGTTGTTTAGCACGGAAACACGCATTCTAAATGAAATTCGCCCGACAGCGGACCACCGCGCCGGAATTATTTATTTACTAGTTGTAAACTTATATAATGTAAAAAGCACGGAAACACGCATCCAAAGGAAATTCGCCCGACATGCGGACCACCGCACCAGAATTTTTTAATTTCAGTGGTTTCTCATGGAAATTGTTCTGGTAGCACCAGTGAATTCTCACTCCAAATTTCGTGATGGCATGATAAAGTTATTAGTACTGATCCATGATCGTATACATACTCATGAATAGATGTAGTGAAACCTGTTTTCACATTTTTTTTTGTCATTACTGGAGGTTTAAAATGAGTATAAGCATATATATTAAGTGTTACCTGAGTTACAATGGTACGATCTTTGAGTTGTTTACCAGAGTAAACGCCAAGTTTCTTCAGATCTTCTATTGGTTTATTATGGTAAATTGCTTGGATTTTGAAGATAACGTACACTCTATAATATATTGAGTATAGTACGTATGTATCTCCGAAATTGGGATGGTTAATTTTCTGTTATTTAATTTAAGTTGAGTTGTTAACTTTAATAGATCATTAGTTAATTTATCTACAGGTAATAAAAGTAACGGGATTTTATTGAACTTACAATCTGTTAATATTGACTCGTAATGGTCGTTGTAAGTATTATAATGTAATTAATTTTGAATATTGTACAGTGAATTTAAAATGTCATACATCTGACCTTGAACTTCTTTCTGCGACGCAGATGAAGCTGTGTTGTATCTATTAGCTAGTTTAGCTAGGTCATCATTTATACATTTCTTATCTTTATTTAACTACCATACTGTAGTTTGAAAGAATACCATAATGTGTTAGGTTTGAATAAATCTGTTGACATATATATTAAAGTTAATGTTACTAAGTAATGTTAATAATCATTAAGCCTTAGGAAATAGTTGATTTTATAAAATTCTGTGTTCAAGAATGATCTAATTACTTCAAAACGATATTTGTTGATTTAACGCAACAACTTAATAGTAAATCTAAACATTTTTTTTTACAAAGAATAATTAAATGAAATAAATAATATATTTTGTTGAAATGAATTTCAAGGTATTGATAAGGTAGCCTCCATTGTTCAATTGTTTTTGATGAACTATTAAAAAAAAATCTTTCATTACCAGAATAAGCGAAGTGGTGGTTGTTTGTTGGTTGGTTCTTTCACCGTGAGATTGTCCTCGATCCTGAATATGATAGAGTCAATTGCTTCTTTTGTCTGGAAATTAACTTCAGAACAAAAATTTGTTTCATTTCTCCCACTTTCTCTGAAAATAAAACTGAATTAGTTCAGGTATAAACGTTATTTATGGTTCATTCGTTTTTTATTATATATTTCCTAAAATTGGGTTTAATGTTAAAGGCAATGACTCAATTAATAAGCAAATACATTACTATAATGTATTTTATACTATATTTGTATTAGTTTATTTGCTATTAGCCATAAATTTGAATGGGTAAAATTTCTTTTGCCTTTGTATTTATGCCTACAATCATCATATTTATCTTTTAATTTCTTATTATTATTATAATTATTACTTATTTTATGTTAAACGTTTTATATTGTTATCTAGATGAATGTGTGTGTCTATAGTAAAAAAAAAGCATGATCTAGTTATTGTTATAAATAAATGGGGTTATTATTGTATACACATCTAATCGTGCCGAACTCATTCCAACTCCATAAAAGACGTCATTTTATGTGTTTTATGCAATCATACATAACAAATATAATCTAGATAGAATAGCCTGAGGCCAGATAATTTTTTTTTTTAGTAACGCTGTAATACATTTGATTTATGTAAATCAAAGTGACGTTATGATTAAAACAATTTGTTTTCAATATGTTGAAGATAGGCATGTAAAAATAGATTGATAAATATGCTGACATTGTTATTTTAGGTTTTCTAAAGGATTGTTCTATTCAACAAAAATCTTTGTTAATAAGTAACAAGTTGATTAATAGGCCATTATTTTCGTATTAATTATTACCTTTTAATTATTATTTATTAATTATTAAACATTTATTACATATATTAATTATTATTCATTATTATATTATGATATTTTAATTATTTTTAAATAAAAACAGATTAGTTACACAAAAGTCCTTTATTTTTTAATATATAATAATAACTAAGCTTTCGACTAAAAATTAGTCATCATCAGAGTTTAACAAATATAAAAACAAACAACACATATTTGTTAAACTCTGATGATGACTAATTTTTAGTCGAAAGCTTAGTTATTATTATATATTAAAAAATAAAGGACTTTTGTGTAACTAATCTGTTTTTATTTATATATTGTTTTATAAGTCCACAAGTAAGCAACTTCTTAATTTTAATTATTTTTGAAAATTTGTCGATGTGTAGTATCTCCAGACTTGTCTTATCTTTTATTTTAAAGCTTGATTGTTGCTTATTTTTGAAAGCTATTGACCATGGGATGAAAGTTGTGCACCACTCTCAAAGAACCATGTCGGTTAGTACTCAACAAGTCTTAACGAATTTCTTTTTACGATTTAGCGTATAAATGTTTTTACCTATGTGTTAGGTTAATTACTTGTGTTATATTATTATATTGTGTTATTTATTGTTATTGTTATGTTATTAATTTTAAAGTTTTCCACTTATTAGTAGTAAAGTTAGTAGATAATGTTACTATAATGAAAAATAATCGTGTCGCTCAGAAATTAAATAAAAAAAATTACTTTTAGTTTCAATTGAGGCCTCATTCAATTTTTAAGAATAATTGGAATTTAATTTTAAATTTTTCATTTTTATTGTTTCGTTTGATTCATTAATTAAAATAATTTTAAACAATTTTCTAATTCATTTTAAATATAATAAGAATTAATTACAGCCAATTATTGGCTCGATTTCGGAAATATTTGGTGAGTAGAATAGAAAATAACATATAGTAACATGGTTAAATAATTATTAGTGATAAATCACAATAAAAATAAAAAAGTTCATGACAACGTAAAAAAAGGTAATTTTTAATTAAATCTAAACTTAAAATATTTTCCACTTCAAATATATGCGAGAGGTACCGGGATCGTTACCCGGCGCCTCCACCAATTTATATGAGGGCCACTTTCATGAGTTTTGGCATACTCATGGCGTCTCACATATTCATTATGATCTTACCATAAATCATACCTTAAATATCTAAAGGATTAGGCATAGATCATTAAAAAGATAGATAAGTAAGTTCAAGACGTTTAATTAATTATCAAATAAGAATAAATAGACATATTGGTTAAGCATTTTGACAATAGAATATTGGTACCTACTTAAGGTGGATACCCTAGAATATAATCAAAAAGGAGAATTTACCTGTACTCATTTTAGTACCATGTCCTGAAACACTCTGAGGTCCCCTCTCTCTAACTTTGGCTTCCCCCTGAGTCTTCTCCCTCCATCTCACATATACCCTCTCTTTCAATATATTCAGTTCTAGCATAGTTAACATTTTAATTTAATAAATAGGACAAGTCAGCATCTTTCCATGGACCTTAAATGGTTCATTAACTAAGTTGTTCACAGTCAAATCATGTGACAGTTCGAGACATTAAGATTGGTCAAAATCGAACGTCACACACACATACATACCTACATACACACACACACATATATACATACCCATACATAGAAATTGAAATAAGCACAAATTAAAGTTTTTTAATAGTCGACAAGGAACAGTTAAAAAGATCTATTTGGTCTTTAAATTTATTAGCCAGAATATGGAACCTTACAAAAGGAACATTATATGAGTAAGTGGTACAGAAATAATCTACCTGAAAAGTAACAGGGTTTCTCACTCTTTTAGCAGGTACAAGTAGTCTTACAAGTTCAATAAGTTGAGGGCAGTTGATAAGAGAGTGAATGCACTTATAGAAAAATGTCAGGTCAGATATTTTTCTACGGTGTGAGAGGGGTGTAAGCTGGAGGCGATTAAGAAGAAAAGAGTGATCTAAATGTTCTATTGGAATTTTTAGTTTAAAATTTATTAATCTTAAAAAATTATGTTGCACTTTTTCAATTGTCTCTGAATAAATCTGATGTTGAGGATTCCAAACTGGTGAACAATATTCCAGATTTGGTCGAACCAGGGATACATATAAATTTTTAAGGGTATCAATATTGTTGAAATTTTGAGTATTCCTAATTATGAAACCCAGTGATCTCATGGCTTTGGCAGTGATTTCTTGGACATGAGCATTAAAAGTAAGTTTATTATCAAAGATCACTCCTAAATCTCGGATACTCTCTACTCTATTCAAAGGATTATTGTTAATATTGTAGGGATAAGTTATTGGTTTCTGGATTCTATGAAATGTGATAGTAGCACATTTTTTAATATTTAGAGACAGTAGGTTAGTTATACACCAGTTATAGAACCTTTCAACATTCTGTTGAAGTATGCAAGCGTCACAAATTGATTTAATTAATTTAAATATTTTAAAATCATCAGCAAAAAGTAGAAAGAAAACATTAGAAAAACATAAAGTTACATCATTAATGAAAAGAAGGAAAAGGAGGGGGCCAAGATGTGACCCTTGAGGTACTCCAGAGGTAGCTATGAAAATAAAGGATTTAGCCCCTTTAAATTTAACAAAAAGTTTGCGTTGGCACAGGTAACTGATTAACCAATTTACAAAAGAACCAGAGAAGCCGAGACACCGGATTTTGTATTAGAAGAGGGATATTAATTTTGTCAAAAGCTTTTGAGAAGTCTGTTGAAATAGAGTCTACCTGGCAATTTGAATGGAAAGCAGTATATATATAATTTTGATAAACTAATAAATTGGTTACAGTTGAACGGTTACTGACAAATCCATGCTGGTGCGGTGAAATTACTTGATTAATGCTAGGGAGAATTTGATCTAATACCAGACTCTCAAGTATTTTGGCTAAAATAGATAATATGGCGACAGGCCGATAATTTTTTATATTAGTTTTATCATCACATTTAAAAATTGGGTAATTTTAGTTAACTTCCAATATTCAGGGAATGTTCCAGACTTTAAAGAAAAATTAAATATAACTTCAAGGGGAACTCCCAGTGACTCAGCACAGGTTTAAAAAAAATTGGAGGTAGATTATCGGGGCCCGGTCCCTTATTTATATCAATAGAATTCAATTTATTTACAATATTTTCTTTGCTAATAGCAACTGAGGAAATATTAACTGTATTAGGAAAATTATAGGAAGGTAACTGGTTAGGAACTATATCTGTAAAGACACTACTAAAAAATCTAGCAAAGCCATCAGCAATGTTTTGAGGATTATCATAGTACACATTATCAAGTTGCATAGAATGGGGTATGTCAGACTCTTTTCTCAGAGAGTTAATATAATTATAAAAATATTTAGATATTTAAATATAAAAATATTTAGACCTTTATATAATTTAAGTAATATCAAAGCTCCTGCTTTTAATTTAAGTAATATCCAGAGTGTTTTCCACGAGACGCTGTTACTACTGTATTATAAGTAAAATAACACTCTCAACAAAAACTTGTTAATTTCCCAGTGAATATCCTGTACTGCCGTACACTTTTTAATAACACACACAGCAGTTAAACGTTTTAAGCACGATATTAAGTACTAACATAGATTAACAATATTAAAGAACACTACTAAAAGAAACCCAAGAATAAAAAATAAAAGAACATTTTTGATCAGTTATCATTACCGCCTATAATTAAAAATCATACTAACTAGCAATACACCGTAAGCTGCACCAAATGTTGACACAACGTTCTGTAGCTACAGCCAGTTTTGCGTAAGTTGGTTTTCGGTGCTTCGCTATTTTTGGGTATGTGGTGGGGAACATAGAGATATATTACTAGAGGGGCTCTATTGGTTGAATTTTGAAACATCGAAAAAGTAACCTGACCACATTCGATTATCATATTCATCAAATAAACAGAACAAAAAAACAGTAAATTATATAGAAGAATGTTTAAAATACAAATCACAACACAAACAATCTGCGGGACGCCGAAAACAATTGATAAATTATAACCTTAACTCCCTCTTAGAGGAAGTTTCAATGAGGTTACACAGAGCCCCTGAGAGCCCCACTAAAAATGTTTCAGGCCTCTCAATGTATTAAGATAGGCTATGCCCCCTCTAGTATATATCTCTATGGTGGGGAAGTTTTTTCGCATCTGGGATTTTTCGTATCTGAGATCTCCCCGGGGAAAGTAGATCTTGTTTACGTGTGCTTGGTCATACTAAGTGGTGTAGCTGCTCGACTTTCATGACTTTTACCAGTAAGGTCGTATTTTCCCGTTTACCAATCATTGGAAATAATTAAAAATGATTTACAGCATAATATCGTTCGTTATACTTTACAATTTCTTGACAAAAACTTAAATATTTCATTTACAAAATATTAAATAATCCTCAGTTACGTAAAACAGGTTCGATGGGGTCAGTGTAGTTATTTATCATTTTTTATATTTGTTTCGATATTTTATTGTTCAATAGAAATTATAGTTCTAAAGTTTAAATTTAGTGAATTCTCAAGTTAAATTTAGCATTTGTGTTGCAGTGAAGTAGTTTTTATACAGGTAGCGGTGGTGACAGTATTGATTTTTCTGTTAGGGAGAACCAGCGGACCAATCACACAGTCCTTGATTTTTTCTCTCCCCGGTCGTGTGCGGGCATTTTTTTGTAATCTTTATCGTAGTAGTGCAAACGATCGTAAAATTAAGTTCGAGACTTAATACTCAAATTCTTTTTATAATAATGAGGCTTGCAAGAAGTGAATAGTCTGTGCTAAAGTGGATAATTAAACCTAGTAACTATGCAAGTAGCAACTTTATTTCGTGAAACTGCAACTCTGCTCGGTGCCTCCATGGAAGCACCCGACTCCTCTACAATGAAATTGTAAGATTTTATTCTTCTGTCATTTAATGTCATTATTTAAAATTTTTTACAATAGCTAATAATATTATTTGCTATTGATATTGAACCGTGTTACGAAAAGTTTTAGTTATTAAGTAGGTTGTTCCGTGGATTTGTTCTGTTTATAGCTCTTGCCTCCCTTTGAAAGTTTTAAAACTTTTTCAAAACTTTTTTATACGTTTTTCTTATCAGTTATCAGTGATAGTAATATTTATGATTGTTAATTGTATTGATAATAATTCTTAATTACAATATGTCAAAAGAACAAATGAAAATGTTTTCTTTTTTAATTTTCTTGAATGCAGGGCATAGATAATTACTGAGAGCGACTTCTCCTTGTTGGTTCTCTTCAAATATTTAATTCTCGTTTTTTTCTGGTTTCTTCACTTTCTACTAGATTTTTAGATTTCATTATTTCATTGACTCATAGATTTCATTTCTAATAATTTCTTTTGCCTTGTTATTATTTCCTACATTTTAAAATTTAGATTAAACTTTATGTTCATTGAAATTATATATGACATGAAAGTCAAACTCTAAATTTATCCATTTACCAATTTGATATTTAAAGCCATTGTTTAATTTTATTAATGTAATTAAAATGCCTAATAATGAAAACCTAGGTATAATTTTATTTGTTTACTGTTCTAACCTTTAAGATTAGTTATTCCATTGCTTAAAAATCAAAATACACATTAATCTTGTACTCGTGTGTTTTCAAATAAAATTTGGAAGCCAGAGAAACTCTTTCATGCCACTTTAAAATAAAGTGTCTCTAAACTTTCTCTGAATGTGCTCTCTTTTACTCTTTCCAAATATGCTCTTCTTTACTCATTCCAAGTGTGCTCTCTTTTACTCTTTCCAATTGTGCTCTCCTCTTTACTCTTTCCAATTGTGCTCTCCTCTTTACTCTTTCCAATTGTGCTCTCCTCTTTACTCTTTCCAATTATGCTCTCTTCTTTACTCTTTCCAATTGTTCTCTCCTTTACTCTTTCCAAATGTTCTCTCCTTTACTCTTTCCAAATGCTCTCCTTTACTCTTTCCAAATATGCTCTCCTTTACTCTTTCCAAAATTTCTCTTTCCTTTAACTCTTTCCAAATATGCTCTCCTTTACTCTTTCCTAATTTGCTCTCTTTTCTTTCCAAATGTTCTCTCCTTTACTTTCCAAATATGCTCCTTTTTTCTCTTTCCAAATTGTTCTCTCCTTTACTTTTCCAAATATGCTCTCCTATACTCTTTCCAAATATGCTCTCCTTTACTCTTTCCTAATTTGCTCTATTTTACTCTTTCCAAATATGCTCTCCTTTATTCTTTCCAAATGTGATCTCCTTTACTTTTTCCAAATATGCACTCTTTTACTCTTTTTAAATATGCTCTCCTTTACTCTTTCCAAATACTCTCTTCTTTACTCTTTCCAAATGATTTCTCTTTTACTCTTTCCAAATGTTGTCTACTTTACTCTTTCCAAATGTTCTCTCCTTTACTCTTTCCAAATGTTCTCTCCTTTACTCTTTCCAAATATGCTCTTCTTTACTCTTTCCAAATATGCTCTCCTTAACTCTTTCCAAATATGCTCTCCTTAACTCTTTCAAATGTTCTCTCCTTTAATGTTTCCAATTGTGCTCTCTTTTACTCTTTCCAAGTGTTCTCTCCTTTACACTTTCCAAATGTTGTCTCCTTTACTCTTTCCAAATGTTGTCTCCTTTACTCTCTCCAAGTGTGCTCTTCTTTACTCTTTCCAAATATGCTCTTCTTAACTCTTTCCAAATATGCTTTTCTTTACTCTTTCCAACAATGTTGTCCTTTACTCTTTCCAAATGTTATTTTCTTTACTCTTTTACTCTTTCCAAATGTTCTCTCCTTTACTATATTAATATATATATATGTGTGTGTGTGCGTGTATAAATGTGTGTGTGAATGTTTGTACAAGGTTTTGTTTCCTAGATGTTTCTACAGGACACAATAACTTTTGAACCCTTTCTCTTATCGAAATTAAACTTGGTACAATAATCACACTTGTTAATGTACTAAACCCTATTGTTTATGAAATATGTTATGCTTTGTATGATTAAATGACACTACACACACGGAAACTTGAGACTACATAATAAATGTATTAAGTTCTTTTTATTACCTTGAAACATAATAATTTCATAAGTGTGAAACGGGAAAAAGCCGGGTACAACATTTTTTCATGGGCTGCAATCACTCACCCCCCAGGTTTATTTACCTTACGTAAATGTATTGCGGTATGGTATACTTAACATACTCTTCCTTTAAAGGAATGTTGACTCAGAAATAAAAATAATACAAAGTAGACTTTCAAAACTTAGAGTCATTATATGAGCTAAAAATATCAAAAAATAATTTCTAAATATAAAAAAAATCTTACAAAATGAAAATACCTTAGTAATACAAAAGTATAACATTAAACAGAAGAGCGGGAAAAACCCTATGGCGCCAAACATTACAATGTCAAAATTAAATAGATGTACCACAGTTTGTCCAACCTGACATTTTGATAGTCCTCGATCAGGTACTTAGTAGCTCATGCTTTCCACCACAATTATCTCCAAACTTAAATTAACAAATAACATAAAGACCATAATGTAAGCCACATAAAGAATTTAATTTAACATAAATTGTTGCCAAAATTGACATAATATTGCACTTAAAATTTCCTAAAGATTTAAAAGCTAAAACATGAAATTGTTGGCAGAAAGCAAAGATTCATACCGACCTGACCAGGAACTCCAAAGTCATTGTCTAAAATGAAAAATAATTACCATTATCATTTCACATGAAGCCTTAAAGTTTTCTTTCTTCGCTTAACACAAAAGAATAAAAATAATCAAAATTTAAATAAATAATTACAACAAAATACAATAATTAAAAGAGCATATTTACAAATGACTAATACATAATTAATTACTCATTATCGGTTGTATTTTCACTTAAATTAGGATTTTTTAGTGGTTCTCTACTCCATAGTCTGATTCTATCAGAACTAAATATTCCCTCAAAAGGAATTTGAGATACTTGACGATCTTCCAAATCATAGATCAAGTAACGATAATTTCCTAATACCTTTTTGATAATAAAGGGGCCCTTGTATTTAGGCATAAAGTCTCTCATTTCATTTTGATCCTCTAAAAAAGGTTTTAAGTTATCTGACAAGACTCCCTTTTGATTAATACCAAATAACAATTTAGAAGGTGTGGTACCTATAGACTTAACAGAATTATTTAGAGCATATTCCACTTCAGTTAATACCTCATCCCATTTTTTGGATCATTACATAATTTTGAAAGCATTGGCACAACATTTTTGTGAACCCTCTCCACTCCATTGGCACGTGGTGTGCTAGTAGCTATAAGTACCTGTTTAACATTTAAATCTGACATATATTCTTCAAATTTGATAGATGTAAATGTTGTTCCCAATCTGAAACAACACGAAGGGGCAGACTGTAAGAGTTAAAATAAGTATCTAAATGTTTAATAATCTCATCGGTTTTAGTTGTACGAGTAAGAAATAGTCTTACAAGTTTAGTAAATTCGCCTTTAACCACTAATAAGAATTTGTTTTGACTCCTACTTCTCTCCATAGGCCCAACATGGTCAATGTGAAGAAAGTCAAAAGGTGTTTTACCTTTAGGTATAACATGGAGCTCACCCTCAGGTTTTCCTGAGAATGGGATGGGCATTTTATCAATTAAAGAACTAGTATGATTATAGTCAATATTTAAAATCTCCTCAACTAAGTTTTCTTGGTTTTTCTAAATAGTTAAATTGAGCCTTTAGTTATAACCTCAATACCAGGCTGCGACATGAAGTCACGCCCTAGTATAGCAGAGTAATTCATAGTAGTGTCTGACTCAACATAAAACAAAATGTTAAATTCAAAGTTATTAACCGTGATAAGCGATAATATATCTAACTTAGAGCCATTTAAACCTGTAAAACTGCATCTAGATAAGGTTTACAAAATTTATCCGGAACTAATTTAGATTTAAGCAAACTAATTGGGCTTCCTGAGTCTAACAAAGCTGAGACGTAAACTGTTGTTAAAACATTCTCTTCCTCGTTCATTTATTTATTCAGGGCAAGCTTGAGAATGTGTTCTTTAAGTAAAAGTAAATTCCACTTCCAGTAGTTTGAGTTTTGATTGAGAGTACAAACCAGGAAAAAAGTACATGGGGAAAAATCACACAGAAAAAAGTACAAAGGAAAAAAATATACTGTGAAGAAATTTTTAGGAAAAAAATCTACGGAAAAATAATAAACAGAAATAATAACAAAGGAAATATGAACACGGTAAAAAAAATCCACGGAAAAAGTACACGTTTTTTATAATACGTATACAAGTCATTTAATAAAAATTGAGCTAAAACTGATAATGAGATGGCACTTGGCACTTATGTAGTCTTATACATGGCAACGTGCATGCCTAATTTCAATCCAAATGACACCTATTATCATCCTGTAATTTAAACTTAAAAATTTGTTCACGACAAGCTAAATGAGAATATGTTCTGTAAGTACTAAACTTAATGTAGTTAGTTAACTTTGAGTGTCCATGCAATACTAAATTTTGCAAAAATAAAGAAAAAAGTACTTATAAAAAAAGGTAAATGGTTATTGGGGGTTTTTGGGATAAATGTAAGAAATTTTTTTCTAGGACCGCTATTTTTGCAGGAATAAGTGCTTTAGTATTAACATCAGAAAGAATTTTCCAAGAGTAAAAATGACTTTTTTGGTTTAAGAACACTAATCATTAATTACATTTTAAATAAATTAAAAATTTATTAATTTTTAATAAATATTAAATATTTTTTCTAAATTTTGCAACAATAGTGACTATAAATACTTTAAAATGAGGGTAAGGTTATGAATTAGTTGTTAAGTATTTTGGTGAGAGTGATTTATTGTACAGCCTTACTCCTTATTTGTTACTAATTGCTGTTGGTTAAAAACAAATATTGAGTCAACATGAGCATGTTCTGCTACATAAAGCTGTCTCTTCTGACATTTTTGCACCCTCAAGAAATTTCCAACTGTGCTAGCTAACATCTAGTCTTTGCCTGAAGATTTTCAACTTACAAATAATGGATAATGCCAAAACTTTCATTCTCAATAATGGTTGAGACACTAATTATAGCATTAAAGTGTTATTATTATAGTACAAAGTGAGTGAAAGGCCAAGCTGTGTATATATATGTATATATATATGTTATATATATATATATATATATATATAATATATTATATATATATATATATATATATATATATATATATATATATATCTTACCAAAAACCACTTATGTGGTAAAATACTCCCCGCCAAGTCTTTGGTCCAAAAAAGTAGGGAAATCAACTTTTCTGTCCCGCCAAGTCATGTCTGTATTGGGTGGAGATTGTCATAGGCGTTTCAAAGTGAAGTTTCTAGGTTGGCAATAGTTAAGGGCTATTTACATTGAGGGCAATCATCAGCTTCTTCTCCTTGGCGGCTAGCCAGCGGTGTGAACGAGTTTTTGCTATATTTTGAAATATCAAACAATTCAGGTGTTCGTGGAGATTAATCATAACAGATTTTAGCAGTTGTCATAATTGCAGCAGTTTTACTTTCCTGCATAGATCCAGGAGTATACAAAAGAAATAAATAAATGAATGAAACGATAACGGTACGATATAATCAGGCACTCCACCCTATATACTCTTGCAAACACTACCTCTATAGGTGATTCACTTTTCTGGCACGCCGCCAAGGAGAAGAAGCTGATGATAGCCTCTCAATGTAAATAGAGCCCTTAACTATTGCCAACCTAGAAACGCCTATGACAATCTCCACCCAATACAGACATGTCTTGGCGGGACAGAAAAGTTGATTTCCCTACTTTTTGGACCAAGACTTGGCGGGGAGTATTTTACCACATAAGTGGTTTTTGGTAAGATTTCATTACTTTTTGTACGGCTCCTGTTTTATGTAAAACAGAAGTAAACATAATACGTGTAGTAAATAAAGCTGTAAAGAGTGTCAAGGTATTGTATATACCACTCTCAAGCTTTGTTTTCTGCGGCGCGTACAACATAGGACTTATAAATTTGGGATTTATTGATACAGGAATGTTAAAATGGCATTAAAAAATCAAAATGTCCTCAAACACAAAAATCCATTCATTAGTTAAGAGTGCAGATGGGTCAGTTTATAAAAAAAGTGGCGTTTGCTAGCAGTTTCTAGCTTCATGTGTAGCACAGGAATGTCGAATTTGAGATTTTATCAGGTAGGAATACACACAGGCATAAAACAAATTCAAAAAGTCACCACATATCAACATGTGTTCAGTAGTTTAGGCTGCAGGTTTGTTTTTTGCTCCACGTTAAGCGTAAGAACATCGAATTTGAAATTTTATGAGGTAGAAATGCACGCAAGCATAAGACGAATCTAAAAAGTCCTCACACATCAAAATCTTTTCACTAGTTTAGGCTGTAGGTGCATAATCATATTAAACTATCGTTCTCCAGTTTAGTTTTTCGCACTGCGTTTAACGTAAGAATGTCGAATTTGAGATTTTATGAAGTGGGAATGCACGCAAACATCAGACGAATCTAAAAAGTCCTCACACATCAAAATCCGTTCGGTAGTTTAGGCTGTAGGTGCGTAAACATAAAAAATATCGTTTGCTAGCTTAGTTTTTCGCTTCGCGTTCAGCGTAGGAATGTCGAATTTAAGATTTTATGAGCTAGGAATGCACACGAGCATAAGACGAATCCAAAAAGTCCTCATATGTCAAAATCCGTTCAGTAGTTTAGGCTGTAGGTGCGTCAACAAAATATGCAGGAAGAATAAGAAGAAGAATAAGAATAAGAAGTCGTCAAAAATGCCATTTTCAAACCTCTTTTTCTCCACTTCTGCTTGGCCGATTTGGATGATTTTTTTTTTATTTTTGATCTACAAGGCATGCCCTTTAAGGATATTATAATATTATTTATGTACCTATAGCCGTTTTCACGCTACAGA
This sequence comes from Microvelia longipes, assembly GCA_018340805.1. Classification (NCBI taxonomy): domain Eukaryota; kingdom Metazoa; phylum Arthropoda; class Insecta; order Hemiptera; family Veliidae; genus Microvelia; species Microvelia longipes. The sequence goes on from JACMZG010001863.1 coordinate 56,335,893, forward strand.
CCCTCAAAAACCCTACTTTGTTGCGTACAGTAATATATACACTGGCAGCTTAAGTAAATTTTTGACTTTTTTACTGACTAAGCGGGGTATGTTTGCTTTTCTTGACTTGGGGGGCGGAACGCTGCTGCGTTCCTAAATATATATATATATATATGTGTGTGTGTGTGTGTGTGTGTGTGTGTGTGTGTGTGTGTGTGTGTGTGTGTGTGTGTTGTGTGTGTGTGTGTGTGTGTGTGTGTGTGTGTGTGTGTGTGTGTGTGTGTGTGTGTGTGTGTGTGTGTGTGTGTGTGTGTGTGTGTGTGTGTGTGTGTGTGTGTGTGTGTGTTTGTGTGTGTGTGTGTGTGTGTGTGTGTGTGTGTGTGTGTGTGTGTGTGTGTGTGTGTGTGTGTGTGTGTGTGTGTGTGTGTGTGTGTGTAGATAGATATAAGATATAATAATAATATAATAACTTTATTTCCAAAAAAATCACATACATTAGATTTACAATACAGAATTGTATTAGTGTTGTCATGTTAAGACCCAGATTTTTTTTCTTTTTAAGGATGTGAAGAATGTTATGAATATAAGTATTCACTTAGCTCAAGTGTCAGATTTATTCCTCTTATATAATTAGTTATTATGATACTTAACAGCTACTCTAAAGTCCAGAATGGTTTTAGACATTGTGTTGGACAGATTGACCACCTATCTCAGTGTTGGTGTTGACCTTTTCGACTATGTTGAGATGAAGAGGAAACTTTGGTATGGCGATATTGGAAAGCTTTGGCAGGTTTCAATCTTTTGGGAATGTAAGGAATACAGGAATTTCTAAGATGGCTTCTATTTTTTATGTATCATAACAAGGAGGTTTTATTAAGGAGCAAGTAATGGTGGTGGGTGGATTATGTCATGGTTGGTGATGAGACACAATGGTCATGTCATCAGCCTTGACTAGCCCAGCCACACTTGTACAACTACTTGTATCTTCTAGTCAGTGGGATTTGTTTTCCATTAAAAGAGTGCTATGATTTTTTCATTCTTGTCAATTTGAACAAAGACTGAAATATATTTTATAAAAATGACAAAAATAATCAAAATATATCTAGCTTGTCACAACACTCCCCGCCCGAGAAGTGTCGTTCCTTGATCCTTCCAAAGGATATAAATGCTGAATGGAGGGATATTCCCTTGTTCAGTCTTCATCTTGACTACGCGGACTTCTCCTTTAACGCCAGGAAACACCTCCACAACTAGTCCGAACAGCTAGTCCACATGTTTTTTTCAAATACAGTTCTCGTTCTTTCACTGTAGTACTTGGTCACTATCTATTCTGGTGGCCAAACTGTCCCAAGATATTTGCTTCTGAACGCAACTGCTGATTTAAACTAAATGGTCGTACTTCATTGGCCGATCAGGAAACTATTTTGTGTACAACTATTTCAATCTCGCTTAGTACAGTATTCATGTCCTCCACTATTAATAAGGACCTTCCAAGTGTATGCCGTAAAAGAAGTTTCAATATGCCTAGTAATCGTTTCCACCATCCACCCCACCACGATGCGGTGGGAGGATTAAACCCCAATTTGATCCTCCTGTCTCCACTCTTTTTAGCTTTAAATGCCTTATTTACCCCTGAAAAATTTGTCACAACACTTTTAAAAATAGTTCCTAGTCTTTCTCGTCTAACCATAAACCTACGTAACCATAGCAAAAACATTTCAATCGAAAATCCTAGAACTGATTCTAAATAAACTATTTTAAAAACTCCACATATAATAAACGTAAGCCATGTCATCGCATTTATTATTATTATGTTAAAATATAAAGATTCATAAAACCCGTTACTATTAAATTTAGTTACCTCTAAGTTCCCCCTCTCTTTTGTAATCTCACTATCCATTGAACTCTCACATTTATCATTCATTTCCACACAATCAATTTCACTGGCTATTTGTTTATCAACTATTATTCTTTTAAACTGTTCTTTCGTGACAATGTCTGTCTTCTTTTGAATTTTTGTCTCCCTTTGACCTAAATTTAAATTTTGTAACTTAGTTAATTTTGACTCTTCATTTAAGGAACTCATAACAGCACTAATTCCACTAAAAGAAAATTTATCCGGAGTTCTCGGAGAACTCTCATTCACACTCTCATTTTTTCTCTCAATTTTTTCGGGGCTATTGGCCGGTAAATCGGGACACATTAATATTGTATGCCGTTTTCCACACATTGGACATCGCAACATAGATTTACATACTCTCGCACAATGTGATCTACCTAAACACGCATAACAACATTTATTCTTAAAAACTATTTTCTTTTTCTCATCAAAAGTCATTTTTTGAGCAGCAAAACAATCAGAACTTTTATGATTTTTTAAACAAAAGATACAATTTTTAAATATTCGGTTATTAGCTTTACTTTTATAATTTTTTCCCGAACTTACTAAACTTACGGTTGTTGGAACTAACTCATTGTCTTTACTGCTAATCTCTCCCTCACTCAGACCAAACCCTGACATTGCCAATGATATCTTATCATCCGCCTCTACTTCTGATAATAGAAATTTCATTAAATTGTCTAACTTATCTGTGGGTTCAGTTTGAACGTTCGGTTTAGGTGATCTGTGCCACGCCCTAAGCATTTCTTCTGGAAGACATGATTCTACCAAGGGGTATAACATTGGACCACATTTACGAGCATCTCCCCACATTGTTTCTAATGCTCTTAAATGAGACTTAAATTTATTATAAAGAGACCCTAAAGAAATTTTTTGATGCCCCAAACAATTTTGAATAACTAATTTCAATAAATCCCTAATATAATATTCTATTAATAAATCCTCACGGCCAAACCTATCTTGCAACGATTTTATGGCATGTTTGTAATTTTCCCCACTCGGTGGATAACTATCTACTACCTCCCTAGCTTTCGAATTAGGCACCGTAGCTAGTAAGAGATATTGAAATTTATCGTCCTCACTCATTATAGGATTATCATGAATTTTTTTGAACTGTCCCCAAAAAAATACCCAATCTTTTAGCTCCCCAGAAAATTTTACGAGTTCTATTTTTGGTAGTTTGCTACTTTTACTATGAACTGGAAGGACCTTAGAAAGAGCAGTTTCCAATCTGGACTGTACCTCATCAGACTGAATACATAAGTTGATGATCGGCGTAACTATGTGTTCCGTTCTTATCTTAATTGATTCATATTTTTCAAAATACTCCCCTGCAGATGTAACTTCATTCACTAAGTCATCGTCCGAAAAACTTTGATCAGGATCATATAACATTAATTCATAGATTCTTTCATCTAAGTTCTTGATAGCAACATACTTCGTATCAGCATGCTTCAACGAAGACCTAATCGCCGCAATATCTTTTGGCTCAGCAGCCACATACTGCTCCAATTTATTTTCTATCTTACTAAAAACAGTTCGAAAAATTTGTCGAGACCTTTTCAACTCCTCCATATTAATTCAAAATAACGTACAATCAAAAATATTTTCTTTAAAATATGCCTTCAACTTTTTTTCTTTATGAATTCGATTTCCTACTTATTAAAATTTTTTGAAATCTTTTCTTCTATCTGTCATACGGTCGCCAGATGTCAATTTGAACAAAGACTGAAATATATTTTATAAAAATGACAAAAATAATCAAAATATATCTAGCTTGTCACAACAATTCTTTTCTCAACCCTTGCTTGGCCAATGAGGGATAAATAAGCAGTATGTGAGAACCAGCAAGCAAGCTTATCATCTTGCAAGTCACTCTATTTTAACTTTTCCTACTGTTATGATTTAAATTCCTAGTAAAGTCCTGTCTTAAACAAGATAAGGTTTTTACATAATATTTAGTTAAAACAATATGTTATTATTTTATGTTCACTCTCTTTGAGATTTCAGAAACCATAATAGATAAAAAGCATATGTAACTGTGATAAGTAATACTGTGACTGTGAATATGTATGTGACTGTTCACAGGAACCCTGGTGTAAAATTATACACAAAAACCAAGGAGTCAAAATTACAAAGCTAACCAACTATAGTAACTATACTCAGGAACCATGGTGTAAAAGTGACATTTTTGACTGTAACAAATAGTAATTGTAACATTGATTTAGTACACAATTTTTATGACTGATTCAATGTTATATTTAAATATGTATTTGACTAAAGATTTCTTATTCAGAAATCATTGTGTAAAGTGTTATATTTTCTTGTACTTGCTTGCTTGGTTGTGTTGTATTTTGTATTAGCATCAGCATACTGTACCATATTGAAATATTTGAGTGTGTAGATACACAGTTGTAAAAATGTTATAAAAGCTAAATTGGCGTAGACCAATTGGTCTGACTGTATTTACATATTGTACTATTTAAAAGTTAGGCAGCTCTTCTATAGTTTTAATACTTTTTTAAATCAACCTTTTTAAATATTAAGACTTTTTTTGATATGCTTTATTTGTAGTTACCAGTCTTTGGCTTTGTCTCTAATTGGATTTTTTTGAGTTCATATTTTATTTTTGTATGTTTGTTTTAAGGGGGAGTTATACACCAGAAGGCGGCAGCATGAAACAAGAACAACAAGATGACGGCTATGAAACATCGAGTGCAGGTGAATTAGACATGAGAGCCTCACAATCACACATGGGTCCCATGTTGGGTGTTGCTAGAATGAATTTCTCCGGGCCGTTACTGCCTATAATGAAATATGACACTTCACCTCCTCCTCCGAGTCACGATCCGTACTCATTTGTCGAGGATGATTCTCTTCATCACCATCATCACCACCACACACACACACACCCACACCACTCACACCCACATCCTCATCACACCCAACCTTCCCACCATCAGCATATAATGCCTCCCATATCACACAGCCATACCTCACATTTACATTCACATTCTTTATCTAACCTTCCTGTACACATACCTAAAAAAAGAGGGAGGAAAAAAAAGATAAAAATTGAAGATTTATCGCTTCAACTTTCTTCACAAGGGTAAGAGACTTATATAACTTTTTATGTTGACTAACAAGTTATGGAAATTGGTAAATTAAAACCTGCCTTGATGCACTGTTGTAATGACTTAATATATTTTCAACAGATGACTAAAAAATAAACAGACTTCTGGAGGGTAAGCTTAAGCATTATTGGTATACTGGTTTCTTATTGGTTAAGCATATAGTTCGGCTTATTTGTTTGAAATCAACCAATCAGCTTATTCAAGTATATGTTTACCCTTCAGTCCATTTATTTACATTTTTCCTGTCTTTCATCTGTCTCACCATTTTAGCTGACTAATGGTATGTCACTTTAAACTCCAATAAAATGAATTAAATGAAGACTGATTAAAATCACATTGTTAGCAGTAACTCTTCTATTCTTGTTGCCTTTTCATGACTTGTTGGTTAAGTTTCTTGAGAATGCAGTGATCCAGTTAGTGATTAGAAACTTTGAATATACATACAGAAAAGATGATTGGGATTTGTGGAATTCCTGATTTAACGTACTAATAGGAACCAGGAAACACCACTTATCCTTTACCTGATTCATCTTGGTTTTAAATATATCATTATTTTAGTAAATAACATAACTAATGTGTATAAAGTCACATTTGTTATACATTAAGTCTTGTAAAACCTACTTTTAGAGAATTTCCTTTGGAAAAAAATCAATTATGGGATATGTGTCATAGCAGAAGTTGAAACCTCAGACCATGACTATTTCCATGATCCCTGATCACAAAATAAAATTTGCAAAACTTTATCTAAATATTGTATAATTATCAAGCACTGCTTGTGACTCATCTTTTCTGTATTAGCAAATTTTCAAAAGAAATGTGCTAATACCTTTAAATAAAAAAATAACTAAGCTTTAAACTAGTGCAAATAATGGTGTGTTTTGCCAATTTTAGAGGAATTGTTTTTTATAATGAACAGGATAATTGTTTTTATTCAATTTGAAAAAAAACTGTGTGTCAAATATTGCTTGATAATTAAGTTCCTGCTCAAGATAAAGTATAATAAGGATACGTTACCTAGGAATGGATTGTTAAGCACGGAAACACACATTTCAAAGGCAATTCTGTGGCAAAAAGAGGGAAGCTTATTTTATATATATTATATATATATATATATATATATATATATATATATATATATATAATATATTATTTATTAATTATAAAGAAATATAAAGAAACATTTAGAAACTTACAATAAAACGTAACGTTTCGAACTGTTTAAGTTCTTCCACAGACGAAGAGAGACTCTTTTATATATATTATATATATTATATATATATATATATATATATATATATATATATATATATATATATATATATATATATATATTATATATTTATATATATATATATATTATATAATTATTATTATATATAAATGTCCACTTAATAGAAAACATATGTTTCAATAAAGAAAAAAAGAATCTGAGGGATATAAAAAATAAGCGCCAAAACCAGCATATGAAGTTTCTAACTTATTTTATTATTATTATTGAATATAACATTTAGTTCTTTATGTACCGTGATATTAATATATATATATATATATATATATATATATATATATTATTATTATATATATATATATATAATATATATAATATATTATATATATATATATATTATATATATATATATATTAATATATATATATTATATATATATATAATAATGTGTATGTATGTATGTATATGTGTTGGTGTGTGTATTTTAGACACTTTCTTGTAAACACGCTATCTTTTGAATTAATATTTTTTAATTGAACTTGGTACAAAAATCAACCATGAGGAGGACCCAAACCATATTGAAAACCAGGCTATTGTGACGTAATTAACCCAGTTTCCTGTATAAGCCAAATTTCCAAGAGAGCGGAAAATTTTGGGTGAACATTTTTTGCCACAAAAAGGCCAGTATATAATTTTTTGGGACGCTGAATCGAATGAAACCAGTCCAAAGTCAATATGATTACTCTAAGTGACCAAAAAGTTGAAAATTACATGGTAAATTACCAAAATTCTGGCGCGGTGGTCCGCATGTCGGGCGAATTTCCTTTGGATGCGTGTTTCCGTGCTTTTGCATTATATAAGTTTACAACTACTAAATAATAATTCCGGCGCGGTGGTCCGCTGTCGGGCGAATTTCATTTAGAATGCGTGTTTCCGTGCTAAACAACCCATTTCTAGCTTATGCAAAAACCATGACCATTGCGTGGTTCCGGTTCATGCTTTAGAACCTAAGCAGTTACTCAATTGTCAAGCACTGCTCGTAACTCATTTTGTCTGTATTTTCCAAATGAAATGCGCATAATTATCCAGTTGGTTGTACAAAAATTAGAAGTACGCACTATTATTTGCACTAGTTTAAAGCTTAGTTACTTATCTTTTAGCTTAGTCAGTTATCATTAAAGGTTTTAGCAGTTATCATATTATTTTACTTAATATAAGTTTACAACTAGAAATAATTCTGGCGCGGTGGTCCCTATGTCGGGGAATTTCCTTTGGATGCGTGTTTTCGTGCTTAACAACAATAATGGTTGGAATGATAATTTTTATAGTTTTCATTATATAAGTTTATAACTACTAAATAAATAATTCCGGCGCGGTAGTCCGCTGTCGAAAAATTTAATTTTAGAATGCGTGTTTTCGTGCTTAACATGCAGTTACTCAATTGTCAAAGCATTGCTCCTAACTCATTTTGTCTGTATTTTCCTAAGGAAATGCGCTAAACTTTGAAGATAACTGACTAAGCTTAAATATAAGTAACTAAGCTTTAAACTAGTGCAAATAATAGTGCGTACTTCTAATTTTAGAGGCATAGTTTTGTACAACAACTGGATAATTATGCGCATTTCCTTTGGAATATACAGACAAAATGAGTTACGGCAGTGCTTGACAATTGAGTAGCTGCTTAGGTTCTAAAGCATGAACCGGAACCACGCAATGGGCATGGTTCTTGCATAAGCAAGAAATGGGTTGTTTAGCACGGAAACACGCATTCTAAATGAAATTCGCCTGACATGCGGACCACCGCGCCAGAATTTTTTTACTTATTATAAGTTTACAACTAGAAAATAATTCAGGCACAGTGATCCGCATGTTGGGCGAATTTCCTTGGGTGTGAGCACTAAAACCCAGAGTACTGGGTTCAAATCCTAGTAGGGACAATAATTTTTTGTTGTTTTTTTTTTACCTAATATAAGTTCACAACTAGAAAATAATTCTGGCCCGGTGGTCGCATGTCGGGCGATTTTCCTTTGGATACGTGTTTCCGTGCTTAACAACAATCCTGGTTGGAATGATAATTTTTTATAGTTTTTTACATTTATATAAGTTTACAACTACTAAATAATAATTCCGACGTGGTGGTCCGCTGTCGGGCGAATTTCATTTAGAATGCGTGTTTCCATGCAAAATAACCCATTACATGCTTATGCAAGAACCACCGTGGTGTTTCCGTGCTTAACAACAATCCTGGTTAGAATGATAATTTTTATAGTTTTTACATTATATAAGTTTACAACTACTAAATAATAATTCCAGCGTGGTGGTCCACTGTCTGGCAAATTTCATTTAGAATGCGTGTTTCCGTGCAAAACAACCCATTTCATGCTTATGCAAGAACCATGCCCATTGCGTGGTTTCGGTTCATGCTTTAGAACCTAAGCAGTTACTTAATTGTCTAGAACTGCTCGTAACTCAATTTGTCTGTATTTTCCAAAGGAAATTCAGATAGAATGGTTCTACATCCACTCTAAGTTACCAAAAAGTCGAACCACAGAAATGATAGAAAACCAAAATTACGGTCTTTGAAAATTAAATTTCGGGGGTAGGGTGTCGTTTTCAATGTTTTTCAGGCCTCTGAGTTGAATGCCAATGGTCCGAAGTCAATACGACCACTTAAACTCAGGGTACCTGGGTTCACATCCTGGAAGGGTCGATAATTTTTCGTTTTTTTTACTAAATTATAAGTTTACAACTAGAAAATAATTCTGGCCGGTGGTCCGCATGTCGGGCGAATTCTTTGGATACGTGTTTCCGTGCTTAACAACAATCCTGGTTGGAATGATAATTTTTTATAGTTTTTTACATTATATAAGTTTACAACTACTAAATAAATAAAACCGGCGTAGTGGTCCGCTGTCGGACGAATTTCATTTAGAATGCGTGTTTCCGTGCAATACAACCCATTACATGCTTACGCAAGAACCATGCCCATTGCATGGTTCTTGCTTGCAATGATGGTGATTGCACCCAGAGTACCTGGGTTCAAATCCTAGTAGGGACAATAATTTTTTGTCGTTTTTTTTACCTAATATAAGTTTACAACTAGAAAATAATTCTGGCGCGGTGGTTTGCATCTCGAGCGAATTTCCATTGGATGCGTATTTCTGTGCTTAATAACAATCATGGTTGGAATGATAAATTTGTATAGTTTTTTTACATTATACAAGTCTACAACTACTAAATAAAAAATTCCGGGGGGGTGGTCAGCTGTCAGCGAATTTCAGAATGCGTGTTTCCGTGCTTATCAACCCATTCTTGCTTAAGGTTTCGGTTCATGCTTTTAGAACCTGAGCAGTTACTCAATTGTCAAGCACTGCTCATAACTCATTTTGTCTGTATTTTCCAAAGGAAATGCGCTAAAACCTTTAAAGATAACTGACTAAGCTTAAATATAAATAACTTAGCTTTAAACTAGTGCAAATAATAGTGCATACTTCTAATTTTTAGAGGCATTGTTTTGTTTAACCAACTGAAAAATTATGCGCATTTCCTTTGAAAAATACAGACAAAATGAGTTACGAGCAGTGCTTGACAATTGAGTAACTGCTCAGGTTCTAAAGCTTGAACCGGAACCTTAAGCAAGAAATTCGTCCAACAAGTAATAAGGATATATTAGAGGCTGTACATGATCTCAGAGGAGGCTCTGCTCCAGGACATGATAATGTCCCTGTTGAATTTATAAAGAGAAACATACATCATCTAATAATTTCTTTAGAAGTTCTAAGTTTATCTTCTGGTGTATTTCCAGAAGTTTTTAAAATCTCTATTGTACAACTACTATACAAAGGTTCTGGCAATAAAACACAGTTGGCAAATTATCGTCCCATTTCACTTCTTTCAAATTTTTTAAATATTGAAAAAATTGTGATAAAGTATTAACTAAGTTTCTAATAACAAACAATAAATATAAACATCAATATGGATTTAGGAGATGGTTTAGCACTGGTGATGCAATTGCAGAAGTAATCAATTTCATAGTTGAAAACTTGGACATTAAAAAGAAGCTGGTTGTGATTTATTTAGATCTGGCAAAGGCATTTGATAGTGTTGATCACCAAATATTGATAAACAGGCTGAAGAGAATAGGTACTGCTGGGAATATGTAAAGAATTCGCTTCCAAGTACTCTATACCTGAAGGAACAGTCATTGGACCTATTCTGTTCAGCCTGTTCATAAATGATATAAAAAAGTACAGACAAATGGGACGTTAATTTGTTTTGTTGATGATGCAGCTGTTCTATGTTGTGGTGATACTTGGGAGGAGTCAGTGGCCATAGCTGAGAGCAATATGAATTAATTGAATAGATAGTTCATTGAAAATAAACTTACTCTCAACTCAGACGAAACTAAGTGAATGACTTACTTACTTTCTATAACTGGACAACCTTCTATTAACACTAACATAAGACTACACTCTAACACCTGCTATACTAATAATCCTAGTCACTGTTCTTGTCCTCAGATAAATTCTGTGGATACAATTTGGAATACTAATCGTAATTCTAATTTTTAATTCTGTCTACTTGGGAGTATTAATTGTTTCAGATCTGGCAGGAAGTTTTATTATATTTTTATTTTCTGATAACTTTATTTATTATTTTAAAAGCATATAACAGCATAAAACATTTATAAATAATATAATATTAATAAAGTCTATTTGACTAAGGAATATGCAAATGAAACTATGAAAATAATAAATTATTTAATAGCCGCATAAGCTACAGCTTGTGCGCGGCTATATATTTCATCATTATTTGTTTTTTCCTTATAATTTATAGATAGTATAAAATTGACAAAACATTAAGTTGGTAACTGCATTAGCTCACATCACGAAAAGACTAAGACAGACATTTATTATATTTGCTAGGTTAAGAGAATGCTTGAGTTTAAAACAATTAAGAGTTTTGTATTTTGTTCTAGTAAACTCGCTTCTCAGCTATGGCTTATTGCTTGGGGATCTGCTCCTCAATCTAATTTGTTCCTTTGACAGTGCACATATAATACTTAGATCATCAAGAAAGCGCTCCCAGAGAAATCTGTGTCATTCTATTAAGTCATTAAAGTACTTGGATTGAGAGAGATGTTTGAATTAGCGTCCCTGGTTCGTTTATATAGTGGCAAGCATAATATTAAAAAAATAGGACATTTAGTAGGTACCAGGTCTGCTTATAGAGAGCTCTATCAGATACTATACTATAGATCCACTACAGCCCAGAGGCATTGGAAATATTCTAGCATTGCAAAATATTATGCTCTCCCTAATAATTTACAACAAGCTAATAATTCAAAGAAAAAATAAAGCTTTACTTTATAAAAAATTTATAACCAAGAAAGATTAAAGAAATTAAATATAAATTACAATATATTATTTAATTTATTAATAGGCTTACCAAATTTATTTTATTATTATTAATATAATAATGCCCATTTAGAGCCTTGCAGCTTATCAGGGATAAACTTGCAGGAACAACCTCGGTGGTATTAACAAAGTTCATTCTATGTGGGGGGTATGTACTTATTTTATAGTGATAGCTCTATTAGAAGCTGAGTTACTGTGGTAGATATATTTAAAACACACAGCCCTGTATTTTGTGGTTTCCTCTGTTTTTAATTATTTGTTTTTATTGGTTTAGTTTACCGTACCAAGGGTCAATGGATTGTCTTCCAAATTCAATGAGAGCACCAAACCAGAAAGTAAAAGAAAGAAAGAAGCATGATAGATTTAATGGCATGTCAGAGGATGAGGTGTCTAAAAGAACATTACCAGATCATCTAGCCCAAAATCTAGATATTGTTATAGTAAGTTATGTTTTTACTTTTTGTATTTATTTATAGAAAAAAGTTGTATTTGCACTAATAATGCAAAACCAAGAGTGCTCTTAAATCATCAATTCCAGGTTTCTTAATCCCTACTGAGTGGATACTACCTAGTAATTGGCGTTATTATCATGATTCCCAGTGTGTTTCCATACTGGACAGTAAAAACTCCTGCACTTCTTTAGATAGTTACTCCCTTTTAGGGGAGTACTATACTGCTTTTTCAGCGAATCTCCTTTGGAAATTCGGCTAATGGGATAACTCATTTTGTCTGTATTTTCCAAAGGAAATGCGCTAAAACCTTTAAAGATAACTGACTAAGCTTAAAAATAAGCAACTAAGCTTTAAACTAGTGCAAATAATAGTACGTATTCTAATTTTAGAGGCATAGTTTTGTACAACCACTAGATAATTATGCGCATTTCTAATATAAATAAAGACTTTTATTACGGAAACCATACCATACAATAATGAGTTATAAAACATAAAAATTAAAAATAAATAAGTTATTTCAAATTAAAAAGTACATGCATATATCAAGTGTTAAATTAAAATATAATTACGAAAAGAAAAATGTAGCCTAAAGTTATTTAAGTAAGTTAATTAATTACTAAAAGTAAAATATTTAAAAAGTTAGAGTAAAAAATTAAGCAAAAAGGTGAAGATGCAAACATTAAAGAAATTTAATATTAAAGCAAAATTTAAACATAATTTTAGTTTGAAATTTGAATTGCTCAAGAGAATGAAAAAATTGAAGCTGTGGAAGAGAGCATTTCTAGCATTTCTATTTGAGACCATTCTATCTTGTATTTCCTTCGGAAAATACAGACAAAATGAGTTACGAGCAGTTCTAGACAATTGAGTAACTGCTTAGGTTCTAAAGCATGAACCGCAACCACGCAACGGGCATGGTTCTTGCATAAGCATGAAATGGGTTGTTTTGCACGGAAACATGCATTCTAAATGAAATTTGCCAGACAGCGGACCACCACGCTGGAATTATTTATTTAGTAGTTGTAAACTTATATAATGTAAAAAACTATAAAAATTATCATTCCAACCAGGATTGTTGTTAAGCACGGAAACACCACGGTGGTTGTTGCATAAGCATGTAATGGGTTGTTTTGTACAGAAACACGCATTCTAAATGAAATTCGCCCGACAGCGGACCACCACGTCGGAATTATTTTCTAGTTGTGAACTTATATTAGGTAAAAAAAACGACAAAAAATTATTGTCCCTACTAGGATTTGAACCCAGTACTCTGGGTTTTAGTGCTCGCACCCAAGGAAATTCGCCCAACATGCGGATCACTGTGCCTGAATTATTTCAGTATTTTCAGTTCAGTTTTAAGTTATGTATTTTTTCCATATTTTCAATTATTTAATGACATTTGGCATTTTTGTTTGACATTTTCATTTAATTTGATCAAATTCCTTTAAACTGTTAACATCTTTATTCTTTTTGTAAAAAAACCACAGTTCATTTTTATTTGACTGTGGAAATATCATTGTGTACGTTTTATCTCAAGTAAAATTGAATTTATATTGATATTATAATAATTCAAGTGTTTTCAAAGTAAATAAAACATTTCAATGTCTTTACTTTCATGTTTCTGTAACTCTTATTTTGCATTGTGCTTTTATCAAATTTGCTTCTCTGTTGTCTATGTATATTGCTCTTAGTTTTAGGTTTTGGTGTTTTGTTTTTTACTTCAACTCTTTATAATTACTTACACATTATTTATTGCTTTATTTTCAATTTATGTGTATTTTATAATTATTATTTTAATTTTGAATATATATTTACCTATTTATTTAAGAGTATATCACATATTAATGTATTCTTTCTTTATAATATTTATTTCATTCCTATACTTTTTATTTCTAATGTATTCTAATATTCCTTTTCTAGTACTTTTATACAAATTGGGTCCCTCATTGGTCCCTGTATTTTCAAATCCTACCCAATTAGAGGTTGAATATCTCCAGTTTATTTATAATAAATTCGTTATATTCAATATTTTGTCTATAATGTCGCCCCATGGGTACTTATATAGAAAAGTACAGCTGTTTGAGGGCCCCTTTTCTATGAAAGTGCCCCTTTTCTTTTTGCTTTGTTTTTAATGTACATTTTTTCCCTTAAACCTTTCTTTTTCCTTTCGTTATATGGGAGTAACTGTCTACATAAAATCCTTGGTTACTCCCCTTTGTATAAATAAAACAAGCGGCCCACGCCTCCCTTTGGCCGCTTTGGAGCCACATGGCTGTTGTCCTACTTCAGTTTGACATATTGCTTGTTTATTTAAGTGACATACTGCCATTTTTAATAAATATAATAAAATAGCTTATAGTTCTAAATCTAAAATGAAACAGCATATCAATTAATGGTAGCTTTATATTTCAGCCAGCTCAGTGGCCATCTTCAGGCTTTTAAACATAAATCTTAAATATACATATCACAAACAACTAAAAAGAACAAAAACATTACAATAAAAATTAAAAAGAAGATAACAAAGAATAAAATAATTAATGTTAACAAAAATTAACTCAGTCTGACTAGAATTCCATAGGTTTCCAACTGCTGCTTACCCCTACTATAGACTCCCTAGAGAGAGACAAAATACTTCCCCACCCCACTACAACTCCTATTGTAGCATGCACTCTATTAACGGCGGACATTTTTCAGTGATGCCTCATTAAACCACTTTATTCAACTCTAACAATTAAAGAATACATGCAATATTAATTAAACTTTTTTAAATTCATTTTACTTATTTAAAACAAAATAGTCAAAAAATAATGTATATTTACGTGAAATTGTATTTATTATGAAAAATAAAAAAATGATGTCACCAATGTACCGTTACGCTACCTAGCTATCCAAGGAATGATAAGAGTTGTTGTATCCTCCCTCTAATAGTATTAGTCTCATTGGACAAAAACAAGTATATAATAACCATATCAGAACCTACTAAAGGGAATTAATGGTAAAATTTAATATGGCAGACAATAAAAAAAAAATAAAAAGAAAATTAGTTTGTCTTACTAAAAATGCCTGAGTAATGTTTATGTAAGCCTTTAGAATCTTACTTATAATTAATACTAGCTGGTTCGTTAGATATATAAATAACTTGAAGGATCTTTCTTTTGTGTATAAGGATTTTTTTCTTGTCTGCCATATTAAATATTTCCAATTTCCTTTAGTAAGTTCTGGAATAGTTATTATATACTTGTTTTTGTAGGTTCTTCATTAGTACTAGTAATAGACTTATTAGTAATTATTTTAACATCTATGATCTGATTGTATTTTTTTTTCTTTTTAGGTTTATTAACATGAATATGCTTGTATTGCTAAGGAAGGGGAATATAGTTAAATGAAAATTAGGGAATTTATTATTCCGTCCATCCAGTGTCATAATTTTATATATATATATATAATATATATATATTATATATATATATACATACAACATACATACATCACTACATTATATATATATATATATATATATATATATATATTATATATATTATATATATATATATTATTAACAAGACTACTATTAAGAAAGCTCGAGAAAATGGAATATTTTCTCTGTATTTGAATAAGATCTTATCTAATTTACTTTTTCGTTATCACTATTTACATTAACTTCTAAGTAAAATGTTTCGAACAAATCTAAAAGTTTGTTGATTAGTAACCTTTGTTGTTGCTAACTGAACTTATTAAAAGTAAAAATAAAGTCATAATTAATTATTTCATTGAAATATAATTTTATTAAAAATATATTTCATGTCTATATATTTTATATAATATACATATATATATATATATACTATATATAAGCCTAATTTATTGCTACATCGCAAGTGTATCTATGGTTTTGGTTTGAATCAAAAAATTTGAGCCAACATCACGATGAGTGCCTGGATGGGCGACGCTGAAATAAAACAATTTTTTTCTATCATGGAGTATAGTTTTAGTTATAAATTTGGGATACAAGTATAGATGGCATGAGGAATATCGATTTAGTGAACCGAGGTATAGGGGATTTGATACCTGAACCATACCATTTTTCCTTTCCTTTGGGAAACAACTTATTGCGAATAGTGCGTCAATATCCTTGCCGATACAGGTCTATAACCGGGAGGGAGGATAGAACCTGACATACTTCTCATATACTATATATATATATTAAAACAAACACAACAGCAACAATAATCACCACACACCAACACACAACCACACCAACCCCAACAAAAAACTATATATATATACATGCTTATATATATATATTATAAGTATATATATATCATATATAAATATATAATATATATACTTAATGCTAGATATATATTTATAAATTATAATATCATATATATATATGTATATATATATATATTATAATATATATATGATATATTATAATATATTTATATATTTTATCATATACTAATATTATAATTATATATAATCTATTCATATATATAATTATATAGTTATATAATAATATAATATATATATATATCATACAATATAATATAATATATATATATATATATTCTAATTGGGTGGAGTGGATTATGATAGGATGATATACGGTGGTATATACTATATATATATAAAACATATATATATAAAATATAACATATGTATAGTCGATTAATAAAATATATATATAGTATAGTAATGTATATATATAATANACACTAATATATATACATATAATATATTATAATATATTATATATATATATATATATATATATATAGGTAAATATATATAATATATATATATATATATATATATATATATATATATGTATATAATAATATATATAATATATATTAATATAATATATATATATATATATACTATATATATATATATAATATATATATTAAGTTAAGATATAACTATTATATGGTTGAGTACAATTATATAAATATATATTTATATATATATATATATATATATATAATAGTATTTATATTCTATATATATATAAATATATGAAGTTAGATTATAACCTATATATTGGTGAGTTACAATTATAAATATATATATATATATATATATATATATATATATATATATTATATATATAATATTATATATATATATATATGAGATAGAGAATAGAATAGAAAACCATTTATTAGATCCAAAAACAATAAGTATTTTACAAAAACACATTTTTACAATATTTATAAGGACCTAAATCAGCCTAAGCTGTGGTCAGTTAAGGTTTTAAGGAATAAACTTAATTTTGTTTCAATTGAGTTACATATTTGATTTATCTTAAATTAAATTTTATAAAAATATATAATTACTTTTTTAACTTCATTTAAAAAAATTATTTCATTTACATTTCAATAATGTATTTATTTATTCATTTTACTTTTTGTTTTATTAAAATTTATTTAATTTTATTTCTATTATACTTTATGTTTCATTTTTATTGTATACTTCTGATCTCTTTTTATTTATTATTTTTTAAATTTTCTTTTACATTTTAAATTTAAACACTTTTTGGGGTTTAAATCTTAAAAGTCTTGATTTAAATATTTCATTGCATTTACTTATTATTATTTATACTATAGAAATTTGGTATAAATGAACACATATTTTTGGAGCCTTGTAGAAAACTTTTAATGGTATCCTTTCTCTTCTTGTAACATAGATGTTATATATATATATATATATTAGGGTGCCCTTAAAATGAACTTTCATTTTCTTTGCTCCCCCCAAATTTTGTTCGAATAACATGAAAAAAAAATTCCATACAAATTTTAGCCCGATCGGAGGTGATTAACAGGTGCCGCCGGGCCTTTGAGTTTTACAGGTGTCAAAATTCGTCAAAATTGTGATTTTCGTGACAAATTTTTTTCTGTGATTTTTTACATTATTTTCTAAGTAAAAAAATGCTTAATCCACTAATTAGACACTAACTTATATTATGACCTGAAATATCTTAGTTTGTACTTAATCTGACATTAATGGTGGACATATATATTTTTCTGAAATTTTTTTAAAAAACATTTTTTTTCTCTACACTGCAAAGTATAACTCATTATAATATGTTTTTTGGTTATCAATTCATTGGCATATTATGTTCTTGTATACTGTTTTCTATAATTTTAAACCAATAATTGGTTATTTATACCAAAATAGCAGTCTAATGTGAAACATTAAAACACTGTATCCTATCTCGCAGTAGGTGAAAGCTAAAGTAATGAGTATAATAGTCCAATTCAGTTTCAAGAATTTTTAATTTTTTTTTGGTTTAAAAATTTATTTTCAAACAAGCCATTATTGTGACATTTGAAACTTTGTGTGTTACCCCCCCCCACCCTTTGCTTGCCTTCCCCCCTCTTCCCTATTATGAAATATAAAGTTTATACAATTTTCACAAAAAATGAATAGAATAAAAGAAGGCAGATTAGGTTATAACTTTGAATAGAGTTATTAGTAATTGACACAAACTTGTTTACCAAAATTACTTTCAGGTAAAATAAACCTAGTGTCCACTTAAGGATTAAAGATGAGTTAAGGAAAATACCATGCAAGATGGAAGTGATCTAGCAGGGGTACTATGAATGAATCATTTTAATCCCTTTGACTTACTTAAAAAAAAGTTTCCAGTCTTAGATCAAACAACAAACTGTTACCATGAAATATTTAATTTCTTTTTTAAATAAGTGTTTGGTTTAAGTTGTTTGTTTAAGTTATAAAAAATGACAAGTGAAGAGTTCTTCGTTCTAAACCATTGTTGTTGTCTTCAGAAAAAATTTTTCTAAAACGACTGAGTTTGCTATCAGTAGTTGTTTTGCTTTTACAGACAGGCTGGATGATTTATTTGATATTGCCCATAGTGACGCCGAAAATCAAATAAAATCCAGGAGGACATAGAGTTTTTGCGGATGCAAAGAATGAAGGGGCGACCTGGTGTTATGCTGGGATTTGACATTAATTTACACAGGGCAGAATAGAGAACAGCAGAGCGGAAGGAGGAAGAGGTCCGTTGAAGAACTCGATGCTTGGAGGATATTGATCGATCTAGTTTGTTTGCGGAATTGCTACCAAGCACCAGAAGCAGTAGTAGCACAGAAAACAGTGAGGGAGTTTCAGATGAGCTTGTCTCTGATGCAATTTTTTCCTTCGTCGTTGAGTTTTAGAGGAACTGTTGATTTTTTTAATGATCGCCTAGCACCAACGTTAGATACAAACGTTAAGGTGCAAAGTTAGGGACAGAGATGCTGTTCCATGTATTAGTTACCACAGCAGAAAGCGTTAGGCCATGATGCAAAGGACTTGGAAAATAACAGAAAGTCAATAAGCTGTAAACGATCCCAGTTAAGGATTCTTAGATACAAGGAAATGTTAAAAACCTTTAGTATTGATAGAAATCAGTGTGCTGTTGTGTATTGGGATGGGAAGCTTCATCCTAATATTACAAAAGACAATAAGATAGAGAGGTTGGCAGTTCTTATTTCATATGGCGTTAAAATACAAGTTGATAGGAGCTCCGAGCATACCACAAGCCTGTGGTATGCTCGGAGCTCCTATCAATTCTGCTCCAGTAGCCACTGGAGCAGAATAAGCTGCATTAGTCTATAAATGTCTTGAAGAATGAGGACTTCTTGATTCAGTCCAAGCGATGTGTTTTGACACCACGGCATCGAACACTGGTAAGAACAATGGAGCTTGCAGAAATATTGAGAACCTCTTAGAAAAGGATTTTCTATACCTGCCTTGTAGGCACCACATATTTGAAGTGGTGTTAAAGGGTGTATTCAATGAATTGGTGGGACCGACTTTTGGTTGTTCCACTGTTTTCTAGGTTCAGAAACTCATGGGGTCAGATAGACCCAAAAAATAGTCTTCTGGTATTGAAGGAGAATGTCCTAAAAGTTTAAGAAGAGATATGCTCGACTTCTTCGTAAAAAGTTTAAAAGAAAAACAATTAAGAGAAGATTACAGGGAGCTAATGGAGCTAGCAGTGATTTTTCTAGGAGAGACCCCGCCTCGAGGAGTGTCATTTAGTAAGCCAGGTGCTATTAGCCATACAAGATGGAAGTCGAAGGCGATCTATTGTTTAAAATTTTATTTATTTAGAAGTGAGTTCAAGTTGTCTACCAAAGAAAAATCTTCGATGAGAGAATTTAACAATTTTCTTATTAGAGTGTATTTAAGAGCGTGATATGGTGACACAAGTGCGAGTAAGGCCCCAATGTCTGACTTGCACTTTATTCAATCATTAGTCAATAACGAGGCTATAGATTTAAAAATTTGCAACGCTGTACTAAAAAAAAATATTAACCATTTGTTAAAGGTTAATAAATTTGGTAAGGGAAGAGGGGGGGGATCAAGCAAAGGGGGTAACACACAAAGTTTCAAATGTCACAATAATGGCTTGTTTGAAAATAAATTTAAACCAAAAAACTAATTGAAAATTCTTGAAACTGAATTGGACTATTATACTCATTACTTAGCTTTCACCTACTGCGAGATAGGATGACAGTGTTTTGTATGTTTCACATTAGATCTGCTAATTTTGGTATAAATAACCAATTATTGGTCTTAAATTATAGAAAACAGTATACAAGAACATAATATGCCAATGACTTGATAACAAAAAAAACATATTATATGAGTTATACTTTGCAGTGTAGAGAAAAAAAAATGTTTTTTAAAAAAATTTTCAGAAAAAATATATATGTCCACCATTAAATGTCAGATTAAGTACAAACTAAGATGATTTCAGGTCATAATGATAAGTTCATAGTGTCTAATTAGTGGATTAAGCATTGTTTTTACTTAGAAAATAATGTAAAAAATCACAGAAAAAAATTTGTCACGAAAATCACAATTTTGACGAATTTTGACACCTGTAAAACTTCAAAGGCCCGGCGGCACCTGTTAATCACCTCCGATCGGGCTAATATTTTTATGGAATTTTTGTTTTCATGTATTCGAACAAAATTAGGGGTTGGGAGCACAACATTTCTAACATTTTTTTTTTCACCCCTATAGCTAAGGGCCACCCTAATATATATATATATATATATATATATATATATATATATATATATATATATATACATATATATATATATATATATATATGTGTGTGTGTGTGTATTTGTAGACACATTTTTGTAAACACTCTATCTTTCTAGATTAATATTTTGTAATCAAACTATGTATGAAAATCTTCCTTGGGAAGGACACGAAGCCTAATGAAAATCAGGTTTTTGTGATGTTAATAACCCCATTTCAAACATTGGCAAATTTCAAGGTTATTATTTTTGCCACCAAAAAAGTTATTTATGTTTTTTGGGGTATTTGAAACGAATCACAAGTGTATATGATTATTCTAAATGACCAAATAGTCGAAAAGACCATTAAAAATTACCGAAAACCTAAATTACGGGCAAATTTTCTTTGGAATGCGTGTTTCCGTGCTTAACAATCTATTTTTTGCTTAAGGTTCCGGTTATATGCTTCATAACTTGAGCAGTTACTCAATTATCAAGCACTTCTCATAAGTCATTTCTTTTCTATTTTTCAAAGAAAATGCGCTAAAACCTTTTATGAAACCAACCAAGAAACTAACTGCGCATTAAATTAGTGCTAATATTGGTGTGCACTGACAATTTTAGAGGCATAGCCAGCAGGATAATTCTGCGCATTTCCTTTTAAAAATACAGAAGAAATGAGTTACGAGTAGTGCTTGATAATTGAATAACTTTTTAAGTTATGATGCATAAACTGAATCTTTAAGCAAAAAATAGATTGTTAAGCACGGGAACGCGCATTCCAAATAAAGTTTGCCCGACATGTGGACCACCGCACACAGAATTATTTTCAAAGAGTAATTCATTTTCTTAGTTATCCTTGTAGATTAGCCTGTCAATATTTTTTAATAATGTTGAATCACAAATTTTATTTATTTAATTTCAGATTGGTATTAATCCTGGCTTATTTGCCGCTTACAAGGGTCATCATTATGCTGGACCAGGAAATCACTTTTGTAAGTTACATTAGCTTTTTAATACAAATTGCGCAAATGGGAATTATTTTGAATAATTAGTTCCTATGACATCATTAACCTGGTTAGTTGCACTCTCAAAGAAGGGTAAATATATTTTTTTTCAATAAAGTATTCAACAAATGCAAGCAGCCTAGCATTTATTTATTTATTTATTTATTTTTTTTTATTTATTTTTTTTTTTTCTTATGGCTCTAAGTTACTGAAAATCTGGTAAATAACCTGGTTATTGTTAGTAAATGACTGGAAACCTATCATGTGTCAATAAACTAAAATTCTGGTGTAAAGGCCTGCATGCCAGCCCAATTTCCTTTGAAATGCGTGTTCCGATCAAAATAATAAATTTCTGGCTTAAGTTTCCACTTTATAACTTGAGTGGTATCTTAGTACTAGTTACTTGGTTTTTTGTTGATTTTTCATTGGAAATGCACACATTTATCTCATTTGCCATATTATTTTCAGTGAGTGCATCTCACGAAAAGCTCATAAAAGCATCTCATCGAGCTCTAGTTTTTATTTTTTTAAAACATTTTTTCGGCCCTTATAATATGGTAAAAAAGTGTAAAAATTTATTTATTTATTTATAATGCTTTATGACATTTTAACAAAACTTAAATTAATTCTTTTTGTTAAGTTATGTAACTTGTTTAATTTTAGTTTTATGAGTTTATTTCTTGATGCTACAAAAGGTTACAACAAGAGGTCCTACTTCTCTTAGATAATTAGATTATCCCTTTACCTACCATATTTTGAATCTGTTTCTATAGATGTTTATTGGAAATAATCTTTCTTTTATGATTTCTTTTCCTTAATTCTGGCTAACTGGCCTTTATAATCCTCGATTTTTGCAATGGCTGACTTCCTCACAGATGTCTACCACCACCCTCAAGCTTTCTTTGTTATGGATCAAACCCTTCAACTTCTCCATGATTTTGGAGTTAGTTCAAATCTATCACCAGCCTTGTGAGTGTAAAGAAGCCTCTTTATACTATTTCGGTTTCTGTTATAAGTCAAACCAACCATTAGACTTGGCTCAAGATTTGCTCTTTTCTAGTGCAGTGTTTGATTAGAGTCACCAACCTAATTAACGAAACCATCCGTGCCGTTGCTGCCACCCGGTTTAGCGTCGGTTACCGTATAGTGCTGTAGCAACTGTTATATAGCGATACCAACCTTTAGTGCTTCTTTGTGCTCACAGAATACATCCATCATACAACCACCATTCTACCATCATTCTCCAATCAGGCCAGATTTATCTCTTATATTTATTGGATCCCTTTAACCAATGTCTTTGCCATTTCCACCATCATAAGTAATCTTCTATGCCAGTTCATCTGTTTTTAATTTAATACCATTTTATAAAAAGACTCTAAATCTGATTTGTCTTATTTTTAAGGGTAAATTATTATATATTTAAAACTAGCTTCCTTGTTTGTCGTATTTATTTATCCGGTTTATTTTATTTTAATATACAGTCCTCTTACCACCAACACTTTTTATTAATAAATTTGAAATAATAAGTCTTAGCTATATAATATAATAGTCTAAGCATGCAAGTGCCCTTAAATTAAAATTGAATGGAATAAGTCTTAACCAATATTTCCTTAAATGATAAAACTTATTTTTTTTAACAAATTTTTATTTCCAGATATACTGGATGTATTTGTGTTTAATATTATGTTTTAAAAGTTTATTCCAACTGTTTTATATATAATTTTAATTTATTCATTCAATTTGAAATAACAATCATAGTCTTAATAATACTTGTGTGTATTTCCATAACACTAGATGAGAATCAGTTTAGAGGGCAGAAGAGCCCAGACCCCATCAGACCAAACAGGCTACATCTCACCACCCACACACCAAAATCAAATCCATGCAAGGAAAATTCTATACATAACACATAGATGTAAGCAGCGAAACACAGCCTATCGAATCGGACAATATCCAGCCCCACCACGCTCCAAACTGATTCTCACTCAATTGTAGTCTTTGTAAAGGGTTTATCCTTTTTTATAACAAACATAAAATAATTGCTTAGAATGAAAAAAAATTGATCTGTGAGTAATAAGAAAAGAAAATGACTTAAAATGAAAATTGAATTTTTTAAAATAATTATTCATTTAATGAAAAAGATCTAATTTTTAATAGATTTATGAAATATTAATTAAAAACAATTATTTTTTTTTCTTATTAGGGTTAGATTAACAGTCGATAATATTTTTTTCTTTAAAGAACCTTCTTCTTATCGGTTCATAGGTGGGGCATGCATAGAGAATATGCTCCAAACTCTTTTTGAATCAAATTGCAGGTTCTACAGGTGTCTGTACAATCAAAAGCATATTTAATACCTTTATGCCAGATTTTTATTTCCTTACTACTCAAAATTCGTATTTGGCATATTAGTTTTACTATGTTGAAGTTATTGCACTCTAAAGTTAGGTGTTGTTGTACATCAGTATAGGAGGCGACCTGTCTAAAATACTGAGAGTAGTTAGAGTCATAGACATTTTGTATGTCTCCACTGAGACAGTGGTTTTTCATTTTATAGACACATTCAAGAATTTTTTTCTTTAATTCTAATTCAGTTAGGTTTTCGGAATTCCACAAACCGTTTTCACCTATTTCAAATACTTTTTTTAGGTGGCTCACCCAATTAAATGCTAGTCTCATTTTTCTCATCACACTTTTTGAGCACGTTAAATGACTGATAAGGTAATCTATTTGCCGACATGGCTATTATTTTGGCCCACCAATTCAGCATGGCTTTAAATATGCAAACTTTAAGTTGGGTTAAGCTCAGTTCTAATCTTACGTAATGATTTGGTGTATTAGTAGGAAGTGAATAAATCTGTTTAAAATAGGTGAGTTGAACTTTCTCAATTTGGTCTATGAAACCTTACATCTTTAGCTATTTGACATTTATGACAATTATTAATATACTTGACAACATACTTTTTTAAATTTTTACAATAGAAGAATTCAGATAAAATTTTTAAACATTTTATAATACCACAATGACAATATTGTTCATGTACAGTAGAAATCAATTTATTAACAATTTTCACAGGAATAACCAACTTAAATTCATCTAATTATTTTACATATAAAACATCATTAATACCTTGAAAATTTTGATTTTTATCTAAATTTTGCATTATTTTATTACAACATGAATCATTGAATTGAAATTCTTTTATATTTTTTAAAAATGAATATTTACCATTATCTTTTAACTGATCACCATCTAATACCTGAGTAACAACAGAATTAATACAATATGTATTGGGTTTAAAATTTTCAATACCAGGGGTAGCTCTGCTTAAAGCATCAGCCACTTTTTGGTCTTTTCCTGGAATATAAATGAACTCACAATCAATACTTTGAATAAATAATAACCATCTAGCTATTCTATTTGATGGGTTTTTACATGAATTGATGTGTATCAAAGCTTTATGATCGGTGACTACAAATACTTTAGTATGGGCTACCCATGTATAATAGCGTTTTAAAGCCCAGGTAATACTTAACAATTCAAGTTCGGTGATGGTATAGTTGATTTCTACAGGTTTAAGAAGTCTGGAGGCTAAAGCTATGGGTTGAAAATGACCTTTACTGTCTTTTTGAGACAGCCAAGCACCAAGTGCTCTACCTGATGAGTCAGCATGTATATAAAATGGTTTTTTGAAATTTTGATGTGCTAATTCTATTTCTTTACAAAATATTTCCTTGATAGCTAAGAAACCTTCTTCACACTTATCAGTCCATTTCCACCTGACGTCTTTTCTGAGTAAGTGGTTAAATTTACTTATTTCATGGCTCAATGTCTTCACAAATCTATTATAAAACGTGCACAGACCAACAAAACTTTTAATATCACGCCTATTCTTAGGTCTGGGGTAATCTTGAATGGCTTTCAGTTTGTCTGGGTCAGTCTTAACAGAATCTGCTCCAATAATATACCCTAAGTATTTTACCTCAGCTCTAAAAAATTTACACTTTTCCAAATTGACTGTGACATTATGCTTTTTAAAACTCATGAATAATTTTTTAAGATTTTCTAAGTGAGAAATGAATGATCTTGAATTAATTAAAAGATCGTCTATGTACTGAATGATATTTGATTTTAAATCAGGAGGTATAACTTTACTTAATCCTTTTATCAAGGCTGATAAGGATGTCTTCAATCCAAAAGGAACTCTTTTAAAATTGTATGAACGTCCATTACATACAAACCCACATAGATGTTTCTGAGACGGATCTAATAAAATTTGCCAAAAACTATTTCTTAAGTCAATAGTGCTCAAAAATTTTGAAGATTCACACTTTTGGAAAATTTGTTCAAGTGTGGGTGGCATAATATATTAATTTTCACATTTTTTATTAAGGTGTCTTAGATCTAAGCATAATCTAATAGAACCATCAGCTTTAGAGGTGACTACTAAAGGATTGATATAAGATGTAGAAGATTCTTCAATAATATCCTGTTGTAACATTTTACGGATTTCTTTCTCAACTTCGTGTAGTTTAGCGTGTGGTATAGGGTTATTTCTGTAAAAGTGTGATTCGTCTGATTTTAAGTTTAATGAGTGTGTATAACTTGTTATGCAGCCAACTCTGTCCTCAAATATTGTTTTATGTTCTAGAAGTAGATTATTGAAAAGTTGTTTTTCCTCGGAGTTGAGAGTATTTGCGTTCGCAACGATTTCATCGATTTGTTTCTCTATCATACATTTTTTTCTAGTTATAACCTGACAATTTAATTCATTATTAACTGAACCTTTAAATTGAAGTTTTTGTTTACACAAAGTTTGTTTAAATGGTATTATTTCAATTTTAGATTTATTTTTAGTATGCCATGACAAAACATTACGACTAAAGTCAATATTTGCTTCTAGTGCATTTAATATATCTACACCAATTATGAATTGGTGATTTAAATTTGGTATAATTAAACAATTGATGTTATATTCGTAATCATTTAAAGTCAATGTAAGGACAACCTGTTCCTTAACTCCAAAAAATTTTTTATTAGTTGCACCTCGTACCTGAATATTGTGGACGGGTATCTTAAATAAATTTTTATTTTCAATTTTTTCATAGAAAAAAGTTTTATTAATACAACTCACCACCATACAACCAGAGTCAATTAAAATATTAGTAGTTTCTAGTTCAATTTTACCTTCTATCATTGGTAATAAAGTAGTCTCAGAGTTAGAGACACAATCTTTCTCTTTTATAAATAAATTAGCAATACAAAGGTCTTCCATATCGTTACAATTCTTAGCATTTAAAGTAGTATCATTTTCTTCATTAAGATATATTTTATTAGAATTATTATTCAATAAATCAGTTTGATTCATTACATCTATCTTAGCATTACTAGTAACTAATTGTAAAGTAACAGTATCAGCATCCGTACTTGGAGCTTCGTAATCACTCTTAACTTCTAAATTATTATTATTATGTCGATCATTATAATTTAAGAAACTGTTCTCTCTTATTAGTTTAAAGAATCCTCAATAGAATTACTACTATCAACACTGACACTATGAACGTTAATATTACCAAGATGTTTTTTACCACTTCTATTCTCAACAGATTGTTTAGGATTATACTGTTTCTTATCCTTTTCATTATGATTATACGGGTTTCCTGATCGATTTCGATCATAATAATAATAATAATAATATCTTTATTTGCTTTAAGACATAGTCTCTGCAAAGAGTACATTATTTACATGGTTCAAGCTATAACATATACACAGCATGAAACAGTTAAATATTATAAGTTTGATAAAAAAGAAAAAGGTACCTTTACATGTGTAATTAAAATTAATATTTTAAATAATAAATTACAAAAACAGTTTTGAATTTAATGTTTGTGTTAGAGTTTAGTAAATAAATGATGTTACTTTTTTTTTTTTTTTCTTTTTACTTGGTTGAAATAGAACATTACAATATAATGTTAAACAAAATAAATAAAATAAAATTAAGCATTCTTACAGTTAAAAATAAATAAAAACCTCTAAATATTATTTTGGTAAAAAATAAAAATATAATTGCATTCCTTTCATTTTGTGATATTACTCAAGAATTCTAAAGTTATTTTTATTTTATTTATTTATTCGTTCTTTTATTTTTTTTAAATATTTAATAATTACAGGCATATACTATAATTCTACCATAATTGATTTCTTAAAAATTTTATATTTTTGCTTTATAATGATTCTAAATGTCTTTGTCTAGTTTTTAATGATTCAACAGTGTAATAAAAAACATTATCAATATGAAACTTTGTAGCTCCTGTCAATAGAATTTCAATATTTAAGATACATAAGGTCAAAGGTTGTAGGAATCTTAATCTGTGAGAATTAAAGTATGGACATTCTAGTAGGAAGTGTTGAATTGTTTCTGGAGTTGCTTCAGGACACATTGGACAATTTTTTGTTGTATCAATAGTGTATTTGTTGCCATTTATATAAAAGTTGTAGAATTGTAAGGAATTCACTCTAAGGATACTGAAACACCTCTGTTTAATTATTGAGCACCTCAATTTCAAGTAGTCTTCGCCAGATGGGTTAAATGAAGAAATGAGTCTGTAGTTTGGCATAAAAGAACTATTTAGTGTTTTATCAACATCTATGGAAAATAAGTGATTGTTAAATCTTTGAATAATATTATTTTTTAGTGACAAAAATAAGTCAGAGTCTAGAGTAAAGGCTTCCTTTGAGCCTATTATCTGTAATATTTCTTTGAATTGAGTTGCCCAGTTTAGTGATGGTATATTTGTCGGTTTCTTATCTAAATCAATAAGTTTGCTTAGGCATATGTAAGGAAGTCTGTTTTGCTTCATACTTATGATTTTCATCCAAAAATGTACAGCTTGTTTAAATACCCTTGAAGATAAAGGTAAAGTTCCTGTTTCCAAACGGACTATGTAGTGAGGAGTACATTTGGGCCAGTAAAATAGAGATTTGAAGAAGCCAGAGTGTATAGTATCTAATTCAGAGAGGTATCTTAACGACCAAATTTCTGATGAATAAAGCAGAGTGGAAGAGACAATAGCATTAAATAATTTTATTTTAGTTTCCCAACTGTCAGATCTGGATTTAACTAAAATGGATCGGACTTTACTCAAGGCAATCTTACCTTTACTAGAAAAGTAAAGAGAAGCTTTGTGAAATTTGGATGTTGATGAGAATGGTACACCAAGATATACAAAACTAGACACATACTCAATGTTTTGTCCATTAAATGTAAGAGCTCTCAGTTTTTTACTTTTATTAGATTTTCTAAATTGTACTACTTTTGTTTTGACCGTATTTACTGCCAAGCCATTTACTTCACAATATTCTTTAAGAAGATCCAGTTATTCTTGTGCATCAGTCCAGGAGAGACAGAGGATGACTATATCATCGGCAAATAGAAGGATGAGCAGTTTCTTTAAATTGTTTATTTTGACTCCAGAGAACCCTTTGATCTTAAAGAATCGATGATGTCTGATATGAAGAGACTGAACAAAATAGCTGAAAGTGGTTCACCTTGTAATAGGCCATCAGTAACGTTTATATCTTCAGAGAGATGACCACCAACATCTACATTTATTCTAGCATCCTCATACAAACCTTGAAGAATTTTAATAATTTTAGAGCTAAATCCTAGAAGATGTAATTTTTTCCAGAGCAATAATCTTAGGATAGAATCAAATGCTCTCGTGAAGTCAATGAATGCCTAATAGATACATGGAACCAGAAATAAGTAAAGAATTTATTACAGCTGAGAGTGTGAAAATTTGTTCGGTACATCCTCTTCCTTCTCTGAAGCCTGCTTGCTCCTCTGGAATTAAGTTGTTCAGCTCCGCCCAAGAACTAACTCTTTTATTTAAGATTGTGGTAAAAATTTTTTCCAGTGTGTTTATCAGAGCAATGCCTCTATAATTTATAGGATCAGCTTGATCACCTTTTTTGTATAACATTTTTAATTTGATTTTTCCCCAATCTTTAGGTACATGTTCATTATTAAGGATATTAATTAAAGAGTTTTAATATGTACTGCCAACCTGCGTAGGGTAAGTTAATAAAGAACTCATAAGTAAGACCATCTGGTCCTGGCGATTTGTTAGATTTACATCGAGATAAAGTTTGTAAAAGTTCATCCATTGTTATTTGTTTATCAAGCATTGGGACATTTACTAGTGGAGATAACATCAAATTTGGTTCTGTAATTTGTAGACTATATATAGATTTAAGATATTTGTACCAATCAGGAGATAAAACCTCTAAGTTGCTTGGTTTAATATTGTATTTCTTTACAGCAGACCAAAATTCTTTTGAGTTTTTAACATCCGCCAGTGAATCTAATAATTTTTTATTATAAAGTTTTTCACAATCTTCTATCAAGGTTAAGTATTTCTTTTTACTTTCTAAAAAAAGAGCCACATCTTCTTTACATTGAAATTTTAATTTTCTACACTTCCGCAGTTGTTTCCTCGTATTTCTTTTAAGAAGGTAACATTTTTGGGTGAACAAAGGTGCTTTGTTATTAGCGGTATCGCCGTCCTTTCTATTGTTAACTACAAGTGACAATCCTACTTCCTTTGCTATATTTTTAATAAAATCAATTAAGTTTTGATACATTTTGTCCGTAGAATTGTCAACTTTTAACTGTTCAGAGGTATTGTTAAAATAGTGCTGATAAAGAGGACATTTGGATTCATTCCATTTATACACATTTTTTTGGTTTAAAAGAAGTAGGGTGGGTGTTTAGGTGTGATAAGGAAATGTCTCTAATAGTGAGAACGCAAGCTAAATGGTCTGACTGAAATAATTGATTTGAAATCTCAAAATTGATAACATTAAGCGCTAATGACCATGATACCCACACAAAATCTATTATACTTACTCCTTGTTGGGATATGAAAGTATATTGAGAAGGCTTATCGTACTGAGATCTACCGTTTGCAACCAAAAGTTCTGATGATTCAAATATATGTACGATTTCCTCTCCTCTTTTATCAGTGTTACTGTCCAATGTTTCTCTTTCAGCGCTTAGGAAAGACCCTTCTAACATACAATCCTCTAATTGATTTAGATTACCTATTTTGGCATTGAAATCTCCTCCACAAATTATTTTTGTATTAGGAGATTTATCAGAAAAGTCTCGGAAAAGCTCTTCGAGCTTTTCTATTTTATTTGTTAAAGAGAATTCAGGTTTAAAGTAAATAGAGACAATAAGATAAGACATTAATTTTGAGTGTAATGTAAAGGCAATCCAAGAATCATCGATATCTACAATTTTATATTTTAAATTAGACTTTACATAAACGACCAATCCACCACCCGCTCTACCACGATTAGAGACCTTTTTGGCATTTGAAAATAAAATAATATCTTTAGAAAAGGAAGTAAGAAATTAACAAGCCAGGTTTCTGAAAGACATATTACATCTAGTGAGTTTAAGTACTGTTTCTGATCTGCAGTCAGCTTAGTAAATCTTTTATAACCTTTGACATTCCAAAAAAGTATTTTTAAGTGTTTATCCGTAGTATTTGAAGTTAAATTAGGTGAATCTAGTCAGATTTTATTTTCTTTTTTATTTTGTAGTTCCTTGAGATTTGGCTGAGTCACTGAGAAGATAGGATCCATGAGGTCAAATTCAGATCCTAGAGTTTCTTTCAGTTTCATGAGACCATCATCCATTCCGTGCATAAGCTTATTAGTTTTGTCAGACCAGAAAAACATCAAGTCTCTTACAAACAGCTTGTCATTCACTACTTTAGGCTTCTCATTTGGGAATGCTTTTATTATCGATCTCCTTACACCCAGTAGTTTGCTCCTTCTCAGACCTATTGATTTTGGGTATACTTTTTCAATCGAGTATTGTGTGTTGATAAGAATGGAGCTTGTACTTAAAACTGTAGCCAAATCATTATTGGAGACAAAATTAACAGTTATTGGTGCAGGTTCATTGTTTCTTTTCTACCCGAGTCACGGCTAGACTGATTCCAATCGGTTCTTTAATTTTTAAGGGTATTGGCAAAAAAATCAGTGACAGCTATCTGGCAAGTTCGAGGATTAGGTTTTTCGACGTTTAAACCTTTTATAAGGCTGTTACAAGAAACTAATCTTTCTAGGTGATTTATTGTATTGGCATCTTGTTTCACTTTGTTTTGAAGGTGAGATATAGTTTCTCTCATTACTTCATTTTCATTTGACAATGCAGATATTTTTTGTTCAACATGGTCTATGTCTGTCTTTTAAAGCGAACATTTGAAGTTTATTATCCAATACTTCAGCAAAAGCATTCGCAAGTGTACTAACAAGTTGTTGGACACTTATGTCTCCAACTTTTATTCCATCTACCTCGTCCTTATTGTCAGAAGTATTGTGATTGGAAGTATTAGCTGTGGTGTGAGTTGGTGAGTATTTTTTTCTTTTTTTATCAGGAGTCTCTTTATCTCAATATTTATTGCTTTGTCAAAGATCTGTTTCATTTTGCTCTTTTGTATCTGTCATTTTATCTATTTATTTATTTTTATTTTAGTTAATTAACACTATTGGGTCCCCAAAAAATAAGGAGATTGTAATGTAGATCTTGAGTTAGTTATTTTTATTTTATAATTTCTTTTAAGTGGCAACACTGATAGAAGAATAGGAAGATTTAATCAGCTGATAGTTGTTGTTGTTTATTCCTTATCAATCTATTTCTTCCGCCGACCTGTTGATTTCGTCATCAAATTTTGATCCAATAGTGTTAAGAATTTTAAATTTTCAAATTTTTGGCTCTTAAATTGCGTATAAAACTCTCTTTCAAGCCATCCAACAAATTTCTGTCGAAATTTCAAATTTCAATAAAAAAGTTTTCTGTGTGAAAAGTTAGTGATAAAAACACTAGTGCAATTGGAGTGAGGTAGTAAATACCTGTACACAATTTCTTGTGGTTTTGGCCATAAAATGGCCATAAAATCTTTGTTTATCCTGGCTCGAATATCTTCGATCATAATATCTAGGCTTATTGTCTCGTCTATCATCTTTTTGATGACGATTCATTACATTATAATCTTTATTATTTCTGTCATGATTATACTTATTGTGACCATGATTGTAATTTCTATATGATGGTTTATCATAATATTTATTATGATTATTAAATTCATGTCGTTTAAATTGATAAAGTTCAGACGGATTAAATTCACAGAGTAAATTTTGAAATTGTTCCATATTAGAAACACGTGAACATCGAAATGTAGAAAAAAAAATATGACCAAAATGTTTAGCAATATTACGTAATAATTCTATTTCTGATACAGCATACATCCCAACAAAAACTTGTTTAGCTTGAAAATATATTTTATTAAAGTAAGCAAGCGGAGACAATTTACAATCCTTAGTGAATTTACTACGCAAAATTTTAGATCTGATATTATCTCGTACAGCATTATTCCAAAATCTCTCTTTAAATTTAATTTTAAATTGATCATATGATAAATTAGACTCAAGGGAATTAAGCCAAAAAGCTGCAGAATTAATAAGTGATTTTTCTGCAAATGAACGGTATTCACGAACTAAGTGATTATCATTAATGAATCCATAAAATTTATCTAAAAAGATTAATGGATTATCATCACGAAATTCATCATCGCTGAACTTGATCTGAAATTGCGGTTTACATAATCTACTCATCACATTAAGCATCAATGATTGCTGTTCCGCTCATCAACTCGTACGGGACAGTATCTTCGATATCATTTAAACGAGTTGTGGTGGTTCGAATGTAATATAATGATTGATAAATATATATATATATATATAATATATAAAAATAATGATAATATTAAATAGAATGATAATTGATAATAAATATATATCTGAGGGCAAAAATAAAAATCTGAGGGAAATAAATAATCTGAGGGTTAAATATAAGAATTAGATATAAAAAGGCATCAGGCAGGCGATAGCTCACTCTTTGGCTATTGATGTTGGTACTAGGTAAGAGAAAGAAAACATGAAACAAGAAATGCTGTACGATATTACGTATAATTTTCCTAGGTTTCTCAAGCTATCACAAACATACATTATATATATATATATATATATATATATATATATATATATATATATATATATATATATATATATAAGTGTATATATATATATATTATATTATATATATATATATATATACATAATATATATATATATTATATAATATATATATATATATACATATAATATTATATATAATATATATATATATATATAATACATATATATATATTATATATATATATTATATATATATATATATAATATATATATTAATATAATATATAATATATAATTCAATTAAAATAATAAAGATACAGGAATGTAATAAATGCAACGAGTGTGAGATATTGTTAGTCAGAAAATAATAAATAATTATTATTATAATTGAATTGAATTAAATTGAAGCAATGAGATGAAAACTCAACTTTCTGAAAAAAAGGAAAGGAGTAATGCACAAATAGCAACAATAAAAAAAATCAAAAATTTTAAATGTTTATGCCTCAAGGTATAAATACAATGGGGTACTGGGTACAATTAAAATGAAACTTAAGCCTTGACTGGCAATATCTCAGACTCTATAGAGAATTAGAACAAACAGTACACAATAAAATATACCCCATATAAGGAATTCATATATATATAAAATTAGAATTTGATTTGGAACATGAAATTGACGGTGTCAACAAATTAATATATATATAACCATATAATTATGTATATATTATATTAACATTAATTCTGTTTAGCTTCGCTAAAAGAACTGTATAAAATAATAGTGAGATGAACACAGGTTCCCCCAATATATGTATATTTCAAAATTAATAAATTGGTACCAGAATAAAATTTAACTATTAAAAGATTCTAAATAGGCCTTGACTTGTTACTTAAGTATAAAATAAAGGTAGCTACATACGATGCACGGATAGATTAATGAAGAAGTATAAATTAATATTTATATCGCAGAAGATTCAATGAAGGGCTTCAACAGGTTGCTGAGGGTAGGATCAGTTACAGCTCAGCATTTTCGGCATTTCAAACTGTGTATATCACTGACGCATTTAAGCTAGAGGCATTCCTTATGACACATCAATACGGGTGCATCAATACGGACTCTCCAAAGCGAACTCCTCAATACGGATTCCTCAACACGGATTCCTCAATATCATCTCAATACGGATTCCTCAATATGGCGTATCACAATACGGCATATCTCAATACGGATTCCTCAATAGGGCGTATCACAATACGGTCTCAATACGGCATATCAATCACATGTAACTCGTTGTAATAGAAAAAGACAGGCAGAAGATAACGGCATTCGAACAAAAGCATCTGAGCTAAAAGTATCTGAGGTCAGGACATCATGGAGCATTTATTTGAAGCTAATTAACACAACATTTTCCTTATTTAAACAAATTTTTTGAGGACGGAGAAACTCTACGTCGCAGTTTTTTCCTAGACCTGATGAAAATTTCGAAAAAGGGGAAGAAGCCAACGTTGCCCTTGAAAATTTTAAAACGTCGCCCAATAGAAAACGGACACGCTAATTAGCGCAGTGTTGCTCTAGAAGAAAAGATGAAATTTACAACGATGTTTAGGCGGGAACGAAAACTGTCCTCGAAGGATGGCGAAAAACAAAATTTAAACAGATGTAGATGATATACAATAGTATTTAAAGATTGAATTTACTTAAATTTAAGCTATGTTAACATTTTATTCCAATTTTAAAAATTACAGTTTTTAAATAATTATTTTTATTTTGAAATGGAAGAAGCTCAACACTGATTTAAAAATATGGCAGGAGGTTACTAATATCATAAGGTTATAAATAAGTTTATAAATCCTTTATTTATTCGCAATTTCTTATTTTTAAATTTAAAACAAAAAGAAAAATGAATAGAGGCTTAAAAATGAGTGAGATTTGAAAATTGATATAAGAAAAATACTATTTGAAATGACTATTAACAGATTGAATAAAATTTTAGTGTTTACAAAAAGGTATGTTTACGTCTATTTATTATTCCTTTCTCATCCTATAGCTCAGAACTTAAAAAGAGCTTAATTAAGTATAATACAGCTATTACAGTTTACGGTATACATATAAATTAAAGTGGGTTTAAATAAGCGTTTGTCGAAGCAAAAACTTTAAATCCACAGCTAACGTCCTACCAGGACTCTACAGAGTATTTAAAACTTGCATTTGTCTCAGCAAGCTGTTTAAAACATGATCATTATTATTATTTACTTGATGATTGACATTACGATTCACATTATTACTCACATTAAGATTAACATTATCATTTACATTCAAATTCCTACTGTGATTTACATTATGTCTATTAAAGCCTAAATAATAATTTAGGCAACCTGACAATAGTCAGGTCGTGTACCATTAGCATCTCTATGTACTTCTGCTTGAATAACTTCATTATCATCAAAACCAAGAAAAGGACTACCCGAATTTAATTGATTTAACATATGTCTACTCCTCGTCCTACTACTAATCGGTGTGTTTGGAGCACTCAAAGACATTGTAACACAAAATATGACACAAAAGTTAGAAACACTCGTAGATACTTAAGTTCGGGCGAAAATTACAGAATGAGAGGGCGGATTACAGAATGAGAGTGGGGTATTTACTGGATGAGAATGGGTATAATAAAATGAAATGAGCACTTATATAATAATAAGGTCTGAGTATAACAGAACGAATGTTGGAGACTTAAGCTGAATGTCCACTTAATAGAAAACATATGTTTCAATAAAGAAAAAAAAGAATCTGAGGGATATAAAAAATAAGCGCCAAACACCAGCATATGAAGTTTCTAACTTATTTTATTATTATTATTGAATATAACATTTAGTTCTTTATGTACCCGTGACATATAAATATATATATATATATATATATAATATATATATATATATATAATATATATAATATATATATTATATATTATATGTATATTTATATAAATATATATATATATATATATATATATATATATTATATATATATATATATATATATATATAATATATATACTATATATATATATATATATAGAATGGGCAAAGCAGGGGTGACATGAAAACTATTAGAATTATAAGATTAAGAGCCTGAAGGGCTAAACAGGTTAGAATCAAAGATATTTAATAGAAAAACCAAATTCTTCCTCACATAACGATATGAAGAAATAATCTAAATAAAGCCAAAGGCAATTATATTCATAAGGTGACGAATAAACAAACATCAGAAGTATTCACAGAAGAAGTACATAAGATTTTTATAAACAAAGAAAAAACGCGAAAACCGGTAACCCGAGACACGTGTATAAATTCTCATAGCGCAGATATTCATAAATATACAAAACCGTCATCTAAACAGACAAAAAGAACAAAACTATTAGACACTTACCTAAATAGAATAAGCGAAAGATAAATGAAATAAAGCAACGGAAGATGAAAAGCCTGGCTACTTACACAGAAACCAATGTCCTAGTCCTAGAAATTCATCTCACCAATCAAAAACCCATGAAGCTTGGATCAGCTCTGAAATTACATTTAAATAAAGATATAATGCAAGTAATGAACAAAGAAACAAGAAGGAAAATACAGAATTACAAGCGATGTTAATGTCTATGACACTTTAATTACGCAACTGATAAAAAAAACAAATTTACACTTACCCAAACATCTTGAAATAAATAAAATCCATATAAAGAAAGATACTACATAATATTAAAGAGAATTAAAAGAATTGAATCTAGAAAAAACTATATGGTCTAGCTCTACGAGCAAGGTGTAGATAAGAATGACGCGAAAACCAAGCGTGTCTTCCAAGTAACATAATTTAAATTAATTATCAATAAATCATCGAAATCTTACGAAAAGAAATTACAAAATAATGTAAAATGAATTAATAATAGAAGAGGAATAATTAAATAAAACGATGAAACAATAATTACAAATAATAAGTTGTGGGGTTCAAGCGTATGTGCTCTATTATGACAGCACCAATAACCAAATATCTGAGGGAATTTTAAGTTGGCTTTACGTTGGCAGGTACTCATGGAGTACTTGACAACTACCTGAAATAAAATACAAGTGGCTGCAAATTCAGATTTGAGGGTGAATAAAATGGGTCGTACACAATATTTTAGCAGAGTACAGTTTAATTAAATTTTTTATAAGTTACAACGTTACAAAAGTTTTTTAGTTTGATACAGCTCAGACTTATATTAAGTTTACAGACAAGGAATAGGGTTAACATATGTGTACTTGTAATATAATGATTTGTTCTTTTATTCTTTTACAATATGATTTTATTTATCTTTTCTCTTGAGATAAATGTTAGTGTAATGTGTGTAACAAAACTGTTAATTAAATATAAACCAAAATATAACAGAGGACATATTTGATGGTGCTTTCGTTAAAATCCAGAAAGTAAAAATACTTCAAAGCAAACTAAAGAGATAAAGTAAAAATAGATACAATGTAATCTGGATAAAAAGAGGACAAAATCTAAATTTTATTTATTTATAAGTGTATATATATATTATTTATTTACTTATTTTTTTTTTTTTTTTTTTAAGAATTCTATAATATATCTTGTGCCAAAGAGGAAAGCACTATCAAGTATATAACTTAATCTACTCACTTCCTCACTCACTCACTCATATGCTCATTACTAATCTAAATTTCTAATTGTTAATTATTTATAAATTTGGAAAATAAGATTACTCGATGATCACTTGATAATATACTATTATCCTGATGAGGAAATTAAATGTTTAAGTTCATAACCTGACGTTTAAAGAAAGAAGGTATTTAAGTTCCTGATCTGTTGATCCAAATTTACCGATACCACTACTGTGAGAATCCCAGCGGGTCAGCGCCTCAGGGGAAGGAGATCGCTGGTCGTCTCCTGAAGGCTGGTCGGCTCGGCTCTGTCAGGGGTGTACATCCAATGAAACGGTAAGAAAGCAATAAGCCGGTGTAGAAAATAAACGGTAGAAAAATACGACGTAGAAATATACGGTGTATCAATCCTGGCAACAGATACACCCAAAACATTAGCTTCTGAACACAACAACGGTATGATACACATAGGTGAAGAAAATTTAACATGATATAGATGATATGTAAGACTCTTACCAAATGAAGTCCCAAGGACAAGGCAGTAAATCTACATTAAACTCTTGTTGCATCAATTCATCCGACATCCTGCTCGTTCGATCTATAACCAAAATCCATAACTGTATGAGTCGTTGTATAAAGACAAAATTAACTTCGGAGAGTTTGCTTTCAAAGAAGAGGTCAAAATATGAATGAATTTACTAATTTACTTCGACAAATACATAAATTAGACTTGTCTCTCCATGAGACTTGAACGGAATCTGTACGCTACAGGTGGTCGTACAATTAGAAGAAGATTTTGCCAACAATAAACTTCTACAATGTTCGGAAAATGACAAAAAAGACTTGAAAGCTTACCTGTAATTATTTCCACACTGCTTGAGTCATAAAAATCATTTAAAACATTTATAAAAACAAAATTAAGTTGGGAGTAAAATGACGCATTTCGTTTCTGATGGCGATCTGGCTGGAAAAATAAAATTTTATGCGTGGAAGCGTAATTGACCAATCAGAGAACGACAACTCACACGGATCGGCAGAAAAAAGACGTACGAAACAAGAATCTTCAAATAGACGCAGAAAATGGTGACTGAAATGCGTACAGATGGTTTACAAAAATTCCTATTATTTATTCTATATTAACGTTCAACTTAAAATTATTTATTAATGTTTTATTCTTTACTAAATTTATGTACTATATTTTTATTTATTTATGAATGATCAAGTCAGGTAACACTGGATCCCCAAAACAAGATGGCCAAAAAAAAAATAATGGCGTCGACAGAAAAAATAAATATAAACAAACACGAAACATGGTTTTAAGTTTACATCAATAAATTTTATAATTTATTACTTTATAATGGTTATTTAAATTTATTAATAAAAGTAGAAAAATTAGGTGAATGTGAAATCATAAAGTTTATAAATCGCAGTATTTAAAATACGTAAGTAGGCAAAAATGTTCATTCACGAATTTAAATGAAGTAATTTCACATTGATGTGATTTCTCTACTTTCTTATAGAACAAGTCCTATCGGACTTTACAAAGTCAACGAAGATCTAAACAAAGACCTAATTCTTAAGATGGTAAACCTGTAAACAACATAATACGAAAGTGGCGGCGAAATTCGAAAACTCAAATCTTATGCACTTCATACAAGAAAATCATTAGAAGCTAAAATACAGGATACTGTAACCTGGAGCCCATAATTCAGCTAGATATAAACCAGGTTTGATTATTGTTTGGAAAAGTTCTTATTTAACCATTAAAGAGGTTGATTTAGAACTGGTTAATAATTGTCTTATAGAGGAGGCAGCAATATTAGTCTTTTTAATAAAATATGCAGGAGCTTTAGCGAATTTGCCTGAGACCGAAAGTGGCACACCAAGATAAGTGAAGTGATTTGTTATTTCAACAATTTCATTTTTATTGTGAAAGGGTTTCATTTTTTTCTTCCCCTTACCATGATGAAACCTCGTGATATTTGTTTTTTCAACATTAATGGTTAAGCCATTGATTTTACAATATTCTAATAAAAGATTTTGGGCTCTTTGTGCCTCATAATAAGAATCTACTAAGATGGCTAGATCATCACAGTAGAGCAGGACGATGAGGTCGAGGTCACCGATAGAAATTCCATGGAGTCCATGCTCTTTAAAAAATTTGACAATGTCGACAATGAATAGCAAAAATAATAAAGCACTAATTGAGTCACCCTCTAATACTCCTCTAGTGACATCGGTCTCATCGCTCTGCTCGCCATCTTGTTTAACAACACAAGTAGCATTTCCATAAAAACACATTTATACTCTAATAACTTTTGTGCTGATGCCAAGAGCAAAGAGTGGATTAATGAGCTGAAAGCTTTACCAAAATCAACAAAGACTATAAACAAAACTCTACCTTTCATTCTATTACGATAGGATAAGTGTGAAAATTGCAAAAGAGACTTCTCTCGAGGTCAAAAAGACTACTTGTGTGTAGTAAAACTTTTCATGTAGACTCTGAAAAATGACTTGTGTGTGACCGAAAGGAGTGCCTTAGAACTAAGTGAAAGGTATTTAGTTGTTGTGTTTCCAACCTGTAAAACTAATTTTTTGTTAGCGATAAA
Source organism: Microvelia longipes (assembly GCA_018340805.1). Classification (NCBI taxonomy): domain Eukaryota; kingdom Metazoa; phylum Arthropoda; class Insecta; order Hemiptera; family Veliidae; genus Microvelia; species Microvelia longipes. Next base: position 56,377,365 of record JACMZG010001863.1, read on the forward strand.
CGATAACCTAGCTAAACTTCAATATTAAAAGATCGAGAACACAATTCTCAAACAACCAAGCTCATTTGTGATTTAGAAATTAACTGATAAACCGAAAATAAAGGTGAAAACCATTAAGAGAATGTTGACAAATTTAAAACCAATGCCGAAGTAGTAAAAAAATGTGAAGGGATGCCCACATAAATGGTGTAAAATCAGAAGAAAGTGATGTAGTTAAAGGCAACACTCCTAACAAAACAGATGCCCCCTTGGATTTAAGTCAAAACAAACTAGTGGGCGAACATTAGAAAATTGTTAACATTAACTATAAAACTATGAATAATAATCAATTAAATTCCTGGTACGTGAAAGTATTAGAGATCGGATCAGATAATGGAGCCAATGGAACAGAATATAAAACTCCCCCTGTTGAAGAACAGGGAGCTAAAGAAAACCCTGATGGAAAGAGGAGAAAACATCAATTTATTGTTGGAACTGGAAATTACAAGAAAGAAAATGAAGATAAATTTTGTGGAGTGGTTTTAGACTCCAACATGTCAGCAATAGTGAGAATATTCTTGAATATATTCAACATAAAATACCTCAATAAGAACCTATGTGTGAAAGGATTTCTAAACCAGAATCCATGCCTTCTTTTAAAGTGAGTGTTAATTTTGAGTACACTGAAGAAATAATGCAGCCTGATTAAGGGATTAATTAAAATTATTAAAGGATATTTATTAAGGGATATGTTCAAAAATCCTAGTTTTGTAGAGCTAGGTGTTCCTCCATATTCATGGAGGAACTGCTATCTTTGTACAAGAGGGGCTAAATGTAAAACCTTTAATTTTGAAGTATTTCAAATAACACTTATAGATAATGTTTACTTCATAAACATATGTGTCTGGGATCTCTTTAGGCTCTTCCTTAGACTGTTGGGCCCCTTTGACTCTGGTGTTACGAAAAATAATTACAATAAATAAATGTATGTATATTTTATAAGTTTATGAATTATTTAATTTATTTATCACTAATTTAATATATTAATCACAAGAGGTAATAACATATTGGATAATGTTTTTACTAGAGAGAAACACTTTATTTATAAATATTTACATTATAAAGGGAGCTGTCCTTCTTTAAAGGATTGCTGAAACACACAGCATACTTAATCTATCTTAAAGACAATTTCATCAAATTATTAATTTGTACATAATTATATTAGATCATGTAAATAATTACATTTAAGTTTTAAAATTTTACATATATACATCTAAATAAAACTACAATCATTAGTAAATATGGTTATTTAGAGAAAAGTCTTTAAAATGTTTGACGCCTTGCCATTTGCATCGACCATTCCTTGAAGCTCTTTTCTCTTAATGTCTGGCGGATTTTTCTGGCGTTAAATTTTCTGCAGATTCTGCTACAACATCTAGTCGCCTTAAACACTCCGAAGTTTCTTCTGCAAAATTGTAAATCTCTTGAAACAAGGCATCTGGGACTGAATTTAGCTTTTGTGCTAAACTAAGGTGTTGTAGAGGTGCTCCCCATGACCACTTTATGATACCTAGTCCCCTGAAGCGACGAGGTGCATAAAGCATAGCTGATGCAGTATTAGCAGGCAATCCAATTAAAGCCTTGATACTCCTTCTTATAATAATGTCTATGCCTTCTAATAACGTGGTTGGTAGTTTGGTTAAAGGAGCACCTTGAAGAGGATAGGTCAGCGTAGGAAACAAATATTGATTCAGAACGATAAGCTTTTGATCAGGTTTCAATAGATCTGAGGTAGTTAACTTACCTAAATTTTCGTTTAGCTTAGATACTGAATCTTGATTATATGTCAGTTCTCCTTTAAAAGTACAGCCATATAAACATAAGAGTGTCATATAAATTAAATGGCGTGTTAGCTGATCATTCAGACGTTATAGTGACGCTGTATATAAACTCTTGAGATTAAGCAAAGCAATTATTATTAAGTTAGTCCTGTTACAGAAGATAAAATACAGATGATAGTAGATCGTGAGAATTTATTTTTAGAAGGCAACATAAACCAACAGGTAACCATATTTATGAATAAATTATCGGACATTCATGATAAATGTTTTCTTCTAATAAGAAAATCATTAGTTAATTAAAAAACCTTCTAAGCATCCATGGTTCACTGATAAACTAGCTAAAATGAGGAGGAAAGTCAAAAATCTGTGTAACCTCAAGCAAGGTTACCCTCTGTGTTTCAGTGACGAGTATAATTATTTAAGAAATGCCTGTAGAGATAAATTGAGGTTGCAAAAACAAAATTACTACGCAGATAGGCTTGATAGCTGTGGACACAAAATGAGTTAAGCTTGGAAAACAATTAATTTGCCCCAGAATAAAACAGTTAACAGCAAATGTAATATTTATTCAGATGAAATAAATAATTTGTTTGTCGACACTGTTAACAATTTATAAGAGAAATTAAGTATAAACTCAAAAGAAGCAGTCTCAATCATAGTAACCTAAAATTCAAACTTTTCAGCTTGTACAAATAAATTTGGAAAAGAAGGTGTTACAAGTAAAGATGTAGTAGATATTGTAATAGATATGTCTAACTCTAATAGCAGAGTTGTCTGGGATTTCAAATGTTCTATTTAGAAAGGTTGTTCATAGCTGAACCCATGACGTATATAATCAATAGATGTCTTCCCAAAATAATTTTTCCTGATGCTTTCAAAGTTACCAGAATAGTGCCAGTTTTTAAAAAAGGAGACCTCGTGAATCCTGAAAATCATAGGCTAGCGGCTATGATATTAACAATATCAAAGACTTTAGAAATTGTAATAAATCGGGAACTACAAGATTTATCTGAGAAAAACCAGTTATTCACAAATGAGCTGTTTGGCTTTTGACGAAAACAATCAACAGTTAGCTCAGTACATTCAGCAGCAAAGTTCATAACTACAGCTTTTGAAGATAAAGAAGATACTTTACTAGCTTGTTGTGACTTAAGTAAAGCATTTGACTTGATTCCATGATCTCATTATTGAAAAGCTGAAACAGTATGGAATAACAGAATTAACATTAAAAGTTATAAAATGTTATTTACTTAATAGGAAACAATGTGTAGGTTGTCACTAACAATACATCTGAATACTTACCTGTAAAGAATGAAGTACCCCAAGGCCCTCATCTCAGTACCTGAAAAAGAAAAATGAAGATAATAAATCAACATACATAGGAAATTTCCAAGAGTGTGAGGCTTGTGATTCAAAATTACAGGTGATATACAGTCAGTGTCAATTAGGGATTTGTATATTGAGTTATGAGAGGATTGAAACACCTGCTTACACCCTAAAGTGAGTAAGTAGATGTGTTGGATTAACAGTTCAACAACTCTAGTGCATTCTATAATGCTTGATTTAATGTTACAGATGAAAAATTACATTCATGAAGATAAATAAGAAAGGATAAAAAATAAATAAAAATACTTACAATAAGTACTTTCGGAAAAGAAAAAAAAAAATATAAAGAATGTTATGGTAAAAAATAACTATGGAGACACGCATAAATAGGAAGATACGAGGCACGTACGAGGGACAACAAAGGAAGGAAGACGTGCAACGCATAAAGAAATGTAAAGGCATTACTCACATCTTTAACTACAACTAGAGTAATACAAGTGTCATTTTAATTTTACTAGTTATTAAATCAAGTTACCAATGCCAATCACAGATCAAGGCTTCCCTATCTATTAGCTTAAAATTATAGGCAAATATAATTTTGTTCTTGAAGCTAGCGTGATTACAAGAAAAAAAACACATCCAATAATTAAAATATCTCAAGAACTGCGCTAACCAGAGAAAACTTCAAAACATTATTGGAACCGATTATTAGAACTAAACTTATAACATGCCTTCCGAGGGTCGACAAATTTAAGTATTTCCATCCCTCGCTTGAAAACCTTTAATAGGACCCGACTGGAATTGAACCCGGACTGTCTGGCTGGCAGCATATGTAATAACTATTACACCACTTTTTACCCTGTGACTTTTCCTCAGTAAAACACAAGATAGTATGTATTTCTAATGTATAAGGTTTTTTAGAAATGAGGAGAAAGCGTTAAATTGCCCCAAGGGAATACTTAACGCACGTCATACGTACCGTGTAAAAGTAACTTGTTTCCTTTAAACTTCCCATCCCCGGACTATTCTGGGTCTCCAGATAGTTTTACAAATCTTCACTCTTTAATCAGACCAATGATGCTCGTAAAGATATAGAGAAAGCAATGACCTTTCCAAACAACGTCAATAAATAAGAACACAACACCACTAAACCAACAAAGATTAAAAAGAAATTTAAAAAAAAATATTAGAAGAACCTTTTTATAACTTAAATGAATATTTTAATTTCATATTGTAAAAGTTGAATCCATGATGAGGCATCCTAAAGCCATTGTATAGTTTCATAATGGAAATAAAGATTTTATTTATTTATTTAATGCTGTCTTTTAGTAAGCTATATAGTGGAATAGAATTGACAAGTGAATTCACACACATATTTCAGGTATAATTGGTAATCAACGCTAATGTGGCATGTAAAGGTAAAACCCAGAAAGAGTCTAAAAAATTACTAGGGAATCAACTTCATTTATCTCAAAATTGGTTTTTGATTAATAGATTCAAGTTAAATGAGGATAAAATTCAAATGATTACTTTTGGACTAAGGAAAGAAAGTGTCAAAGACAATTAATTTACCTATATATATAATATTTAATATATTATATATATATATATATATTATATATATATTATATATATATATATAATATATATATTATATATATAATATATATATATATATATATTATCGATAATATTATTTTTAAAATCCCAAATTAAATAAATTTAAACAAGTATTGCCTTACATAATGGCGCTAATATTTAACACTTTTTAAATAAAATAAAGAAAAGTAAAGTCTTTGATTGAGAAAAAATATTAATAAATAAAACTGTGGCAGGAAAAAAAACATATCTTATAAAATATTGTTTTTTAAGTGAAATTAGGTTAAAGAAAAGAATGTATATACTTTAAAAAATAAAAAAAAATATATCTGCTTTATAAAACATTTAGTTTGGAATGAATAGGAAAATAAGAATACTTAAATATAGTAGTGATTTAATTTAAGTTTTTCCAGACATGCCTCAGCTTAATCGCTTGAATAGTAAAATAATAAACTCCATTGATGGTAGATTCGTTTATATTGTAAAGTAAAGTCTGTAGGTTTTCTGAGCGTGAAGGTAAGATGTATTTCTGTCTGAGGGCTTTGCCGCTGAGCATTCGAAAAAAAAGTGGGTGAAGTGAGTCTGTGCCAGCTGTGCGATTGGACCATAATTCATTCCCTTGAAATATATTGGAAGTTAAATAAATACACTTTAGCTAAACTAGAACAAGAGAGTCTTAACTGAGCAATAATTCTGATCTTATGAATGTGCTCTCTTAGTGGAGGTAGGGTCACCTAATGAACTAAAGGGAGGGAAAGCTTTCTGAAATATTCTGAATATGGAAGTATTTAGGCTCTTTCTGGTGTCCAACGCAAAATAAGTGGTTCTCGAAGGACTCTAAAAGATTTTTTATATTTTTGTTAAAAAGGTCAGAATCAAGGTTAATAAAACTTCCGAGCCAATTCTAAGCAGTTGGTTTTGTATAAGGAGCACCAATTGAAATCTTTTAAGTCTTTGGACTTTATATCTAATGTATTAATTTGAGAGGCATTGAAGGGATCTATTAGGCTCATTTTAAAATTTAGACCAGAAAAGAGTCATGCTTTAAAAACCTTACTCGCAATGGGGAGAAGCCCCAGTTCGAGTAGCACCATGTAATGCGGAGTGTTATTTGGAAAGAATAACAGATTTTTAAAAAACATTGATTGAAAGCTTTCAAGCGATTCGAGATAGTTTGGAGCCCATAACTCACAACTATCATACTCACTCATACAGTGTGGTAGATAATCAAGGGAGTCAAACAAACGTACTTTGTTAACCAACAGTCAGACTTAGAGCGAGCCAAAATGCTCCTAACTTTTGGCAGACGCAATTGTACCTCTTGATATAAAATGCTTGCAAAAAATTTATTTGTAAAAAAGAACGGAACACCTAGATAAGTATATTTTTTGACATATTCAATTAGTTCACCTTGAAAAGTAAGTCTCAAAAAACATTTGAAACGACACCATACTTGAAATTTGTTCTTTATTAACCGTGTATTAGATATTTTGGTTTTACCACAGTTTTTTTTGGGCTTCTTAGGTGGTCATATTGACTCTGGACTGGTTTCATTCCATTTATTGTCCCCAAAGCAACAATCTCCTTTTTCTCACCAAAGATTTTAAGCTTGGATTTTGCTGATTTCTTTTAAATTTTTGCTGACTCAGCAAACCAGGTTAATGATGTCACACTAACCTAGTTTTAATAGGGTTTGTGTTTTCCCCAAGGTTGATTTTTGTAGCGAGTTTAAATTAGCAAATATCCTAAGGAAACTCGCCAGAATTTTTATGTTAAGCATTTGTACATAGCATATCTAAGTACTAAAAATAAAATGGTGAAAATGAAGTAATATGGTAGACTAGATGTTAAGGTGCCAGTTTAAGCTTCGAAGGTGACTATAAGTTTTTTTAGGAAATTCAATATTTGAATTTTAGTCCAGTTGAGAAAAATATTTGTACAAGCACATTAAGTAACCAATTGGCCAATTTCCTTTGAAATGTGTACTTCTTTGCTCTACAATTTATGTTTTGCTTAAATGTTCTGTTCATGAGTCATATTTCAGAGTAGTAGCATTACTGCATTTTGCTCAATTGTTTACGAAATTTTTCTATTTAAAAACTAAGATAAACTGAGCTTTATATAGTACGAACAAACATCAATATCTAGATATTTTTATAATTTAAATGAAGTTTTCAGAGATAAGTTTGAAAGTATTTTATTTTTAATCAATGAATGGTATTTTTATTTTTCCTAAACAGGTTGTAATAAAATTATGACTAGATTGAAAGTTACACTTTGCATGTTGCATAAATGTAACTAAATGCGGACATTAATATTATTATTGTCATTTTTATACATGTATATATATTATTAAGTATTTTATTTATGATATGATTTCAGGGAAATGTTTGTACCTGTCGGGTTTGACACCTGAACCTATGACAGCCGATGATGATTATAAACTTTTAAAAGTTGGAATAGGTTTTACTAATATGGTTGAAAGGGCTACCAAGGGCAGTGCTGATCTGACTCGAAAAGAAATCAAGGAAGGTTTGTAACTATTGTCAATTTGTTTATAGCAAAAAAAATTATTAGTCTTAGCTACAAATTGGTTCCATAAGTAATAAGAATTGTAGCATGGAGCTTTATATGGCATCCATACAACAAAACTCACTTTATGTCAATTTTTTTAAATGCTTCAGTGCATTTCCTTTGAAAAATCCTGGAACATATAGAGAAAATTAACATGCTAAGATTAAGGAATAATCAACCTGCCGAATATTTTGCCTCTCATTTGTCAGTATCATAACAACCACGAAATGCCACTTAAAGTTTATATAACTGTATGATTATTTTGGGTCTAATAAGAACAATTATAAATAATAAGAATGACTTAATATACTTCATGAAAACAACATAATTAATAATAAAAAAAACTTCAATTAATACAACAGCCATGAGGTAAAGTGGGCGTGTCTTAGGGATTTGAGTAACACCTATACATATATACATTATGGCAATTTTGGGGGTAATAAAATAAGAGAACAGATGATATTTAAATAAACTAAAAAATATATTTAACTAAAAAGCGTCATCGTAAATAAGATTATAAATAAACGTTTATTATAAATAAAAATAATTTTTATACTGGAATTCTGTAAATTATAATATGATTGACGTCATAAGTTATTCAGCATATTAAAGAAACACTTTATTTAAAAATATAAATAAAGTCTGTGTCCTGCCAAGTCTGTGAAATCAACTTTTCTCTCCCACCAAGTCGTGTCCGTTCTTGTTGGTGACTGTCTTTCTTGTTTCATAGTGAATTTGTTAGGATGATGGCAATACCAAATCATCTCATTTAAATTGACAGCCAATCATCAGCTTCTTGTTCTTGGCAGCACACCAGCAGAGTCCATAAAAAATTAAGCTATTCAACTTTAGTGGTAGTGTTAGCATGAGTATACAGGGTGGTCTAGCTAAGGAGGACAAGACCTTTTTTTCGGAAACTATAACAGCTAAAAGGATGCGGTTTTTGGTGTTGGATTCAGTGTAATAGTGAGCAGTAGAGAAAAATCCGTTTTCGGCCGCGCTTCGCGCCTGTCATAGAAATGTAATGCTAACTTTTTTAATTTTATAGTTAGGTATAGGGATTTTTTTTTGTTTTTTAAAAAATCAAAAATAAAGAAGAATAGTAAAAACGCATCAAAATCGGACAGTTTTTCACCGAGCTATGATGAAAAAACATTTTTTTTTTTTAATTTTTACTTCGGCGCCATTTTAGATGATGTTGCATTGAAATAAAATTTATAATACGAACATATTTTTATACTCTAATTATTGCTTTAATGAAAGAATGTCAAAAATTTTAATTCTAACCTCTCTTTAGGTGTAAAACAGTTCTTAAACATAAAAAAAAAAAATTCTGGCGCGGTGGTCCGCATGTCGGGCGAATTTCCTTTGGATGCGTGTTTCCGTGCTTTTTATATAAGTTTACAACTACTTACGGCGCGATGGTCCGCTGTCGGGCGAATTTCAATTAGCATAACCATCCAGTTGTTGTACAAAACTATGCCTCTAAAATTAAAAGTACACACTATTATTTGCACTAGTTTAAAGCTTAGTTACTTATCTTTAAGCTTAGTCAGTTATCTTTAAAGGTTTTAGCGCATTTCTTTGGAAAATACAGACAAAATGAGTTACGAGCAGTGCTGACAATTGGAGTAACTGCTTAGGTTCTAAAGCATGAAACCGGAACCATGCAATGGCATGGTTCTTGCATATGCAAAGAAAAAGGTTATTTAGCACGGAAACACGTATTCTAATTGAAATTCGCCCAACAGCGGACGACCGCACCGGAATTATTATTTAGTAGTTGTAAACTTATATAAAGCACGGAAACACGCATCCACAGGAAATTCGCCTGACATGCGGACGATAAGTAAATAAAACGATAAAAAATTATCGACCCTTCCAGGATGTGAACCCAGGTACCCTGAGTTTGAGTGGTCGTATTGACTCCGGACCATTGGCATTCAACTCAGAGGCCCAAAAAACATTGAAATCGACACCCTACTCGAAATTTATTTTTTAACGACCTAAATTTTGGTTTTTGGTAATTTACCATGGTTTTTTCGATTTCTAGGTCACTTAGAGTAGTCGTATCGACTTCGGACCGGTTTCATTCGATTCAGCGCCCAAAATGACGTAGAAAGCGACACCCTACTCAAAATTTATTTTTTATCGACCTAAATTTTGGTTTTTGGTAATTTACAATGGTTTTTTTCGTTTTTTTTAGGGTCATTAGAGAGTGGTCGTATCGACTTCGGGCCCGGTTTCATTCGATTCAGCGTCTCAAAAAACATAAATATTGACTTTTTTCGCGGCAAAAATATTAACCCTGAATATATATATATATATATATATATATATATATATATATATATATATTATATATATATTTTTATAATTTTTTTTTTTTTTTTTTTTTTTTTTTTTTTATTCACCAAAATTTACAGAAAACAACTTAATAATATAATTGAAATGATTCAATTTTGGCAAATAGGAAGAGCATTCAGCCTTTGCTGATCTTCCATGCTCCCTTAGTAACATTACAAACTTATATTATTTACATTAATATTTTACAGTACAAAAAATAATAATAATAATAATATACAAGTAAGTAAATGTTAACACCTATGGAGTACAACATCTTGGTAAAAATAAAAATAAAGAAAGTTTTAGATATTTAGCAAATCTTGGCAATTCATAACCAGAATTTTACTACAAAAATTATTCTTAAATACAATTATTTGGTTTATATTTTATACTTTTTGTTTATTTATTTATTTCTCCCCTTTTCTAACTTAAGAAATGATTTTCCCCTTTTTTCAAGAGATTGTACAGTGTATAAAAATGGAGTTGAGTTTCTTGATATTTTCAATTCTTAATAGCACAACTAGAGGATCTCTGTCTGTGCTATTAAGAGTAGGTGTAATATATTTAGCTCTTAGCTCTGAGTACCGGGGGCAATCAAAAAAGAAATGAGTTAAATCTTCCAGTTTGCCACGATTACATTGTTCACAGATATCATTAGGATCCCATTTGTAATAAATACCTTTATAATAGAATCTTATTTGATTGGCCCACCCTACTCTTAGTTGACCAACAACCCTTTGTTTTACTATATTTACTCTCCAAGTTAAATAGTCCTCTGCCCCCTCGTTAATTTTTATTTCTTTATACATTGTGCTATACCCGGACTCAAATACTCTTTTTAAATCTTTTTCTTCACAGTTGTTTTTGAATCTTTTTATTAAATTTGAATAATTTTTCTTAATTCCATTTATATTTTGATTTTCCCACAAATCCTGAAAGCCTAATGATGACAACAAAGCCCTTAGTTGTGAAGTCCAGTTGTACTTCATTTCATTGTTGGGTGAAGTATGTAGTTCTAGGAGTCTTGCATAATAAGTTATTCCCACACATTTTCCAAAGGCTTTCCATAAACTCTTCATCTGTGATTCTCTTCCCATTTTGGTGGCATTTGTGTTGTTTCAACCAGAACTTGCAAACTGGTTGCATAATTGTATGGGAATATCCCCTTTGACGATGTAATTCTTCTATCTTTAAACTCGTTTAACGTCAAAGGTGTCTCTTTTAAGGACTGTACTGCTGAATTGAGTGATGAGTTTATGAACTGATAAGAGTCTATAAACTTGATTGTTGCCATTTTCTTTTCATGTACTATTAAACAAAGAAACTTTTCCGTTGTTGTTGGAATACAACTTAGATTCCATTGTGAAAATTTACTTAATCCATATTTCAAAATATGATGCAGATCATATCCCCGTAAATTATGAAATACAACAGGTAGTTGCATTTTTACACTTCTGCTTAAATTACATTTTGAACATGCAGCTCCCAAATACTGACCGGTAAAGTGATCATGATCACGAACTGGAGCGGATATTGTTTTCTTACACAAATAACAATGTGTGGCTGCTTGAAACGATAATTCTTGCGATCTTGATATTATCATTCTCTTATTTCCATTTTGCTCATAGTATGGTGTCACTACAATCCGATTGATTTCCTGGATTTCTTTAAGGAAATTATATACACAATCATCTCCAATAAATTGCTTATATGTTGTTTTGTTGGTAAAGTTATTCACTAAACATTCCTGCTGAAACCGGCATATGTTTTTGAAAATGTACGTCATCAGATGGAAGAACTGATTCAAAATCAGCATATATTACGAATGGAGGCGTGATAAACTTTGAGAAATCCGTAAACTCCAAGTTTTTCTCCAACGGCATAGTATATAGAGTTGTACCGGTTTGGACTTTATCACAAATAATGACATGTTTGTCGAATGCTAATTTAAGCCTAAAGCCATTTAAACAATTTGAGCACCAATGAGATTGGATTCGTACACCAGCTCGTTTGACATCCCTATTCATCAGTCTGTTTAAATTCATAACGGCGGTGTAATGGTACTTACTGCCATCCTCTAGCAACAATAAATATATTACATTTTCAGCATCAACCACTTTTGATTTGCGAATAATATCAAGATTGGGATGTTTAAATACTTCTTGATCTCTATCTTCTACATCCTCAGAATTCCACGAAAGGACATTGATTGCATATCCTGGATTTTTTCTTTCAAATTTATTAATATTATCTAATCTCATTGGCATGTCCGATTCATCATACTCTAGCTCAGACATGTATTTCTATATACGTTACTCTATTTTCTATCCTTCTATCAATCTCATTTTTTATAATTGCCAGAATGCTGTAAATAAAGCATTTATTGTCAGTGTTCTTGATATTTACAATAGCTCTTTTCTTTTTCAGATTCGCTGGTGTTGGGATGTAACTGTGACCAGAAAGTCTACTGATATTTTCAATCTTGGTTATTTTGAAATTAACTTCCAAAACCCTGTTCAATATCCAGCTAGATCCGAGCTCGCTCATGATGTTAATTTTTTCATTTAATTGCTTAATTCCCTCTTCGAAAAAATTTTCACTTAGACGAATAGCCCTATTTGATACTCTCCAAGTTTTTATCTCTCCATCTTTAAAAATTCAACATTTATACCAAATTGAATTTTTACTTCCTTTAATTCTTCAATAATCTTTATCAGCTGAACAATCAAATTTTCAGTTAATACAATTTTATTTATGTTCCACCTCGAAATATCAATTTTTATATTTTGATGGCAACGATATAAATCTCTTTCAATGACTACATCGCTATCTTCAATATCCAGATTTAAAGCTCCACCAAATTGAATATTATTGGCATCATCAATGAATTCTTGACAAACAATGTCTTCTTCATTCAATTCTTCGACGATATTATAATCAGTCCAATCTTCAGATGTAGTTCCCTGTTCATTATTGCTTGTTTCTGGTAAAATATTGATAGCTTCTTCCGGTTCCACCATGATTTCTTCATCTTCCGAAATTTCATTAACTTCTAACCTAATTCTTTTATTCGGAACGTCTGCTTGTCTATTTAAATTGCTATTTAAAATTGATTTTAATAATTGCTTTTTATTTTTGGTAAAGCTGCTTAGTGGTCTCTATGTATATTATAAAAATTTATGTAATCTCCTAATCCTAACAGATTACAATTTGGGCATATAAAATACTTTTTCTCATAAAACCATTGGCCATAGTATGTTTCCATAATACTATGGCAGTCACCATTGTGACTTGCACTCGCACAATAGTTTTTGTATAAAGAACATTTTCCTAAAATAATTATGATTTTAATATTTTAAATAGAATATTTAATATAAAAATAATTATAATATTAAAATGATAATAAAATTTTAATAAATTAATTTTAATAACATTTTTTCATTTAAAAAAAAAATATACTTGATTATAGGAACACATATAAAAAGCATATATTTCTTCTCATAAACATATATTTCTTGCATATATTTTCTTCATAAAAGCATATATTTCTTCATAAAATATATTGCATATATTTCTTCGCATATATGCATATAATAAAAGCATATATTCTTCATAATAAATTTTTAATTAAAAAAAATGTTATTAAAACTTTATAAAATTAAAATCATAAAACTTATAAAAATTAAAAACTTTAAAAATTATAAAATTATAAAAATTTATTATAAAACTAACGTAAATCTGGATTCACATTTGTCGATCCATTACCTCCTCCTCCTCTATGTCGTTGACTCGTTTCAGCATCGTTTAAATTCTAAAGTAAATTTTATTATCTATTAACAAATAAGGATAAATTTACCATATTCATATTGAAGTCATCCTTCTCCAGTATTGTTTATATATATAGTTTGTTGACTAAAAATATATGTTATAAATTATAAATTTAAAAAGAAATAAATTACTTTTATCAAATTCACCAAATTTTGAAAATAAATTTTAAATTATGATGAAATAATTAAATTTTATCGTATGTTTTAAACAATAACTAATCAGCTGCAAGTATGTATGTATTATTATAATTTATATACATTTTTCTTTTAGAATAGTTTATGCATTAGGGTTGCATTAGGGTTGCATTATGGAAATTAATTTTAATAAATACATTTTGTTAATTTTAAATCATGTGTGCATTAGTGTGTATTATGTGTATGCAACAATGTGTGCATCTGTTTTTTTTTTAAATGTTGAAAAAAATTTTATTTCTATAAACAAAATAAATGTTATTAATATTAATAAATGAATTTGAATAATAATTCCGTGTTCCAAATTGTTGGGCCTAGTGGTAGTGGAAAAACACACTTTGTATGTAAGTTATTGCAAAGCAAGAGTTTTTTCAAGTCGCCATTTAAACAGATTTATTGGCATGAAGGTGGTGGTGGAGAAAGTGGATTGACACATAAAGAGTTTTGTAAGTTGAAGAATATTAAGGTGATAAAGGTTTTGATGAGAATTGGTCACAACGTTTGAAACCAGGTGATGTTATTGTCATTGATGATTTATTCCAAGAAGCAAATAAAGAAACAGAATTTACAAATTTGTTTACAAAGATTGCCAGACATCGTGATGTAACAGTCATTTTTATTACTCAAAATCTTTTTCATCAAGGTGGAAATCATCGAACAGAAATTTGAACGTTCATTATCTTGTTTTATTAAAAACCCGAAGATCAAACTGTTGTTGATTTTGTTGCAAGACAGGCTTTCCCAAATAGTAAAGGGTTTTTACAAGATGCATTTAAAGATGCAACAACTAATGCTCATGGATATATTTTCATAGACTTTACACAACAATGTAATGATAATGAAAGAGTTAAAAGATGTATTTAATCCGAATGGAGTCACCGTCTATAAACAAATTGATGAATGAAAATTAATAAATACAACAATGAAAAAGTTTCAAAAAGTTATTGTAAAGCATCAAAAAGTGAAACGACAAAGAATATCGAAACAAAAACCAAAGTCAAAACGAAAAACAAAACGAAAAACAATGTCGAAAGCGGATATTAAAAGGTTATGAAATGTTGTCAAAAAACAAGAAATGGGTTCGTGTATAAACAAATTTAAAAGGAAAATTCAATGTTAACAATGAAGCGAATTGAACGAAGTATTCCATATTTTGAAGCTCTTCTTCATTCTAAAGCAGATAGATGGAAATTATTACAGAGTTTCCCATCATTTGTTTTTAATGACTTTATTGAAGTATTGCATAATGTAGTTTTGGGACAAATTGATACAGGTTCATATAAGAAAAAGTTGCAAAAATATAGAAACACATTAATTGATATGGTTAATGTACGTGGTATCAATGCAAAACGGAAGATTTTGATGAAACGATTTCCACTTGATGTTGATGCTTTAGGTAAAAATAAGAGAAAAACAAAGAGAGTTTCAAAGGATCAAAGAGAATTCACTATATAGATGGTGGTAAATTAAATCAGGAAGGAAGTGGATTTGTATGGGCTGCACTAATACCATTTGCCACTATGATTGCAAAAGCTATTGGTAGTGGAGCTGTTGCTAGTGCTGCAGGTTATGGAGTCAAGAAAATATTGAGAAAGCTGATAAATCATCGCAAGTATAAACAATGGTGAGTTTTTCATTCTTATTTTCATTATGGGTCCAATTCAATCTTTACCAAATTTTAATTTAAATATTCGTTCAAATTGTTGTGTTTCAGATGAAGCAGATGAAGCAGATGGAAACAATATGGTTCAATCCAAAAGACCCGGCAGGTTTTGGAAGCATTTCAAAAATTGCAAAAGCGACAAAAACGAGCAAGACAGAAACAGAGAAATGGATGAAAGATCAATTAGCGTACAGTCTCAACAAACCGCGAGAAAGAGGTTTCCGACGAGGAAATATCGAGCTAACGGGGTCAATGAAATTTGGCAGATGGATTTGATGGAAATGATACCTTATTCGAAAATCAACAAAAACTATAAATATATTTTAACATGTGTTGATGTCTTTAGTCGATTTGCTCGTGCAGTACCAGTCAAGAATAAAAATGCAAAAGAATGTCAGAAGCAATGAAAATAATATTGAAAGATTCACAACCAAAACATATTCAAACAGATTTGGGAAGGAATTTTATAATTCTAATGTTAAAGCAATTTTGGATAAATATAAAATTAATCACTATTCTGTTTTCAGTCAGTATAAAGCAGCTCTCGTTGAAAGATTTAATCGAACATTAAGAACAAAACTTGCAAAATATTTCATTTATCGTGGTAATAAAGTTTGGATACATGTATTGTCTAAACTCATTCATTCATATAATCATAGTGAACATCGCGGTTTGAATGGTAGTCGACCGGTTGATGTGATTAATGATTTGATTTTTGGTTACATAATGAAATCAAGACAAAAAAGAAACCAAAGTATAGAATTGGAGACTTTGTTCGAATGAGTAAAATCAGTCAAACTCCATTCGTTAAGAATTTCAATGAAAACTGGAGTGATGAAGTCTATCGAATAACAGGTATTAGTACAAGTCAAATGCCCATAATGTATGAAATCAGCGATATTGATAATGAAGTTATTCAAGGAAAGTTTTATGAGCAAGAACTACAAGTTTTACCACGTGAACCGATAATGTATCGTATTGAGAAAATTCTTCGTAAAAAAGGTAATCAGGTGTTGGTCAAATGGCATGGATATTCAAAACCTAGTTGGATAGATGCATCAAATATAAACAAAACAGAATAGAACATGACTGAAGAAAAAATAATGACTTCATTTTATATGGTATTACCTAGCAATAGTTGTCCAGACACTCGTCCAGATAATTGTGCAAATAAATTTACAATCGACTATGAAAATGCAATAAATTTACGTGGAGAATGGGATGTTGCCATGACTGATATTCTTCTACTATATTGTCCACAAACCATAAAACAAGGAACATACATCGAGTATCAACCATGTGAAAGAAGAAAACATAAAATGGAATTGAAAAATAAAAAACTTGTTTTCACTCCACCTTTTCCTGAAATATCCAATGTCAATTATGAAACGAATAGATTTATTGCACAGACAACAAAAAAGATGGCAATAACCTTCAAAACAATTTCAGACGCATGGTTGTGGGGTTTCAATAGAACAGAAGTTCGTGCTGATAGTAGTTTAACATTTTATGTAAAACCAACTACTGAACTTTCTACCGATATCGATGTAGTTATTTGGGAAGATGGAAAAAATAAACTATTTATATTTGAAAAAGACATACATTTGAATAATACAAGTGATGTTGTTGAATATTTCAAGACAAATTGCTCACAGATTTTCAAAACAGTCAATGTAGTATCAAATCTGTTTTTCATGGGAACTTCAAGATACTGTTCTCGTAGCAAAAACAACAGACCAAATGGCAATTACACTTGGATTAAAAGATTCAACTTTCAACCAAAAAGGAAATGGTGAACGAGCAATGAAACTAAATTCCGCTTTCAATCAAATATATATCTACTCAAGCATTGTTGAACCGATGATTGTTGGATCGGAACGAGTTCCTCTTTTGAGATGTACATGGATAGATACATCGAAATATAAAAGTGGCGATGTTGTGTTTTTAACAATTAATCATCCAATGTATTTACCGGTTTCCACAACATGTATAAACAAAATTGAAGTAACATTCGAGATGATAGTGGAGAATTATTGAATTTCTTTTACGGTGCAAAAACAATAATCACATTACATTTTAGAAAAAGAAGAAATGATTAATCGTAACATTGTTCACATGTATAGTCGTCCACAGCAAGGTGGTGATCTTACATTTTTCAAAGGAAAACAATATGGAGGAAATTGGAAATCTGTTTTTGGACGATATGCACTTCCAATCTGAAGAAATTTGGAATTCCTATTGCCAAATTAGCAGGTAAAGCGTTGTGGAATGCTGGTAGAAATGTGATTGAGAAAAAACAAGAGTGAAAGATGCATTATTCAGTAGTGCTAAAGAGGTTTTACCTGAAATAAAAAACATGCAAGAAATGCAATTCATGAAACATCAACAAATCTATTAGATGGCAGTTATGATGATGATTATGATGATGAATGTTCAACAGAGAGGAACGGATTACTAAATGGAAAACGACGAGGAATAAAGAGAAAACACAGTATAAACAAACATGGAAAACGTCTAAAAACAATATTTTCATAAACATGGACATTACAGGTAAAACAGAACTTGATATTTTCTCATCAGCACCACCACAAGTTGTTGTTGAATCTTATTCGTTTGAGGAAATATATCCAAAAGATAGTATTCATGGTATGCTCAGTCACAAATCAATTTGATGTAGTTGGAAGTGAAGATGATTATATAGATTTGAAATGAAACATTGTTGACTGTGAAAATAAAGGCAGTTGGAGCAGATGGTAAAGATTTGACAACAGATATTGCAAATATGATTCCGAGCAATTATCTTCTCTATACATTGTTTAAAGATGTGGTTTTATACTTGAATCATACAAAGTAGAAAGATACAAATGATACATATTATCAAAAGGCAATTATTGAGAATGCTCTTAATTTAGCAAAGATACGAAAGATACATTTATGAAAAGTATCGGTTTTGGAACTGATGCTGAGAGAACTAAATGGCTTCAAAAATCGGTCACCATGACATTATGCGGTCCAATAAACCTTGATTTCTTTGAACAACCGAGATATTTAATTCCTGGAGTTAATTTATCCATAAAGTTGCAACGAAATGAAAGTACATCAATATTCAAATATACAAAGAGTGGGACTGAAACTGATACTAAACCGTGCATATACATTAAAGAAGCAAAACTTTTAATAAGAAGAGTTCGTGCTCAACAATCGGTACGTATTGGTCATAATATAGGAATGAATAAACAATGCAATTTATCCAATTCAAAGAGCAAAAATAATTCAATTTTCAATTCCAAAAGGATCAAGAAGTGAATATAAAGATAATGTATTTAGTGATGAAAGATTGCCAAAGTTTGTTTTGATAACATTTCAAAATACATCAAAAGTTAGTGGTGAATATTCATCGTTTTGCTCTCATTCGATAATTGCAACATTCAAAGTATTTCATTATCACGAGGAATCGACTATAAAGACACATATAATATTAATGGAAAATGACTATACTGAAGCCTATGTGAGATCTTAATTCTCAATACCGGTCTGCTTAATAAAAATATGAACAATGGAATTAGTATGGATGAATTCAAGTCAACCTATCCATTCTTTACATTTGTTCTCGCTCCAGATTTTGATGTTGATCAAACACAATTGCCTAAAACCGGAATTTAAAAATAGATATTCGTTTCAGAGATGCATTAACCGATCCAGTAACAATGTATGTATATGGAGTTTTTGATGGAGAAGTACAAATATCAAGATGGATCTTTATAAATAAACAAAAAGAAAAATTTGAAGACCAGTAAAACCCCCCCTCCGCCGGCAAAAGTGGTCTCGAATTTTTTGGTAGAATTTTCTTGGTCTTTGGATTTGGTAGAATTGGTGACTTGACCTTTGACCCATGTACAAAAACCCGGTGTGGACTTTGACCTGGTGAATTTTGAATTTGGACTTGGTTTAGAATTTCGATAGACCTTTGGACCTGGTATTTTGAGTATGTTTGGACTGGTTCGAATTTAATCGAATTTTTTGTTTTAATGAACTGAATTTTTTATTTGTTTTAATGAACTGAATTTATTTATTTATTTTTATTTTATTTATTATTTATTATTTAATTATTATTTATTATTATTATTTATTATTTATTTTTATTTATTATTATTATTATTTTATTATTATTATTATTATTATTATTATTTATTTATTTTATATTATTTATTTATTATTATTTATTAATTATTTATTATTTATTTATTATTTTTTATTATTTATTTATTATTTATTTATTATTTATTTATTATTTATTTTATTTATTATTATTTATTTTATTTATTTATTTATTATTATTTATTTTATTTTATTTATTATTTATTATTATATATTTATTTATTTTTTTTATTATTTATTTATTATTTATTTATTATTTATTATTATTTATTATTTATTTATTATTATTTATTTAATTTATTTTTATTTATTATTATTATTTATTTTATTATTATTATTTATTTTTTATTATTATTTATTATTTAATTATTATTTTAATTATTTTATTATTTTTAATTATTTTAATTACTTTTAATTATTTTTAATTACTTTTTAATTTTTTTACTTTTAATTTTTTTTACTTTTTAAAATTTTAGTTTTACTTTTTAAAATTTTAATTTTACTTTTTAAATTTTAGTTTTACTTTTTTTGTTTTTTTTACTTTTTAATTTTAGTTTTACTTTTTTAAATTTTAGTTTTTTTTTAAATTTTTTTTACTTTTTAAATTTTAATTTTTTTTTAAATTTGATTTTTAAGTAGTAGCTAAAACTTGTTTAAAAAAGATTATGAAAAATTTTAAAAATACATTCTTGTTGCATATAACCTATGATACACATACACACACAATAATGTATGACTCATGCTCTTTGTTATGTTTGAATCCCCCCTATCCCCACCCACATATCCTATCCCCACCTATCCCCACCTATCCCACCTTCCCATCCCCACTATCCCCAGGGTATCCCACCTATCCCCACCTATCCCCATATCCCTACCCTATCCCCACTGATTCCCACTGCATTCCTTCCCCACTGCCCCCTTCCCCACTGCATTCGAGTTGCTTCCCCACTGCTTCCCCACTGCATTTGCATAAGTATGACTCATGCTCTTTGTTATGTGAGTATGTGTGTATTGCAATGTCTTTGTTAAAATAGTCATGTGATGGACCCTGGATATTTTTGCATTCGTGTTGCATTTTCTTTGTTTAATGTTGTGCATGTTTAAGTATGACTCATGCTCTTTGTTATGTGTGTATGCATTATTACAATATCATTATTATGTATGCATCCATGTTGTATTTTGTTGTAATGTGTTTGTTATTGTTGCACTTACATTACATTTTTATTATAATTGAAGTACTTATGATATACATATATTTTATTTAATATATTTCATAGTAATTTCAATAATCTAATAATTTCTCAATAATTTCCTTAACAACTAATTTTTTCAAAAATATTACAATAACATCTATACAATTTATTAAAGTTTAACGAGTTCTTGTAAATTTATAAAGGTTTTTCTATAAATCTCATAAACATCTATGCAAGTTTTCAATAATTTCATAAACATCTATGTAATTTTGTGTAAATATTTATGACTTCTATGTAATTTTTAAAATATTTTACTTCTATGTAATTTTTAAAATATTTTTGTGACTTCTATGTTTTTAAATTTTTACTTCTATGTAATTTTTAAAATATTTTTGTGACTTCTATGTAATTTTTAAAATATTTTTGACTTCTATGTAATTTTTAAAATATTTTGTGACTTCTATGTTTTTAAAAATTTTTGTGACTTCTATGCAATTTTTAAAATTTTTTGTGACTTCTATGCAATTTCTCTTTTTGTGACTTCTATGCAATTTTCGTACCACTTTCCCTATGTATTACACGGGAATTTGAAAATCTTTGCGACTTCTATGCAATTTTAGAAAATTTTTGCGACTTCTATGTAATTTTTAGAAAATTTTTGCGACTTCTATGCAATTTCTGTAAACTTTGTGACTTCTATGCATTTTCATAAAAATAATATGACTTCTATTGCAATTCATAAAATATTTTAATGACTTTTTTGTTTTTTTGTGCTTCTATGTAATTTTTAAAATTTTTTTTTGTGACTTCTATGTAATCTTATAATATTTTATACACTTCTAGTAAATTTTGTAATATTTTGTATACATCTGGTAAATAATTTTAATTTTCTTAACATCTAGTAATTTGTTTTTATTATTTCTATACATGTAGTAAATGTATTATTCTTTAATGTTGTATTGTCAGATGAATGAATTAGAGTTGAATTAAATATATTAAGTAGATTGAATTAAATGGATTAAAAAGTGTATTAAAGGAAATGAATGAAATGAGTATTATATTGAGTAAATGAATTG
>JACMZG010001863.1:56401469-56418490 GCA_018340805.1 Microvelia longipes
TCATATGAGATTTTATATGGTCTTATGGAATTATAAGGTTTTGTCAAAATTTATCAAGTTTATAGTTATTTCTTAATGATATTATTGGTTTCATACAGTTTCAATGATTTTATGGTTTTCATATATTTCTTATTGGTTTTTATATAGATTTTATTGTTATTATTAGGTTTTCATATGGTTTTATAGGATATCTATAAGGTTTGTTAATATTATTGAGTTATATTTAGTTTTATATGATTTATTGGTTTTCATAATAGATTTTTATTATGATCTTATTAATTTTATATGAATTTAAATCATATGAGAGTGAAAACAAGTATTAAAATGAAAAACCCATTGAGTATGACAGTGAATATTGGAATGAATGAGGATGAAAATGGATATAAGATGGAAGATGATATGAAAACGTGGATGAAAGTAAATACGAAATTGAAAATGAGATGAGGTAATGATGATATGAAATTAATAAATGACCGAATGATAAATAACGTGAAATAATTGCAGCAAACGAAAAGAGATTAAAACAGATGATAAAATAATTTGCCCGCTAATTCAAGAAAATGAATCTTAAAATGATCTTAATCAAAGAGACACCGAATCCAAAGTTTATATTCAAAACAGGTATATATTTCATTGATTTTTTAATTAATTTTATCTTCAGACATGTCAAAAGGTATCTTAAAGATATTAGAGAAGATTGCGGATTCCAACAATTTTGTATTTATGACTATCGATGTTTCCATGATTCAGAAAAAAAGTCTCTGCACAAAAAATATGTAGAGGGGATAGTTAGAAGATTTATTTATGAAAAAATATTCCCTATTACAGAAGTGACACTCTCAGATTCAATGATGACTTAGTATCACTAGTTGGTATAGACGATGAATTGTTGGGTTGGAATATATTTAATTGCAAGAAAGTCCATGGAAACTAATCTAGGAATCCAATTTGCAAAGAAATCTACCCAGATAAATGTAAAATCTTTGAATCCAAAGTTTATTTAAACAAGTATATATATTTCATTCATTTTTTTAATTTAATTTTATCTTCAGACATGTCAAAAGGTATCTTAAAGATATTAGAGAAGATTGCGGATTCCAACAATTTTGTATTTATGACTATCGATGTTTCCCATGATTCAGAAAAAAAGTCTCTGCACAAAAAATATGTAGAGGGGATAGTTAGAAGATTATTTACTAAGAAATATCCCCTATTACCTACACTTAGAATAGTATATGATTTAATGAATTTCCATGATTGTTAAATGATTTTTAGATGATATTTATTTTTTCATATAGATTTTTATGGTCTTATTGGAATTTATAAGGTTTTGTCAAATATTATCAAGTTATAGTTATTTTATATGATATATTGTTTTCATATAGTTTTCATATGATTTTATTGGTTTTCATATATTCTTATTGGTTTTATATAGATTTTATTGGTTATTATTAGGTTTTCATATGTTTTATAGGATATCTATAAGGTTTTTAAATATTATTGAGTTATATTTATTATGATATTATTTTCATATAATTTTATAGATCTTATAATTTTATATGAATCTTAAATCATATGAGAGTGAAAACAAGTATTAAAATGAAAAACCCATTGAGTATGACAGGAATATTGGAATGAAGTGAGGATGAAAATGGATATAAGATGGAAGATGATATGAAAACGTGGATGAAAGTAAATACGAAATTGAAAATGAGATGAGGTAATGATGATATGAAATTAATAAATGACC
Source organism: Microvelia longipes (assembly GCA_018340805.1). Lineage (NCBI taxonomy): Eukaryota > Metazoa > Arthropoda > Insecta > Hemiptera > Veliidae > Microvelia > Microvelia longipes. Next base: position 56,403,220 of record JACMZG010001863.1, read on the forward strand.
GAATGATAAATAACGTGAAATAATTGCAGCAAACGAAAAGAGATTAAACAGATGATAAAAATAATTTGCCGCTAATTCAAGAAAATGATCTTAAAATGATCTTAATCAAAGAGACACCGAATCCAAAGTTTATATTCAAACAGGTATATATTTCATTGATTTTTTTAATTTAATTTTATCTTCAGAACATGTCAAAAGGTATCTTAAAGATATTAGAGAAGATTGCGGATTCCAACAATTTTGTATTTATGACTATCGATGTTTCCCATGATTCAGAAAAAAAGTCTCTGCACAAAAAATATGTAGAGGGATAGTTAGAAGATTTATTTATGAAAAAATATTCCCTATTACAGAAGTGACACTCTCAGATTCAATGATGACTTAGTACACTAGTTGGTATAGACGATGAATTGTTGGGTTGGAATATATTTAATTGCAAGAAAGTCCATGGAAAACTAATCTAGGAATCCAATTTGCAAAGAAATCTACCCAGATAAATGTAAAATCTTTGAATCCAAAGTTTATATTAAACAAGTATATATATTTCATTCATTTTTTTAATTTAATTTTATCTTCAGACATGTCAAAAGGTATCTTAAAGATATTAGAGAAGATTGCGGATTCCAACAATTTTGTATTTATGACATCGATGTTTCCCATGATTCAGAAAAAAAGTCTCTGCACAAAAAATATGTAGAGGGGATAGTTTAGAAGATTTATTTACTAAGAAATATCCCCTATTACCTACACTTAGAATAGTATATGATTTTAATGAATTTCCATGATTGTTATATGATTTTTAGATGATATTATTGGTTTTCATATAGATTTTATATGTCTTATTAATTTTATGATCTTAAATCATATGAGAGTGAAAACAAGATTAAATCATTGATATGAGTATTGGTATTATTAGGTTTTCATATGGTTTTATATATCTATAAGGTTTTGTTAAATATTATTTATATTTAGTTTTATATGATATTATGGTTTTCATATAGATTTTATATGGTTATTGGAATTTATAGTTTTGTCAAAGATTATCAAGTTATAGTTATTCTTATATGATATTATTGGTTCATATAGTTTTCATATGATTTTATTGGTTTCATATATTCTTATTGGTTTTATATAGATTTATTGGTTATTATTAGGTTTCATATGTTTTATAGGATATCTATAAGGTTTTGTTAAATATTATTGAGTTATATTTAGTTTTATATGATATTATTGGTTTTCATATAGATTTATATGATCTTATTAATTTATATGAATCTTAAATCATATGAGAGTGAAAACAAGTATTAAAATGAAAACCCATTGAGTATGACAGTGAATATTGGAATGAAGTGAGGAGAAAATGGATATAAGATGGAAGATGATATGAAAACGTGGATGAAGTAAATACGAAATTGAAAATGAGATGAGGTAATGATGATTGAAATTAATAAATGACCGAATGATAAATAACGTGAAATAATTGCAGCAAACGAAAAGAGATTAAACAGATGATAAGAATAATTTTGCCGCTAATTCAAGAAAATGATCTTAAAATGATCTTAATCAAAGAGACACCGAATCCAAAGTTTATATTCAAACAGGTATATATTTCATTGATTTTTTTAATTAATTTTATCTTCAGACATGTCAAAAGGTATCTTAAAGATATTAGAGAAGATTGCGGATTCCAACAATTTTGTATTTATGACTATCGATGTTTCCCATGATTCAGAAAAAAAAGTCTCTGCACAAAAATATGTAGAGGGGATAGTTAGAAGATTTATTTATGAAAAAATATCCCTATTACAGAAGTGACACCTCAGATTCAATGATGACTTAGTATCACTAGTTGGTATAGACGATGAATTGTTGGGTTGGAATATATTTAATTGCAAGAAAGTCCATGGAAACTAATCTAGGAATCCAATTTGCAAAGAAATCTACCCAGATAAATGTAAAATCTTTGAATCCAAAGTTTATATTAACAAGTATATATATTTCATTCATTTTTTAATTTAATTTTATCTTCAGACATGTCAAAAGGTATCTTAAAGATATTAGAGAAGATTGCGGATTCCAACAATTTTGTATTTATGACTATCGATGTTCCCATGATTCAGAAAAAAAGTCTCTGCACAAAAAATATGTAGAGGGGATAGTTAGAAGATTTATTTACTAAGAAAATATCCCCTATTACCTACACTTAGAATAGTATATGATTTTTAATGAATTTCCATGATTATATGATTTTAGATGATATTATTGGTTTTCGTCTTATTAATTTTATGAATCACGATTGGTTATTATTAGGTTTTTTATGGTTTATAGGATATCTATAAAGGTTTTGTTAAATATTATTGAGTTAATTAGTTTTTAATGATATTATTGGTTTCATATAGATTTTAGTCATCAAAGATTATCAAGTTATATTATTTTTATATGATATTATTGGTTTTCATATAGATGATTTATTGGTTTCATATATTCTTATTGGTTTTATATAGATTTTATTGGTTATTATTAGGTTTCATATGGTTTATAGGATATCTATAAGGTTTGTTTAAATATTTATTGAGTTTATATTTAGTTTTTATGATATTATTGGTTTTCATATAGATTTTATATGATCTTATTAATTTTATATGAATCTTAAATCATATGAGAGTGAAAACAAGTTATTAAAATGAAAACCCATTGAGTATGACAGTGAATATTGGAATGAAGTGAGGATGAAAATGGATATAAGATGGAAGATGATATGAAAACGTGGATGAAAGTAAATACGAAATTGAAAAATGAGATGAGGTAATGATGATATGAAATTAATAAATGACCGAATGATAAATAACGTGAAATAATTGCAGCAAACGAAAAGAGATTAAACAGATGATAAGAATAATTTGCCGCTAATTCAAGAAAATGATCTTAAAATGATCTTAATCAAAGAGGACACCGAATCCAAAGTTTATATTCAAACAGGTATATATTTCATTGATTTTTTTAAATTTAAATTTTATCTTCAGACATGTCAAAAGGTATCTTAAAGATATTAGAAGAAGATTGCGGATTCCAACAATTTTGTATTTATGACTATCGATGTTTCCCATGATCAGAAAAAAGTCTCTGCACAAAAAATATGTAGAGGGGATAGTTAGAAGATTTATTTATGAAAAAAATATTCCTATTACAGAAGTGACACTCTCAGATTCAATGATGACTTAGTATCACTAGTTGGTATAGACGATGAATTGTTGGGTTGGAATATATTTAATTGCAAGAAAGTCCATGGAAACTAATCTAGGAATCCAATTTGCAAAGAAATCTACCCAGATAAATGTAAAATCTTTGAATCCAAAGTTATATATTAAACAAGTATATATATTTCATTCATTTTTTTAATTTAATTTTATCTTCAGACATGTCAAAAGGTATCTTAAAGATATTAGAGAAGATTGCGGATTCCAACAATTTTGTATTTATGACTATCGATGTTTCCCATGATTCAGAAAAAAAAGTCTCTGCACAAAAAATATGTAGAGGGGATAGTTAGAAGATTTATTTACTAAGAAATATCCCCTATTACCTACACTTAGATAGTATATGAGTTTAATGAATTTCCATGATTGTTATATGATTTTTAGATGATATTATTGGTTTCATATAGATTTTATATGATCTTATTAATTTTATATGAATCTTAAAATCATATGAGAGTGAAAACAAGTATTAAAATGAAAACCCATTGAGTATGACAGTGAATATTGGAATGAAGTGAGGATGAAAAATGGATATAAGATGGAAGATGATATGAAAACGTGGATGAAAGTAAATACGAAATTGAAAATGAGATGAGGTAATGATGATATGAAAATTAATAAATGACCGAATGATAAATAACGTGAAATAATTGCAGCAAACGAAAAGAGATTAAACAGATGATAAGAAATAATTTGCCGCTAATTCAAGAAAATGATCTTAAATGATCTTAATCAAAGAGACACCGAATCCAAAGTTTATATTCAAACAGGTATATATTTCATTGATTTTTTTAATTTAATTTTATCTTCAGACATGTCAAAAGGTATCTTAAAGATATTAGAGAAGAATTGCGGATTCCAACAAATTTGTATTTATGACTATCGATGTTTCCCATGATTCAGAAAAAAAGTCTCTGCACAAAAAAATATGTAGAGGGGATAGTTAGAAGATTTATTTATGAAAAAATATTCCCTATTACAGAAGTGACACTCTCAGATTCAATGATGACTTAGTATCACTAAGTTGGTTTAGACGATGAATTGTTGGGTGGAATATATTTAATTGCAAGAAAGTCCATGGAAACTAATCTAGGAATCCAATTTGCAAAGAAATCTACCCAGATAAATGTAAAATCTTTGAATCCAAAGTTTATATTAAACAAGTATATATATTTCATTCATTTTTTTAATTTAATTTTATCTTCAGACATGTCAAAAGGTATCTTAAAGATATTAGAGAAGATGCGGATTCCAACAATTTTGTATTTATGACTATCGATGTTCCCATGATTCAGAAAAAAAGTCTCTTGCACAAAAATATGTAGAGGATAGTTAGAAGATTATTTACTAAGAAATATCCCCTATTACCTACTAGAATAGTATATGGATTTTAATGAATTTCCATGATTGTTATATGATTTTTAGATGATATTATTGGTTTCATATAATTTAATGATATGGTTTTAAAATCATTTTTCCTTATTGAGGTATATTATTGGTTTTCATATAGATTTATATGGTCTTATTGGAATTATAAGGTTTTGTCAAAATTCAAGTTATAGTTATTTCATTATTGGATAGTTTTCATATGATTTTATTGGTTTTCATATATTCTATTGGTTTATATAGTTTTATTGGTTATTAGGTTTTCATATTTTATAGGATATCTATAAGGTTTTGTTAAATATTATTGAGTTATATTTAGTTTTTATATGATATTATTGGTTTTCATATAGATTTATATGATCTTATTAATTTTATATGAATCTTAAATCATATGAGTGAAAACAAGTTTAAAATGAAAACCCATGAGTATGACAGTGAATATTGGAATGAAGTGAGGATGAAAATGGATATAAGATGGAAGATTGATATGAAAACGTGGATGAAAGTAAATACGAAATTGAAAATGAGATGAGGTAATGATGATATGAAATTAATAAATGACCGAATGATAAATAACGTGAAATAATTGCAGCAAACGAAAAGAGATTAAACAGATGATAAGAATAATTTGCCGCTAATTCAAGAAAATGATCTTAAAATGATCTTAATCAAAGAGACACCGAATCCAAAGTTTATATTCAAACAGGTATATATTTCATTGATTTTTTTAATTTAATTTATCTTCAGACATGTCAAAAGGTATCTTAAAGATATTAGAGAAGATTGCGGATTCCAACAATTTTGTATTTATGACTATCGATGTTTCCCATGATTCAGAAAAAAAGTCTCTGCACAAAAAAATATGTAGAGGGGATAGTTAGAAGATTTTTTTATGAAAAAATATTCCCTATTACAGAAGTGACACTCTTCAGATTCAATGATGACTTAGTATCACTAGTTGGTATAGACGATGAATTGTTGGGTTGGAATATATTTAATTGCAAGAAAGTCCATGGAAACTAATCTAGGAATCCAATTTGCAAAGAAATCTACCCAGATAAATGTAAAATCTTTGAATCCAAAGTTTATATTAAACAAGTATATATATTTCATTCATTTTTTTAATTTAATTTTATCTTCAGACATGTCAAAAGGTATCTTAAAGATATTAGAGAAGATTGCGGATTCCAACAATTTTGTATTTATGACTATCGATGTTTCCCATGATTCAGAAAAAAAGTTCTGCACAAAAAATATGTAGAGGATATTAGAAGATTTATTTACTATAAAAATATCCCCTTATAACCTACACTTAGGTTTTCATATAGATTATATTGGATTTATATGAATTTCAATATTTCTTATTGGTTTTCATATGTTTTTATATGATTTTATAATTGTATATTATTGGTTTTCTCATTAGATTTTATATGATTCTTATTAATTTTATATGAATCTTAAATCATATGAGAGTGAAAACAAGTTTAAAATGAAAAACCCATTGAGTATGACAGTGAATATTGGAATGAAGTGGGGATGAAAATGGATATAAGATGGAAGATGATATGAAAACCGTGGATGAAAGTAAATACGAAATTGAAAATGAGATGAGGTAATGATGATATGAAATTAATAAATGACCGAATGATAAATAACGTGAAATAATTGCAGCAAACGAAAAGAGATTAAACAGATGATAAAGAATAATTTGCCGCTAATTCAGAAAATGATCTTAAAATGATCTTAATCAAAGAGACACCGAATCCAAAGTTTATATTCAAACAGGTATATATTTCATTGATTTTTTTAATTTAATTTTATCTTCAGACATGTCAAAAGGTATCTTAAAGATATTAGAGAGATTGCGGATTCCAACAATTTTGTATTTATGACTATCGATGTTTCCCATGATTCAGAAAAAAAGTCTCTGCACAAAAAATATTTTGTAGAGGGGATAGTTAGAAGATTTATTTATGAAAAAATATTCCCTATTACAGAAGTGACACCTCAGATTCAATGATGACTTAGTACACTAGTTGGTATAGACGATGAATTGTTGGGTTGGAATATATTTAATTGCAAAGAAAGTCCATGGAAACTAATCTAGGAATCCAATTTGCAAAGAATCTACCCAGATAAATGTAAAATCTTTGAATCCAAAGTTTATATTAAACAAGTATATATATTTCATTCATTTTTTTAATTTAATTTTATCTTCAGACATGTCAAAAGGTATCTTAAAGATATTAGAGAAGATTGCGGATTCCAACAATTTTGTATTTATGACTATCGATGTTTCCCATGATTCAGAAAAAAAGTCTCTGCACAAAAAAAATATGTAGAGGGGATAGTTAGAAGATTATTTACTAAGAAATATCCCCTATTTACCTACACTTAGAATAGTATATGATTTTAATGAATTTCTACATCCCCAAGTGCTAGTTCCATTTTTTATATGATATTATTGGTTATATAGATTTTATATGGTCTTATTGGAATTTATAAGGTTTTGCAAAGATTATCAAGTTATAGTTATTTCTTATATGATATTATTGGTTTCATATAGTTCATTGATTTTATTGGTTTCATATATTCTTATTGGTTTTATATAGATTTTATTGTTATTATTAGGTTTTCATATGGTTTTATAGGATATCTATAAGGTTTGTTAAATATTATTGAGTTATATTTAGTTTATAATGTATTATTGGTTTTCATATAGATTTATATGATCTTATTTAATTTTATAAATCTTAAATCTATGAGAGTGAAAACAAGTATTAAAATGAAAACCCATTGAGATGACAGTGAATATTGGAATGAAGTGAGGATGAAAATGGAATATAAGATGGAAGATGATATGAAAACGTGGATGAAAGTAAATACGAAATTGAAAATGAGATGAGGGTAATGATGATATGAAATTAATAAATGACCGAATGATAAATAACGTGAAATAATTGCAGCAAACGAAAAGAGATTAAACAGATGATAAGAATAATTTGCCGCTAATTCAAGAAAATGATCTTAAAATGATCTTAATCAAAGAGACACCGAATCCAAAGTTTATATTCAAACAGGTATATATTTCATTGATTTTTTAATTTTAATTTTATCTTCAGACATGTCAAAAGGTATCTTAAAGATATTAGAGAAGATTGCGGATTCCAACAATTTTGTATTTATGACTATCGATGTTTTCCATGATTCAGAAAAAAAGTCTGCCAAAAAAATATGTAAGGGGTAGTTAGAAGATTTATTTATGAAAAAATATTCCCTATTACAGAAGTGACACTCTCAGATTCAATGATGACTTAGTATCACTAGTTGGTATAGACGATGAATGTTGGGTTGGATATATTTAATTGCAAGAAGTCCATGGAAACTAATCTAGGAATCCAATTTGCAAAGAAATCTACCCAGATAAATGTAAAATCTTTGAATCCAAAGTTTATATTAAACAAGTATATATATTTTCATTCATTTTTTTTAATTTAATTTTATCTTCAGACATGTCAAAAGGTATCTTAAAGATATATAGAGAAGATTGCGGATTCCAACAATTTTGTATTTATGACTATCGATGTTTCCCATGATTCAGAAAAAAAGTCTCTGCACAAAAAAATGTAGAGGGATAGTTAGATAAGATTTATTTACTAGAAATATCCCCTATTACCTACCTTAGAATTATATATTGATTTTATATGATTATTCCATTGATTGTTATATGATTTTAGATGATATTATTGGTTTTCATATAGATTTTATATGATTCTTATTAATTTTATATGAATCTTAAATCATATGAGAGTGAAAACAAGTATTAAAATGAAAACCCATTGAGTATGACAGTGAATATTGGAATGAAGTGAGGATGGAAAATGGATATAAGATGGAAGATGATATGAAAACGTGGATGAAAGTAAATACGAAATTGAAAATGAGATGAGGTAATGATGATATGAAATTAATAAATGACCGAATGATAAATAACGTGAAATAATTGCAGCAAACGAAAGAGATTAACAGATGATAAGAATAATTTGCCGCTAATTCAAGAAAATGATCTAAATGATCTTAATCAAAGAGACACGAATCAAAGTTTATATTCAACAGGGTATATTTCATTTGATTTTTTTAATTTAATTTATCTTCAGACATGTCAAAAGGTATCTTAAAGATATTAGAGAAGATTGCGGATTCCAACAATTTTGTATTTATGACTATCGATGTTTCCATGATTCAGAAAAAAAGTCTCTGCACAAAAAATATGTAGAGGGATAGTTAGAAGATTTATTTATGAAAAAATATTCCCTATTACAGAAGTGACACTCTCAGTTCAATGATGACTTAGTATCACTAGTTGGTATAGACGATGAATTGTTGGTTGGAATATATTTAATTGCAAGAAGTCCATGGAAACTAATTAGGAATCCAATTTGCAAAGAAATCTACCCAGATAAATGTAAAATCTTTGAATCCAAAGTTTATATTAAACAAGTATATATATTTCATTCATTTTTTTAATTTAATTTTATCTTCAGACATGTCAAAAGGTATCTTAAAGATATTAGAGAAGATTGCGGATTCCAACAATTTTGTTTTATGACTATCGATGTTTCCATGATTCAGAAAAAAAGTCTCTGCACAAAAAAATATGTAGAGGGGATAGTTAGAAGATTTATTTACTAAGAAATATCCCCTATTACCTACACTTAGAATAGTATATGATTTTAATGAATTCCATGATTGTTATTGATTTTTAGATGATATTATTGGTTTCATATAGATTTATAGATTTATAAGGTTTTGTCAAATTTATTCAATATGAATTTCTTATATGATATTATTGTTTTCATATAGATATATTATTGGATTTATATAGATTTATTGGTTATTATTAGGTTTTCATATGGTTTATAGGATATCTATAAGGTTTTTTAATATTATTGAGTTATATTTAGTTATATGATATTATTGTTTCATATAGATTTTATATGGTCTTATTGGAATTATAAGGTTTTGTCAAAGATTATCAAGTTATAGTTATTTCTTATATGATATTATTGGTTTTCATATAGTTTTCATATGATTTTATTGGTTTTCATATATTCTTTTGGTTTTATATAGATTTTATTGGTTATTATTAGGTTTTCATATGGTTTTATAGGATATCTATAAGGTTTTGTTAAATATTATTGAGTTATATTTAGTTTTTATATGATTATTGGTTTTCATATAGATTTTATATGATCTTATTAATTTTATATGAATCTTTAAATCATATGAGAGTGAAAACAAGGTTTAAAATGAAAACCCATTGAGTATGACAGTGAATATGGAATGAAGTGAGGATGAAAATGGATATAAGATGGAAGATGATATGAAAAACGTGGATGAAAGTAAATACGAAATTGAAAATGAGATGAGGTAATGATGATATGAAATTAATAAATGACCGAATGATAAATAACGTGAAATAATTGCAGCCAAACGAAAAGAGATTAAACAGTGATAAGAATAATTTGCCGTATTCAAGAAAATGATCTTTAAAATGATCTTAATCAAAGAGACACCGAATCCAAAGTTTATATTCAAACAGGTATATATTTCATTGATTTTTTAATTTAATTTTATCTTCAGACCATGTCAAAAGGTATCTTAAAGATTTAGAGAAGATTGCGGATTCCAACCATTTTGTATTTATGACTATCGATGTTTCCCCATGATTCAGAAAAAAAGTTCTGCACAAAAAATATGTAGAGGGGATAGTTAGAAGATTTATTTTATGAAAAAATATTCCCTATTCAGAAGTGACACTCTCAGATTCAATGATGACTTAGTATTCACTAGTTGGTATAGACGATGAATTGTTGGGTTGGAATATATTTAATTGCAAGAAAGTCCATGGAACTAATCTAGGAATCCAATTTGCAAAGAAATCTACCAGATAAATGTAAAAATCTTTGAATCCAAAGTTTATATTAAACAAGTATATATATTTCATTCATTTTTTAATTTAATTTTATCTTCAGACATGTCAAAAGGTATCTTAAAGATATTAGAGAAGATTGCGGATTTCCAACAATTTTGTATTTATGACTATCGATGTTTCCCATGATTTCAGAAAAAAAGTCTCTGCCACAAAAAATATGTAGAGGGGTAGTTAGAAGATTTATTTACTAAGAAATATCCCTATTACTACACTTAGAAATGTATTATGATTTAATGATTTCCATATTCTTATATGATTTTTATATGATATTATTGGTTTTCATATAGATTTTATATGGTCTTATTGGAATTTATAAGGTTTTGTCAAATATTATCAAGTTATAGTTATTTTTATATGATATTATTGGTTTTCATATAGTTTTCATATGGTTCTTATTGGTTTTATGTTTTTATTGGGATTTTAAGGTTTCATATTGATTTCATAGGATATCTATAAGGTTTTGTTAAATATTATTGAGTTATATTTAGTTTTTATAAGATATTATTGGGTTTTAATAGATTTTATATGATCTTATTAATTTTATATGAATCTTAAATAATTTATAGGGTTTTATATGGGATTTAGAGAGTTTCATATAGTTTCATAGGGTTTCTTTTAGGTTTCAACTTATATAAACCAAAAACATATAGAAAATTAACCATATACAGACCTATTGAACCAATACACACATATATTTCATCAATAATGATACACATAATAATTCTATACACACATATAATTCACTAATATAATGATTCAATACATACAGAAAATTAAACACATACACATATATTGAACCAATACACATAATAATTCCATACACATATAATACAATGATACACTATACACATTCAATAAATGCTAGCAAACAAAAGAAAATGTAAATAAAGGTTTTAATAGAGTCTTATAATACTATTATATGATTTTCATACATTATATTATTTATAATATGATCTTCATTATTTATATGGTTTTTATAGAGATTTTAATATTTAATTGGTTTCATATAGTTTTATATATTTTATAGGTTTATAGATTATGGATTTTCATTGTTTTTTATGACTTTATACACTTAGAATAGTACATGATTTTAATGAATTTCCATGATTGTTATATGATTTTTATATGATATTATTGGTTTTCATATAGATTTTATATGGTCTTATTGGAATTTATAAGGTTTTGTCAAATATTATCAAGTTATAGTTATTTTTATATGATATTATTGGTTTTCATATAGTTTTCATATGATTTTATTGGTTTTCATATATTCTTATTGGTTTTATATGTTTTTATTGGATTTATAAGGTTTCATATTGATTTCATAGGATATCTATAAGGTTTTTAAATATTATTGAGTTATATTTAGTTTTTATAAGATATTATTGGGTTTTAATAGATTTTATGATCTTATTAATTTTATATGAATCTTAAATAATTTATAGGGTTTTATATGGGATTTAGAGAGTTTCATATAGTTTCATAGGGTTTTTTTAGGTTTCAACTTATTAAAACCAAAAACATATAGAAAATTAACCATATACAGACCTATTGAACCAATACACACATATTTTCATCAATATAATGAATCAATACACACATAATAATTCTATACACACATATAATTCACTAATATAATGATTCAATACATACAGAAAATTAAACACATACACATATATTGAACCAACACACATAATAATTCCATACACACATACTCACATACAATGAACCTATACACATTCAATGAATGCTAGCAAACAAAAGAAAATGTAAATAAAGGTTTTAATAGAGTCTTATTATATGATTTTTCATACATTATTTATATAATATGATCTTCATTATTATATGGTTTTTATAGAGATTTTTAATATTTAATATGGTTTTCATATAGTTCTTATATGATCTTTATATAGTTTTATAGGATTTCATGGATTTTTCATTGTTTTTATAAGGTTTCCATATGGATTTTATAAAATTTTACTGTTTTATATAGTTTTTATTGGGTTCTTGTAGGTTTTTTGTGTAGATCTTATAGGGTCTCATTGAATATATAGTAAAATATATGAATTTATAATGTTTATAATATTTACTATGTATCTTATGGTTTTACATAGTATATATGGGGTATCTATTAGGTTTCTATAATGTTTTATACACAATAATACATACATGTACAATCATTAATCATATATATAAACACATACTTTTAACTTATTCAACCCATTTAATCCATATTATTCACTCATATATAATTCAATAAATTCAATTACTCTTTATTCAATTACAATTCTCTATTAATCCTTTTCAATACTTAAATTATTCAATTCATTTTACTCAATATAATAACTCATTCATTCATTTCCTTCAATACACTTTTTTAATCCATTCATTTAATCTACTTAATATATTTAATTCAATCAATTCATTCTATTCATCTGACAATACAACATTAAAGAATAATACATTTACTACATGTCATGAAAATAATTAAAAAACAAATTACTAGATGTAAGAAAATTATTAAGAATTTACTAGAATGTGTATAAAATATTACAAAAATTTACTAGAAGTGTATAAAAAATTAAAAATTATTTACTAGAGTGTATAAAATTTATTAAATTTACTAGAAGTGTTATAAAAATTAAAATTATTTACTATATAAAAATTATTACAGAAATTTATAGAAGTGTATTAATATTTAAAATTATTTACTAGAAGTGTATAATTATTAAGAATATTTACTTGAAGTCATACTAAAGATTTACTAGAGTGTATTTAAAATTATTAAGAAATTTATAGAAGAGATTTTAAAAAATTTACAGAAGTGTTTAACTAAAAATTTACTAGAAGGTATTGAAAATTTTCAACTGAATACATATAATAAGTCTAATAAAGTCATTACAAATACCACATGAAAACAACAGTGAAATTATATTTACAATGGAAAATCCAATAGATTAATAAATTTACAATAAGTATAGCCATTAGACTTATAAAATAATCTCATTACATTCATTAATCTTTATAAATATTCACCTTGCATAATTTATTTATATAGATTAACAGTCTATATATATAGAAATATACCTTATGGAGTCATTAAATACATAGATGAAAGTATATAGTCATTAAATTGCATATGATATACCTTATAGTACCATTAAATACATATAATATAGCTTATAGAGTCATTCGATACACTTGATACACTTTGTTAACCCATTCAAGAGATTTTCTTTAAGAAATGATGATTTGTTCACTGTTATCGAAGGGTTTATCAACACCAACTGTACTTAATACATTCAATTAAACTTAACACATAAAGTATGAAATAGTAAAGATTTACTAAATGTAATTAAATATTTAAAGATTACTAGAAATCATGGAAATTGTTTGAAAAATTATTAGTTGTCATGTAAATTTTTAGAGTAATTGCAACCATCCCTTACAAGATTTAAGAAAATTTGCAACCATCCGATAGAAAATTTTAAAATTGTAACCATCCGATAGAAAATTTAACAAAGTTGTTTAGAAGTCATTAAAATATTTTTATAAATTGCATAGAAGTCATTGTAATACTGAGAAAATTATATAGATGTTTTATACTTTAATTATAATAAAAATGTAATGTAAGTGCAACAATAACAAACAACTTACAACAAAATATAACATGAATGTATACATACAATGTATTGTAATATGAATGCATATATATATATACTCACATAAAAAGACCATGAGTCATACAAATGCAAACCGTGTGCAAGTTTAAAAGAGACATGCAACACGAAATGCAAAAATTCCAGGGTCTATTCCACGTGACTATTTTTAACAAAGACATTGTATACACCATACACACTAAATAATATACACACCTACTCACATAAGAAAGAAGCATGAGTCATGGAAATGGCAACTGGAAATGCATGTATAACAAAGAAAATACAACACGAATGCAAAAATATCCAGGGTCCATCACATGACTATTTTAAACAAAGACATTGCAATACATACATACACACATAACAAAGAGCATGAGTCATACTTATGCAACTCGGATGCAGTGGGGAAGCAGTGGGGAAGCAACTCGAATGCAGTGGGGCAGTGGGGATACCTGGGGATAGGTGGGATAGGTGGGGATAAGTGGAATAGGTGGGATACTGGGGATACCTGGGATAGGTTGGTATAGGTGGGATACCTGGGGATAATTAGTGGGAACATAACAAAGAGCATGAGTCATACATTATTGTGTGTGTGTATGTGTATCATAGGTTATATGTAACAAGAATGTATTTTTAAAATTTTTCATAATTTTTTAAACAAGTTTTAGCTACTTACAAATTTAAAAATCAAAATTAAAATTTAAAAAGTAAAATTTAAAAAGTAAAACTAAATTAAAAGTAAAATTAAAAAGTAAAACTAAAAATTTAAAAGTAAAAAAAATTTAAAAGTAAAATTTAAAATTAAAAAAGTAAAATAAAATTTAAAAGTAAAATTAAAAATTAAAAGTATTAAAAACTAAAATAAAAAGTAAAATAAAATTAAAAAGTAATTAAAAATAATTAAAATAATAAAAAAAAAATAAATAATAAATAATAAATAATAAATAATAAATAAATAATAATAAATAATA
>JACMZG010001863.1:56421079-56556902 GCA_018340805.1 Microvelia longipes
CTATAGTAATAACGTTAAATACAAATCATAACACAAAAAAAGTGCGGGGAACCGAAATATATGTGATTATTGTACCTTAACTCTTTGAAGGAGTTCAATGAGGTTACACAGAGCCCAAAGATGTATCAGGCTCTCAATGGTATTGAGATAGGCTATGCCCCCCCCATGATCGTAGGTTTAAGAGGTACATTATAATAATGGGAAGGCATATAGTGTTATAGTAATAGTTATAAGTAAATAAATAGTGGTGTAATAGGTTACGTTACAGCATAGTTATTGGTTACAGGAATAATAGGAATAGTATAGTTTAAGTATTGTACCAATACGTATAGAGCTAACAGCAATATTAGTATTATAGTCCGTAATATTTAAAGAAGTTATATTAGTAATTTATAGCAGACATGGCAAATAGAACAATAATAAAAAAATAAAATATTCAAAATGGCTAAAGAAAGTAAAATATCCAACTCCATTACATCTATTAACTATATAGTAGTATGTATTAATATTATGTTTTTATTATTATTTTATTAATTTTTTAGTATTAACTAGGAAATGTAGTTAAGTATTAATTAATTTAAAATTATATAGATTAAAACGATAGAAAAATCCAGACTTACTTCACTTCATCGGACATTCCGCTCTGCATGAAGGCTGAAGGGCCGACTGACGAGAGTCGACCCTGCCCTCCTTTTATATCCTACGGTGGCCTCCGCCATCTTGGATACGTACAAATAATATGAAATATTCTATTTGTTATTTTTGATAAAATTTATGGAAAATTATTTATATATATTTTTTACGATTAATTTCATAATTAATAATATTCTTTAAATATAGACAAAACTAAAAAAAATAGGATCATCTAATTTGATTAATGCGATGTATTTTTATTAAATTTTTTAAATTTCTTAAAACATAAAATAAAATTATTTTATTTTTTTATTATAGATTTTTGAATTAATGATTTTTTTAGAAATTTGTCCGTTATACCTCGAGCTAAGTAACTCCATCTTAAATTGAATTATATAAATACATCATACGACAAAAGATTTGTTAAATTAAAATAATCAATTTATATTTAATTATCGGTGACTATTTAATTATTACAATTAATTTTTAATGTAACGTAATATTAATAATTTTCTTTATGGGCATAGAGATATTATTACTGAGAACCTTATCTGTTGAATTTCGGAAATCGAAAAGTAACTGAACACCTTCCATAGTCCATAAGAGTCACAGACTTATACTAGAGAATGCATAGCCTGTCTCAACACTTTAAAAGGCCTGAAACATCGTATTGGGGCTCCAGGTACTCTGTGTAACCTCATTAAAACTCCTTAAGTGTAAGTTGGGATTATAATAAATCTATTGTTTTCGGCTTCTCGCAATCAGTTGTGTTTGATTTTGTATTTCTAACATTCCCTATATAAGTTATTGTATTTTGTACTGATTATTTGATTATATTTTTAGGAAGGTGTGTCAGGTTACTTTTTCGATGTTCTTTAGATGTACTCAGTAAGGTAGCTGACGACCAGAGCCAGATGTGCCCGTGTTTTATAATGGAAGTATGGCTTGTTTACAATTTTTAGAAGTAGTGCGTGTTTGTCAAAAAATGTTCGATGAAGCAAAAAGAAAATTTTTAATATAAACACATTTTTTATGCAAAATCTTACAGTTATGACCATTTTCCATGGAACCATGTCTTCTTTTTTGAAATTACAGCTGAAAACACTTTAAAAAATTGATGTCAAAAATGTTCGTTGAGCAAATTAGGAGAGTAGGGGATTTGCTCCAGTGGCCGTTTGTGACATTGAACATTGCGTCAACGAGGACTCCTGGTAAGTTGGTTACACTGCTGATAACTCTTATCGAAGTGTTAAGGTGACGTATGTAAAAGTATGTAATTTTATGAGACATTTTTATACTTTTTAATTTAATTTTAATTTGTTTAATGGATAAGTTGTGATAATATATAATGGATGATCCAAAAAGAACAGAAAAACTCAATGCTGCAAGGAAATTGGTTAGTATTTGTATCTTGTTTTAGTGAACGCATGTTGTTGTTATGATGTATGTTGTTGAAACTTGGATCAAAACAATTGGTTTATTCTCTTATGTTATTTGATTGCTGAAAAAATAAATAAATGTAAACTAAGGTTTTTTTTATAGAGTTTAAGTTGTAAATTTTAATCCCTTCACTATGATTGTTGTGATCCCCACATCTGTAATCTCATCACGTCATCAATTAGTACTTCTGTATCCGCAGATCGTGTTGGATACGATCTCTCAAAATGTTAATATTAGCTGTATAAGACATGCGGAGGGGATCCAATCACATACGCTAGAACTAGGGAGGTTGAATCTTAACGGATCCCCCGTTATGCTGTATGTACCTTTGGAGACGATCGTATTTAACGGATAACCTTCTCGTCGAACTTTTATTTTACTTTAATATTACCATTTTTGATCAAATAACTTTTGGAATATTATTTTTATAGTGTAACTTTATTATTATGCAAATAAATCACAATTTAACTAAATATATTTTTTGTTTTAAACTTCCTTATAACTGAAAATGAACCTTCACTATAAAAGACGCGATGTTTTGGTGGGATCAGTTATCACGTAATCTCACTTTATCGATTAAACAAATACGGTGTAAGAACCGTGAAGATAGTTGACTGTATTGCATACGTATCCAATACGATTGCTTGTTAAATACACTGTTTGTACGTAGTAAATTATAGATGTGGCTTGAAGTAATGTAAAAATGGGTCGGTGTTGAGACATTGTTTCAACTCCCACCTTTCTCTATAGGTAAGATGGACTAGCTTTCGATCAAGGGGAGTCTAGTTCAGCTACTATGCCGCAAGTCAGTGTCACTTATTCCTCTGTTCTGCTCTGTTGATTTATATCTGTTGCTAAGCAACGGTCAACTAGTTGCGCCATTTTTAACATTTTCTTGAGTATAAAAATTTTATATATCATATATTTAAGTAAATTTGTTATTATTGATTTTTGTAGCAAGTTTTATTTAAAAGTATTAATCTGTTCGAGAGATATACATACATCCACTAGAAATACACACACACAAACATATATATTCTATCAGGGACCTCTGAAACGGATTTAGGACATACTCCTGGGTCCCCTCTACTACATGAGCCATATCACTTCTTGGGGGACACCCTGAACATTTCTAAAACCCTCTTGCGGACATCTTAGACAGCCTCTGTTAAATTGTGAATTCTTTTTTCATTTTAGCTAAAAGAACATCAAAAGAAAAGTAAAAAACCCACCGATTCATCACAATTAGACAATGAGAAATCTGCTAGCGTCACTCACATTTCTGAAGCTATTGATGGAGGCACTGGAGTGAGAGATACAGACAACTCTTCTATTCAAAGTCTGCCTAATCTAACTCACGACAATGAGACATGTTCCATACCTTCGAGTAAAGGAAGCTCCACTAATATCAGCTCTTTCTTTAACCAAGATACTCCATCTGAACCTCAACATTTCTTTGATCAGATTCCACAACACACAAACCATGCACGGAACCCACAAAGTAATGGATTTACTACAACTCCACCTTATGGACAACCTGACAGTTTTGTTCCTAATCAGCCTCAGTTACCTGCAATAAATGGTCAAACCTTGACGGACTCGGCACATTATCATCAATATTTTAATCTCTATAATGATGCTGTAAGTATTACATTACAATTTTATTATTAAAGCAAAAATTTGAATCTGAAATTGAGGGAAATCCTTTTCTATCATGAGAGTGGTTTTTTATTATTTTTATTTGCTTTTTCTTAAAATTTCTGTAATAGAAGGGAACTGGGGAATAGACAAGAAAGTTGAGTTGAGAAGTTTTAATATGCTTTGTTCTTAGCGCCATTTCGCTGGTAACAATAAATCTGTAGTGAAATCTGACAACTTCATTAATCCAAGTCATGCAGTATGGCCACCTAAACAATCTCTTCTTTTTGTTTAAGCTACAAAAAATCCAATGGTATGAACAACAGATGGAAGCAACCAAAGCCATGGGAGAACAAAGACTTAACCAAGCTGTTAATGAATTTCAAGAGAAGATGCAGTTTCAGTGCAGATCTATCGAAATGGCACTGACAGAAAAGACTGACCTGCAGAGGCAGCTTCATGCTCTACAGGAGGAAAACAAAGCTAAAGCAGGTCAGTGTCGAGTCCTCTTCCTTTAAATTTTAATTTTTCCCCCTCATTCATGTATTAGAATCATAATATCATAATATAACATAATATTATATCATAATATAATATACCTAGAATGTATAATATCATTCAGTAGTGATTCCAGCTGTCGTAGCGTACATCGTAAGTAATGTAGTATAGTGTAGAGTAGTTAAATAGTGTAGTTAGTATTAAAATAATTGACTCAATTTGCTGACTTTGCATTTATAGAGTTTAATTGCAATATTTAAAAGATAATAATTTATTTTTATAAAAATGACGACTCCGAGCGGTATTGACCTACTTAATTGTGTAGTTTGTGAGAAAGGCCCTCTGCCAAAATAAAGACATTATCTGTTAAAAAGTGTGGCTGGGTATCACTCTACTTGCACAGGACTGAGCAGCCGTAGCCACGCTCTGATTGAAGGTAAGACGCCGGGCTTTCCTGGTCTTGCACCAAGTGCCTAGAGGGTTAGACCTTTCTGTCATGACAATTACGAGATGCTGATCTCGTCTGTCGTAACGAGGATGCTCGCCTGGAAGGCGAGGTTAGAAGCCTAAAAAAGCTATCAACAGTAAAGTAGTGAAACCAATTGAATCCAATCCGCTTCTGACGAGCTTAGGTGAAAAACATGTAGATGATTCAAAAAATATGATGAGGGACAGAAGTCACACCACTCTGTCGAAGTTGAAACCCTGGCCAGTGCCAGACGACGAAAATGACGAAAAAGATCTAACTTGAGCTACTCTAGTGCTGTAAAGAGTACAAAGGGTAAAGGAATCCCCAAAAAGATAATAAGGCTGAGGAAAAGACCTATAAAAACGACAGAAAAGTACCACACAACCGACTAAAAACACAAGAGGACTACCACGATCTATGAACTGGAGAATCAAAAATTGATTCGCTGTCGGGTGCTCCGAGGACGTGTTGGCTGTATTGGGCCGAACTAACAAAGATACTACAAAGGAGATGGTATTGAGTTACCTAGAAAAGCAAAATCCTTCACACAAGTTTGACTGTGAAAAACTGAAGTAAGAGTGTTTTACCGAGTTTTAAATTGAAGCTCCGTATGGCTAAAGCCTCTCTTCTAGAACCTTCTTTCTGGCCGAAAAACATCAGGGTAAACCTTTTTTATTCAAGAGACGCTCTGCGGACTTCAAAACAAAATAAATACTCAAGAAAACAATTCAACACTATATAGCAGACAACAATAGGTAATATTAATAATGTTCTTTGACAATCTAATGTTAGAAAAAATAAGGCTAACGAGAGCAAATTCTTTTCCATATTTATCGTGAGAGAAAAATTTGTTGAACTAGAATCTCTATGCAATAATAAAGAAATAAAAGTAATTGGTTTAGCAGAAACCTGGCTCAATCCAGTCAAGTAGAGATTTCAGCTAGCTGATTTTTTTATTTTCCTCAAATTTTTGTAGAGATAAATACCAGAGGAGGAGGAGTTCTAATATATATACTCACAAGGACTTGGGTCAGCCAACTGTCATTAGCCAAATAACCAACTATCTATTCCTTTCGTATGTGAATTTAGCAGCTGTGAAGTCGGTGACTGGTTATATCACTGTATATCGAACGCCTGAACGAACTTTCCAACCTTTCTCGAAATTCTCTACGAAGCATAAACATAGCATATAAGAAAAAAACATATAGTCGCTGGAGATTCAATATGACTTGTTAAACAAACGAATAAAGATACACTAGCTTTGCTCGATTTAATGAAATCATTTGGTCTTCAAACAAACTTTAAAGACGTCACAAGGCCTAGGAGTAACAAATGTCTCGATAACATCTTTTTCTTCTTGGAAGGAAACGTGCAAAATTCATCCTTACAGCTTCTCTGATCATCAAAGTTTATGGATCACACTCAAAATAAAACCAAGAAAAAAGACAAAAAAAGTTATCCGCACAGACCATTGACGGGACGAAATTAAGTTGTTTGAGGACAAATTGAAAATCACTAAATCTGCAACCATCATCTTTCGTAGAATGTGAGAAAAGTTGGTCTGAGTTCATTATATTATAGAATTATTTTTCCTATAGTGGAAACAACTGCCAACCCAGAAAGAAAAAACTTACTTTTTAATGAGAATTAAAGCAAATGAGAGAAAAACTCATACATATAACTCATTCAGTAAAGATTCAATCTGTTGGCTGGAAAATAAAAGAACACAACTTAGAAACGCTTATAGAAAGGCTCTAAAAACATGTAAAAAGAAAAAATATATAGAAATGTAAATAATAATGTAAATAATCCTCAGCAATTTGAAAATGGTTAAACAAGAAGGTGGTTTGGAGCAAAACAAGTAGAAATAGATTTAAAGCCAGATGAATTAACAACATTTGCTACTATTGCAGATAAGCTTCATGCTAACCTGGCCAAGCCATCAAACTCTACTCCTAGACACATCTACAACCACCTCCTTGTCAAACCAAATCCTTCTATCTTAATTACAAGACAGTGAGGAAGTTAAAAGATACATCCTTGTTAAAGAATTCAAATAGTTTGACATTTATTACTTAGTAATAATTTGATTAAAAAATTATCTCTTATATAAGTCCATATTTAAGTCATCTAATTAATAACTGTATCTTCCTAGGTTATTTTCCTTCTTGTCTTAAAGTCAGTAGAGTCATACCAATATATAAAAAAGGTCTGTGAGTGATCTTAACAATTTTCGGCCCATATCTATCGTCCAATCTTTTCAAAAATATTCGAAAGAATCATAAAAAATAGACTTTTAAAATTTTAAACAAAAATAACTTTTCATGACCAACAGTTTGGATTCAGAGCGAATCGCTCTACTTATAAGCACTTCAAACAATAGAAAGACATTTATGACGCTTTCGAAAACAAAGAAGAATTGCTTGCTCTATCGGTGACATTTCAAAAGCCTTTGACTGCATTCATTTTCAGACGTTGAAACTTAAAGCTGCTGAGTTGTGGGATAAGGGTCTCCTCTGGAGCTCATTATGTCATATCTCACTAAAAGGATTCAACAGGTACACGTTAACGGAAAACTATCTGACGCGAGAGAATTACAGTATGGAGTTCCTCAAGGATCTGTTCTAGGCCCCATTCTTTTCTTATCTACTGTAATGATCTCCTGACTTCAGCCATAGGTGCATTAGATTTGCAGACGATACAACTATTTAATCAAGAACGCCAAAGGACAGACTCTATTGAATCAGAAAGATGTAGTTTATAAGTAGAGCTAAAGACTGGTTTTCAACCAATTCACTGACACTTAATGATGAGAAGAGTCAAGTGTTGATATTTTCGCTGAAATCGCAGATAGAGAGAATTCGCTGAAGCTCCTTGGAGTGTACTCTGGATTCTCTACTCACCTGGGAAAGCATACTTCTCAACTGGCAAAGAAGCTATCATCAGTTCTCTTCCTACTCAGGAAATTATCAGAAGTATTGGATGTAAAAACCATGATATCAGTGTACTACGCCTACTTCTTTTCAAGAATGTCTTATTGTGCTGCCTTTGTGGGAACCAGTACCAGTGCTCTCTAAATATTTTTCTACTCCAAAAAAAGGCCCTGCGTATAATTTTTAACTTACAATATTCTGAATCGTAAGCCCTATTTTTAAGAAATTCTCTCTTATGACTCTACCATCTTTTGTTATTTATAACTTGCTTTTATTTATTCACTCGGAAAGTAACCACCATAGAAATATTGATAATCATAACTATAATACTAATATAACCATATGTAAAGTACCTCACTGTAGACTTCATAAAACTTTAATTCGCCTAAAATAGTTGCCATTAAAATGTATAATTGCCTGAAGCCTAAAACTCAAAACTTAGAGTTAATAGCATTCACTAACAAATAAAAACATATTTGATTACGAACTTTTTATCTATAAAAACGATTTATAAATAATTGTTCTTTGTAATTAAGTTTAAGATTTTGACTCAGAGACACAATATGTAATTTACTTTTGTAATTTTATGTATTTGTATTACTCTTAGAAAAATAAATAAATAAATAATAAATAAATAAATAAATAGAGTATTATTAAGCATGTACAGGAATATCTGTAATTATCAAGCTGTAATACTTAATTACAAATGAATTTTTATCAATTAATTTATTAATATTTTTTCAATAAGACCTAAGTTTTGTTACTCTCAGGTCCAGTTAATAAGGCCAGGCTGTTTCACTTTCAGGTCTAGTTAAAACATAATGTTTTCATAAAGCAAATTTTTAATGTAAAATGTTTAAATTTAAAGGTATAATTCGTAATAGATTTATTTTTAATCCATTTCATATCATCTAGTATGTCTGTAAAGAAGTCATATTTTGAATGTTGTGTTAATTTTTTCTGACTTATTTTTAATTTTAAAGTTATTTTATTATTTTGTTTAGCTTCATGTGAAGAGCTTACAAATAGATTGAAAGCTTCTAGGAATCATGTATCAAGACTCGAGAAAGAGTTATCAGATGTACAGGAGGCAAGAACTCAACATAACTCTATTCTTAAGAAGTTAGAAACAAGTGTACAAGAACACAAAGTCATTGCTGATAGATACAGGTATTTAGCCTTTCGTTTTATAACGGGGCAGTAAGAATTCGATGGAGGACTGGTAGCTCAGTGGTAGAGTGCTCTCCTTATGGCATGGAGGTTTTGTGTTCAAATCCCACAGTATTTGCTGGATTTGAATTACACAGTGACCTATTGTAATATTGTTTAGTACAGTCATTAGAGATGAAAATCGAGCCTTACCTCCGATTTGCTTGCATATCAACCTATTTACCTGAAAACTTGGAATTAGGCTTATCTTACCCTTACCTTCAAAGGTGACATTGGCCATAGGTGCTTTTTATTTTTAAGGGGTGAAAAACCACCCTTTATCAAAAAAATTCAGATTTAGGCATTTTAACTTGTTAAAAAAATGTGTGACAATTATTATTATTACTATTGTTATTATATACTGAACCATTTTCAACCCTTAAATGATTTTACGACCCCCACAAAGGACTTTTAAAACTTTTCAAATAGCGAAGGGTCAAAGGGCTAAAATAGGTTGTCATTGTACTACCGCGCGCTCTTTGAACAGTCATATCTCCATCAATTTTTAACTGACAGAAAAAAATAAATAACCAAAATTTTTGTTAAAAAAATACCTATATTTTTTATCTTTACAATTTTTTGTGTATCTTTCAATGTTTCTTTGAAATATTAAGAAAACCAGATTCTACCTCCAATATCTCGCTTAATATTGCACTTAAAGTACTTTTACAAAAAGGAATTTGTTTTTTTTTATCTACTACAATTTTGTTCCTTATAAAATTATCGCTAAAATGCTAATTCTTGAGATATTGCCGAAAAATTATTAAAAAACCTGGGAAAATTCGGAGTTTTCAATCGCTAATAACACGGAAAGTATTGCTTTTATGTAAAAACTTCATACTACTTTAAATAAGTCACTTAATCGATTTCTGGTGTTATTTTGACCAAAAAAATGTCCACTCTCGAGATGGGGGTGGCTACACCCCCCAGGAAAAAAGCACCCTGTGGGTCAATGTCACCTTTCAAGTTAAGGTTGAGATAAGACTAATTCCAAATTTTCAAGTCATTCCATCGATAGGCAAGCAAATTGGAGGTATTATGCTCCATTGACTACTAATCAAGGATCTTGAATAATGGGGATGACGCACTAAGTCGATTTGCCATACAAACAAGTGACCCCATCGAAAACCAGAAATTAGAGAGAATGCAACACGAAACACACATCAAAAACCAACTGCACATGCTTGGTACAAACTGCGCATGCTTACAATTCTTAAAACAGCGCAGGTCTTAAAATTTAGAGGCAAACTTACGTCACAATGGTTTCCATTGTTTATTGCTTGAATAGAATAGAATAACCATTTATTAGATCCAAAAACAATAAGTATTTTACAAAAACACATTTTTACAATATTTATAGGACCTAAATCAGCCTAAGCTGTGGTCAGTTAAGTTTAAGGAATTAAACTTAATTTTGTTTCAATTGAGTTACATTATTTTAATTTATCTTACAATTAAATTTTATAAAATATATTTCATTTACATTTAATAATGTATTTATTTTATTCATTTTTACTTTTTGTTTTATTTAAATTTATTTATATATTTTATTTCTATTATACTTTATGTTTCATTTTTATTGTATACTTCTGATCTCTTTTTATTTATTATTTTTTTAATTTTTCTTTTACATTTTATTTTAACACTTTTTGGGGTTTATCTTAAAAGTCTTGATTTAAATATTTTCATGCATTTACTTATTATTATTTTATAACTATAGTATAATTTGGTATGATGAACAATATTTTGAGCCTGTAGAAAACTTTAATTGGTATCCTTCTCTTCTTGTAGCATAGATGTAATTAGAGGTGTTCCCCCCTTGAGGTTTGAGGTCTATTCCCGATATCTTTTGAAGAAGATGCTGACCATCTATGATTTTATTTTTGAATAAATGGAAAACTCCTTTTCCCTCTCTCCATATAAATATCTTCCCTTCCACAATAAGTTCATCTCTTTTTATTGAGGTCTTGAGCGCAGGATTTTTCTTACTTATTTCTTTTTTAATTTTGACTACTCTAGAGTGCCTTTTTCTAGTGCATGGTATCAGATCTCTGCGAATACTAATATTTGTTCCTTTCAGTTTCTTACAATTTTGAAGGATTACTTCAACGTCTTCCTTATTACTCAAAGTAATTTTTAACGGTTTTATGGAGGTTCTTTCTTCTTTACTCTTTGGTGGCAGGAAAAATTTCTTTACTTTTATTTCGGTTAGATTTAGGTTTTCTTTTAGAATTTTATTGACCTGAGATTCAGCGTTGACATCATTGTATGAAGCACCATAAATTACTAAATTTTTGCCTAAATGATCATTTTTTATGTTTTCTATGTCCCTGTTCTGGTTTTCAATTTGTTCTTTAATGATATTTATTTCTGTTTTTAATTCTGCATTTTCTTTTGCAAGCTTATTGATAATATCTTTCAAAGTAGAAATGTCTGATGATGTAGCTAATTTTTTCTGGTCTAACATCTCACTGAAAGCTGCCATTAAAGTCTCTTTATTTGTAATTATTATTTCAGTTGAAGGCAGACTGCTGTTAGTGTTGCTTGCTTTAGACTTATTTCTAGACATTTTTATTTAATTTTTTGTTTAATATGATATATAAGCAAAAGGGAGAGTTAAGATGTAAGTTAGTAATAGAGCTGCTATCTATTGGATTTTAATTGAATTAATAAACAATTTTTTAAGAGTATGTGTCAGAGTGGGAGGTTTTCAAGGTCGAATTTACAATGTGTGAGTAAAGATTGTTTTCATTTCTGAGACCAAAGATTAATTTTAACTTTAAAACTAAATTTTTAAATCCAATTAACAAGAAATTAAGTAATTTAATTATCTTTAATTATTTACTTACTCGTTACGTTTTTTAAAAATTTGATTAATTAATCCTTTAGAACATTAATTAAAACAACACTTAACAAAAATTTACACAGAAATAACCAATATAAAACAGTAAAAAAGATATAAATCAGGAGCCTGATGTTGACACTCTCATATACAAATTGATACCCCAAAAACCAACTGCACATGCTTGGTACAAAACTGCGCATGCTTACAATTCTTAAAACAGCGCAGGTCTTAAAATTTAGAGGCAAACTTACGTCACAATGGTTTCCATTGTTTATTGCTTGAGAAGGTTATAACAAAACACGCTTAAATTATCACTCACTGAAGAGGCAAAGTATATTCCAAAATTTAAAATTATATAAGCACAAATGACTTAACAAGCACCACAAATGTAACAATCACGAGAAGCACAGAAGAAAGTTGAGAAGCAAACTCGACAACCTTGCTACATAACCTGCGTTTGGCGCCTTTTTTCATTATAATCAAAGGGAAGGGGTAAGTTTGCTTCTAATTTCCCTATCTCATACAACTTCCATGGGGTCAGAAAAGTTCCTT
Source organism: Microvelia longipes (assembly GCA_018340805.1). Lineage (NCBI taxonomy): Eukaryota > Metazoa > Arthropoda > Insecta > Hemiptera > Veliidae > Microvelia > Microvelia longipes. The sequence goes on from JACMZG010001863.1 coordinate 56,433,297, forward strand.
AATGCGTCATCCCCTTTATTCAAGATCCTTGGTACTAATTGAGGTAGGTTTTGAATTTATGGATGGACAACCCAGATTAGGTTTTATATGGTTTCCTTTGTCTTTGATACCACAGTTGGTGCTGAGATCCATGTTTCTGATGTCTTCAGCTCATATAAAGATAAATGTCTGTGGGGATGGTTGGAAAGTTGCTGAGCTTTCTGGTGGTACACTTAAAGGGTGGAAGTGTGGGCTGTTATTTACTATATCTGATGTCTCACAATTAACTTCAGTTTAGAAACACTATATCCAGTTTTGAAAGACGCCTGTTAGTGATCTACAGTACTCTGGCTTTCAGGTTGCCAAAGTATTGGCCATTAATTTGTCTATAAAAGGAGTTGCTGGCGTAGACTTCCTTTCGGTAAAAGTAGTTTATGAGGGGCTAAATAAGGTTAATGAGATCAGAGTGATTCGTAATGCTAATACTAATAATTCAAGTACAGCCATGTACAAGGAGTGCAAAAACCACTTTGATTGTGGATTTATTTACTCATTTGTAAGGAAATGTTAAATAAAAAGATTGATTCTTTTTTATTTTATAACACTTTTGCCAATAAAGAACTTGATTAAAAAACATTGCTTACAAATTTTTGTTAATTCTTTAATAAACTCACTTAATTGTTTCATTTTTAACAAGTGCAACAATTTTTTTAGCACAGATGGTCATTCTATTAGTTTTTAACTCATTTATCACAAATTAATTAACAATAAAGAAATAAAATAAGAATTTTTATCGGCTCCCATGCTAATCCTATGATAAAAAAAATCATCCTTTCATTTTCCAGTCATTGGTATTGCCAACCTTACAACTATCTCTTTGAATCCCGAATAAGATGATATTATTTAAAACTAAACATTATCCACGTGATTTTCTTATAAAAGATAGTGCAGATTAATAAAATGATAACTATTTACCCAATTCTAAGCAATAGTTGTATAATTTGAATGAAACGTAGGGTAAACAACAATCAATTAAAACTTTTTTTCACACACAACTGCTTTGCCTAAAATATTTTAGATCGCGTAAAATTACTTGATAACAAATTAAAAATATAAAAACCCAGGTTTATATGTCAATTGTGAGCATTGCAGGCTTAAACCAGCAATACAATAAAAACTGGTATAACTAAAACTGGGTTTTGAACATTTGTCGGTTTTAGCGATGACTTATGAGATTTGAAATGAACCAATCATCTGTATAACCCAAAGAGACTAATACTATTAGAGGGAGTACAGAACCTGATTAACACAGTGATAAGGGGGTCTGGAAGTGAGACAGTTTCCATAGATGCCGTAACTGTACTTACCCCTACTATAGTCTCCCAAGAGAGAGACTAGATACTCCTCCACACCTCTACAACCCCTATTAAGGCACACACTCTACAAACGGCGGACATATTTCAGTGATGCCACATTAAACCACTTTATTCAACACAGAAAATTAAAGAATACATTCAATAGATAATAATGAAAACTTATTTTCAATTCATTTTACATGATTTAAAACAAAATAGTCGAAAAATAATGTAATATTTACGTGAAGTTGTAATTATTATGAAAAATAAAAAAATGACGTCACCAATGTACAGTTATGGCACCTAGCTACCCAAGGAATGATAAGAGCTGTTGTATCCTCCCTCTAAGTATTAGTCTCTTTGGTATAACCCAAGTGACGTAATAGCTTTTTGCTGCGTCTTTACTTTTTTAAATATTATAATTTTTTTAATTAACATTTTTATTTTTTTTCTGTCAAATACATTTTTTTATCTTGATCAACCTAACAAAACATATAAACCCATAGGTTAAAATTTATACATCTTCCTCATTGACACAGGTCAGAATTAGACGAAGCCAAACAAGAGATAGAAGAGCTGAAAAAGAGTCTGGATTCAGCCGGCAGTGAACACTCAGCCTTAGAGAAGAAATTAGCGGAGAAGGAATCTCAACTTTCTTTAGCTTTGATCAAGATTCAACAGGTAGTTGCAATTAATTATTTTTTACCTTTATTTTTAACCTTTTCAAAACTGAAATCTCTGATAGTAATTGTATTTCCCTATGTGTGGAACCTTGTTTTAACAACAGGTTTAACAACTTGTTAAAAACAGATTTATATTTTCTTGTGAAACATGTTTATTAACCTGTACATTTCTGTTTGTAGCTTGGCAATGGCAGTCCACAGAGCATAGTGTCCCAAACCCAGGACGAAGAACACATAGAAATGTTAAGATATAGAATAAGCGACCTCATAAAAGAAAATGAACAGTCATCCCTCCAGTATCAAGAATACATCAATAACCTTAACGTTCAGCTTCAGGAAACTACTGCTATGGTAGGATAGCCAATCACACTTTCATTTTATTCTTAAATTTTGCCTAAACCCAGGTGTGGTTATAAATTTATTATACCATCTTGTTTCTATTAACAACCCTATTCTTATTCTTCATATATGAGTAATTTTTTTTGCAATATTTCGTTGTTTCTCCACTCCTATTTTAGTGACCCTTTCTTTAAGACAGGCCTGGGCAAACTACGGCCCGCGGGCCACATGCAGCCCGCGGAGCATTTTTATGTGGCCCGCGGGCAAAATTAAAATGTTTGGAAAAAAGATAACATAAATTAAAAATAAAAAAATATTAGGTATATAAGCAAATAAATAGTTTAATTCAAAATTATTATGAAAAGTTAGATATCAAGATACGGAAATAAGGGATTGTTACTTTAACTTTAAAGTTTGGAGAAACAAAAAATAGTAAGATAAGAAACAATTACATAAAGAGAGCGGCTGCCTTTCATATCAATTCTCATTGTCGGATTTGGCGAATTCTAATTATTTTAGGGATTTTTTATTTTCACAATAATAAGAAAAAAACGAATTTTGCCTTCTGTGAATTGCCGAAAAGGAGTTGATAAAAATACAGTCCGTTTGATCTTTTATTTTATAGGAATACTTTTTAAAATTATTTTTACACCTAGTATTCTAGCAAAATTTGTCTTCAGTTATATTTCAAGATCTGACGAAGATACTCCGTTTTGTTTTTTCCATTTAGTGCTCAAGTTCCCCAATTCTTATTCTTTGAGAATAAATTTGACTTTAGTAAAACACCAGCGTAACTGCAATTTGTTGCGGGTTTAGCATACTTTAACATTTAAGGAATGCGGCCCGCGACTGGCTGTAAAAAGACTTGCTAGTGGCCCTTTGCTAGAAAAGTTTGCCCAGGCCTGCTTTAAGATATCAATTTTATACATCAAATATTTAAGTAAATTTGTTATGATTCATTTTTGTACCAAGTTTGGTTTAAAAATTTTAGAGTAATAAAATAAGTCTCTCCACTGGTGTCAAAAATTTATTTAAAATAAAGCATTACCGGCTTTTAACCCACTAAAGGTCATCATCAGTGCTGGTGAGGTGTTAGGAAGCTAGGTTTTGAGTCTTTTCTTACTGTTGACTGTTATTAGACTCAGTGATGTAATAGCTTTTTGCTGTGTCTTTACTTTTTTTAAATATTATATTTTTTGATTTATAAAAATATTAATTAATTTGAGAGATATACATATATGTCAATTCTACGTTGATTAATGAAGACTTCAGCCCTTTAAAATTTTCATAAACATGTTTATTTACATAAACATTAAGGACAGATGCCATGGCTTAGCATGGCGAAGCCAGGCATCTTCAGCATTAAACAATAAAATACAACAAAACAAATATATATTTTTGTTAATTACATAAATGTATTTTATTTTAGTGGCTCTTTCTTTAAGTTGGGTCCCTGGCAGCCTGACACCTGACCAAAATTATGGTTTTATCTTTATTCTAATTTTATTTTTAAGACAGGCAACAAACATTCTAGGGTAGGCAATAGCCCTATTTGCCCTTTTACAGCTTAGAGTAAAAACAATTTAATAGACCCAAAAAATGTGTAAGTTGCAGTGAAATGAGCCTATATAGAGCCGTGAGTATCTAATAAAGAATGGAAGGCTGTCTGTCTAACTGCCTTTAAACAAGCAAGGGTAATAGCTGAACGATACACAATTAAACTAGAGAAAATAAAGTTCATAAAATATTTTTTATACAATTTTTCATATGTACACCTTCTTATTAGATTTGTGGTTTCTTATGATTGATTGATAGCAAATTTTTGCCAAAAATAGAAAATAATGCTCATGAATGTTGTTTTTAATTGAATATTTTTTTTATAAAGAAATAATTTGTATTTAATCCATTTGTTATCTGTATATTTCATAATTTTTACTTTTCCGTATTTATACCGTAGGTATATAGGAAAAGTATTGTGTTTGCAAAAAAATCCAAAACCAAGATGTCAGCAGAATTATCTGTTTCATATGTTTTTAATACCTCCTAAGTGGTTTTAACAAAGTTTTCTATATATATATATATATATATATATATATATATATATATATATATATATATATATATATATATATATATTTATATATATATATATATATATATATATATATATATATATATATATATATATATATATATATATATATTATATATATATATATATATATATATATATATATATATATATATATATATATATATATATTATATATATTATATATATAGCTCCTAGTGTAGAGAGTTGAAACTTTATACAAAAAATCAGTCTATAGGTGTAGTTGTGCTATTCAGAATTTTTTTTATGACTTCATTAACCCCCGCAAAATGACTCAGCAAAAATTTCAAAAAATCATAAAACGCGGAATAAACAATTTGATTAATGATTTTGTATTAAACTATGTGAAATAATTGTTATAATAATTTATTTAAAGAAAAAGAGATATTATATTAAAAGAAAATCATTTTTTTTAGATTTTGAAGAACATAAAGACGACAATATATTGGCTTAAATATAACTTAAAATTATGATTGCGTTTATTATATTGAAAAATTTAGGTCGAAGTTTTTAAATTACTTATTACAATTAATATTTGAAGGGAACAAACAAATATCACTAGCAAAAATGTACTAAGTTCAGTAGTGCACACGAAAAAAAAGTTTAATTAGCCACTCGTTTTAAGCAATTTAAACAAACCTAGTATTTAAAGATTAGCGCTTAAACCTCTATTGAATGTGACAACACATATTTTTTAGAAAAATTATTAACATTTTATACTAAAATATGCAAAGAAATGTAATAAAAACAAAAATATTGAGTAGTGTAAATAGTTTGTTTACATTTACAAGGGCGAACAAGGAAAATTGGAGCCAACTCCCTGGTGGATAAAATGTGAACTACATACCAGCTCTGACGGAAATTGCATGTGATTACGGAAAAGTTCCGAGGTACCCTGTACCCGATTTTTTAAAATTTTTTTTGGTTAATTTTTACTGATTAAATGAAATGTATACTGTTGGTGCGTAGTATGAGTCAGCGGTTTTAGTGAAGGAAGAGCAACTGCAGAGGATATCGAGCCTGGTGGAGCACGTAAGTGATCTAGAGAAGCAGATTCAAAAGCATGCGTCCATTGCTGCTCCATCGGCTTCTGACATTGTGGAGCAGTATAACCAACTTAAAGAACAACTGGAAACCTCGAATAAGAAGATGTCTGAAATGCAATCTTCTTTTGAAATGGCTTTAGCCCAAGAGGTAATAATAAGAAATACTGTTGCTAAATAACACTGAAATCTGTATAGTCTGATGTCTATTGTTACAACCTATTCGCTTATAGTGTTGATGGATTTTTCAAATGAAATCAAAATACAATTTCTATTTTATTAAAAGCTAACTGTTGCAAGTGACATTATTACACTGCTATTATAATTATTTATTTAGTTGTTAGGCTTTATTAGTCCTGACATTTTTTACCTACATCGCTTCCTTTTTAAGATACAGTCATTGAAATATCATCTACTCTCTCTCACTCAGTGACTCTGATTATATCTTTTTCCTAGGGTTTTACGTAGTTTTATCTGAGACAAGTCTTGATCCATGTTTCCGATGCCTCCAGCTTACGAAAAGTTAGGGTTTTGCGGGCTGGGGGAAATGAAGGTCGGAAAGATATACTGAGCCTTCGTATGTCTGAAAACTTAGTTGGTAAAAGTGATAGGTGGTGACACAAATAACTTAAACGACTAGGAACGAATTGCTCGTTCTTGAAGATAGACGTCTCCTAGTAGCACTGCGGAGTTTTAACTTTCAGGTCTAAAAATGAGTTTGTGCACACTGACATCTGGGTTGCTAGAGTTCTCTGTTGGGTGGTGCTGGACTGGCCAGAGTGGTGGGCCAAGCTAGAGTTTAGTGATGCTAGAAGAGCTAATGATATTGGTGAGACTGGTTGAACAGGGGCGGTTGACAAGTGGGACTAATGCGATCAAAGACGCTCAAGACTAGATGATAAGCTCACTGTGAACTAGTAGTCTGTGCTAGTCTAGCTATCTGATGTGAACGCAGTGAACATATGTGCATATACGGTGTGCTTCCTAGATGATTATATAAACGCTAATGTGATCCTATGGGTTTAAACCTAAAATTGTTTATTTCACGTGTTAGTATTAATATTGACACAATTAGTAGATCAGCTGAAACGAGGGTGGATACAAAATATAGTTAAAATATGAAGTAAACTGGAGTGATTTTTTAATGTCTCATTGGTTCCTCATCATCAATTATATTGCGATCATTGAGACTAACACAAATTCTAATACATATGTATAAACTTTGTGGAGACTTATATTTTTGGAATTAGGAAGCCAATAGGAATCAATCCTCCTTCACTTCTGTCATTCGAACAACCTCATAAGCTTCATTTTCAAAACTAGGCACATGTTACGATGTGAGAGAAGTTACGTTCCCTTTTGTTTGTGGACAATGTATGTCCCCCATCAACGAAACCTTATGATCTCATTGCGTTTGAACAATGTCATATTTTTATCAAAACATGATAAAATATTAACAATTGCTAACTTAATTGAAAAGATAAACATTTATTTTTGCTTCATAATTCATTACTGTGAAATGTGATGTGTTTTGCAGAAAGCGAAACTTGAAGAAGTGACATCACAGTTGACTGAATCCAGGAATGAAGTCGGTTTATTAGAAGACAGATTAGAGAGGCTTAGCGGAGAAGTGCCTGACGCTAAGTTGCTTCAAGCTGCCATGGAAAGTGATAAAGTTGCTGCTGCTAGAGCCATATCTCAGAATACCCAGCTTAAACAACAGCTTCAGGAGATACAGGATGCTTATATTAAGCTGGTATGAAACATTTCAGACGCCTCATTCGTCTTTTTACTTGATCACACAATCTTTCTCTACTTTTGCTATTTTGATAAAACGGTATATTATATGTTATAGAATGTGTTTACTTGTGTTACAAAAACTTTCATCTTTTTTTGTAGAAAAATGCTAGATATCCAGGTTTATTGACACAAATATTAGAACAGTATTTTTAATAATTAAATATAAGTTGATTTCAACTATAAAATTTCCAAATTTTCAAGATGTGTTTTTACTAGAGAATTAAGTAAACAAATAAAGTTGTTTGCTGTTTATTTTATAACTAAACAGCTGTTAAATCTTTAACCCCCAATACGTACTTGTTCTGTAAAAAAATATTCATAAGAAAATAGAAAATGTTTTTATTTCCCTAGAGTGACACTTATTTTACAAATACTAATGAATTTAATGACAAGACTACTTTATAATAAAACTACTTCTTTTAAGTATCTAGAATAATCCAAGATTTGTTTTGGAATCAATCTATTACCCAGGTTCATTTAAAAAGGCACAAAAATTAACCCAAAATTATTTTAAAAAATAATTTGAAATTATGAAAGGAAGTTTAAGAAACAATATTGTTATTAGTTTGATAAATTAACATTAACGTCATTAATAACGGTTTAATTAATAATTTGAGAACCCCAAAAGACTTATACTACTAGAGGAAGGACTGGAGTGGTATAGCACTGCGTCAAGGGGTTTGGTAGCACAGCAATTTCCATTAGGTTCCACAATGGTACTCTAAAGCAGTGATTCTCAACTCTAGGTCGCAACTTACATTCGGGTCGCAGACACTTATTTTTGGGTTGCGAGAATATGATTGGTAAAAGTTTATAATTTTTATTAATAAAATTTCAATAAATATGTAGGTATACCTTTAAAAAGTACAACACACAAAAATATTTTATTAAGTTTATTTCATAGTTTAATCATGTTTAAACATTTATAATTAGTTTAAAATGTTTTAAACAAAATCCTTTATTGCCAAAAAAAGTCAATTTTTACAAAATGAGTAAAAATAAATAAAAACAAATTAAGCAATCCCACAACTTATATAAACATTTACTACTTGTGTACTATGTGTGTATGTATGTATGTGTGTGTGTATATGTGTGGGTGTATGTGTATGTGTATATGTGTGTATGTATATGTATATACATATATATATATATATATATATATATATATATATATATATATATATATATTATATAATATATATATACATATATAATATATATATATATATATATATATATATATATAATATATATATATAATATTATAATATAATATTATATGTTTGAGTGTGTATATGTATGAATGTAAGTATCTAGTATATACGTATATAGGGTTATATACCCAGCATATAAGGGGAAAAATATCTATAATATCTATCAATGATTGAAGTATATTACCGTCAAAAGCATAGGAATAACTCTTGCGGATTATATTTCATCTAAGAGTTCTTAGATGTAATATAAGTTCTTATAGTTCTTTTCTCTTATAAAAAAAATTGGGGGGGGGGGCTTAAATTCAAATATTAAAATAAACGGAATGCTTCTGGTGAGAAATTATACTAATTATGCAAATACCTTGTAAAATAAGGGTTCTTTACATGTAATGCTTAAAAGTGTGTGTAGTACTAAAGTGGAACACACACTTAAATAAAATAATAATTAAAAAAAAAACTACTTACACACAGGGTATTTAACAGGTGATATTTAATATGATATGGTTCTTGCACTGTATTTGTTTAGTTGATCAAGTGATATTGCGTCATAAATGATTCTGCCAAAACATCATATCTTTTATGGTGAAAGTTCACTTTTGGTTATAAAGAATTTTAAAACAAAAAATATATTTAATTAAATTGTGATTTTTTTGCATAATATTAAAGGTACACTAAGAAAATAATATTTCAAAAGTCATTGATGAAAAATGGTAATATTTAAGTGAAATAATAGTTCAGCGAGAAAATTATCATTTAAATACGATCGCCTCTGAAGGTACATACAGAAAGCGTATTAGGGGATCAATCTAGATTCTATCTCCCTAGTTTTAGCTTATAGGACTGGATTCCCTCCACATGGTTTTTACAGCTTATGTAACCGTATTTAGATATCGTACTTAATACGCTCTGTGGATTTAGAATACCATTTGAACATACTAATTGATAAGAACTTTGATCGGCTATTCCCATGATATTGCCCTCCGCTCTTCATTTGATACATACAGCTCTTTATAGGCTTCTTTCTGTAATTTACACATTTTCTTGATTTATCAAATTATTTATATTCTAAGCTATAGTCAGGAAAATGGCAAATAGGGGCAATGTCCATGCTATAATTTTTGTTGCTCATTTAAAACTAATGTTAGAATATAGGTAAAACCAGGCTCTTTTACCTGTTAGTAAGACTCAACTTCAAGAAAAAGCTAAAGGGCTCCCAAAATACCCAAAATTAAAGAAAAAAGCCTAATAAATACTTATGGCTCGCTGCGCTTGCCAATTTTTCACATGCTTTAACAAAATAAGCAAATGTTGACTGTTATATTATATATTAGCCAATAATTTACCATTCTAGTTATACAGTTCTCAGGCTGGATTAAGTACCTGTTTTTTCAAAAAGGTTGAGAAATGCTGTCTCTAGAGACTCCTAACCCCTCTACAGTTCCTATTGACACGTAAAATTAAAATGTGCCCTAGGAATGGCAGGCATTTACAGTGACACCACAATAAACCACTTTATACAACACAATTAAAGAATATATCCGATAGACACTAATTAAAGCATATTTAAAATTAATTTTATAGAATTTAAGGCAAAATAGTCAAAAAAATAATGTAATATTTATGTGAAGTCATAATTAATGTGAAAAATCTAGCATTTACAACACCTATTTACCTTTATGGTACCCCTTCCACCCAGGCCATGATAAGAGCTCTTGTATCTTGCCTCTAGTGGTATAAGTCTCTTTGTCTGAGACCTATGCAAGTACCTCTTGAATGATAACTCAAGATTACCTCTTTTCCAAAAATAAATAAAGATGAGAGCTTATCCATATTTTTTCCAGCAAAATACGAAACTTGAACTGACGGAGCAGATGGAGCAGTTGAACCACCAGTGTGCTGGACTGCAAGATGAATTGCAGAGGTACATCAAGAAAGAGGTATCGCACTTCTATGTTATTATTATATCCATTGGCACAAGTTTATAATATCTCATGGAGATTACTTTGAAGGGGACATAATAGGTATTCATTAATAAATAAATAATTTTTGAAAAAACACAAAATTCGGGATACTTTTTGAACACACCTCTTATATAATGTTTTGATATTCATTACGATAAATGTAAAAGCTATAAAAACAAAGGAGAATACTGTAAATATAACAATAAATATAAAGGAGATATAGACTAGCAATATGAGAGGTAGGACAGGCTGGATAAGGTATCAAGTTCTCCAACTCTCTACCTGATCCCGTCAAAAGCCTAGGTTTAAAATTTTAATAAATAATTTTAAACCTAGGCTTTTGACGGTATCATACATATATTAAACACCTACAGTATCAAAGAATGATTTAAGCTTAGTTTCAGCATGTAATTATTTATATCTTTCTAATTTATGTATGACTTTTTCTTACTGTTTTATCAAGCTTAACAGTTTTATATTTTCATACTTACTTATATTTATGTAAATGTCAATCTAAATTTTTGCCTGCTGATGCGATATAGTTGTTAAGGGGATTGCGTCAATGTAACTTATAAATCCTTTTCATCAGTTTTATTATCTTTATTGATACAGACAACACTGGAATATCTATATACTTTACAATAATCACTTAGGAAGCCTAGAAAGTTATTAATCTCTGGTTATTTAGTTGCAGGTATCCAGTCAGGAGAGTAGTACAGAAATGAATCAGGTCACTCTAATAGACGGCTGCTGTCAGACAACGTACTATGATTTAGAGGCTCACAAAGCTGGACAGTCAGGTCAGTCTCTTGTTATTTACTATTTTAAGGTGCGGTGTAGATAATGTGTTTGTTTTGCAAAATATAATATAATTTTCACTCAATGGGACAAAAAAGACTTTTTCAATGATCTACTTTATCAAACTATATTTTGCTCTCTTCCAGAGCATAATCATGTGCATCTAAAAAAAAATACTATTAAGGAAGGTCTAGTTTGAGTATGTTTAAGTAGAGTGTAAATTGAATGAAACCATTTTTTTAAGGTAACAATAACATATTACATATTCATACATAATATACATGAATATTTTATCTAAATGACTTGACAATATTATAATTTGGTATAGCACTTCATGTTTTATTTCACTTACTATATTTTTTATTACTACTTTTATTTATTATTACTTATTTATTATTTATCTATTCTTATTATTTTTATATTTGTAGTTATGTTCCTCAAATCAGCCTTTCAGCTGTGGTTACTTATATGATTTTAAATTTTTTTTACAAACAATTAATAAAGAGGAACTACTTACTTTGCAAGAAAAATAAATTGGAGAATTGAAAAATTCTCATTGTCATTTTGTCAAAATTAAATAATTCTACAATTAAATATGGAGCAACAATATGAAAATAAATTATTATTATTTTTTTCCCCCAGTCTATGACTGGTAGTGTAGGGAAGGCGTGGGTAAACTACCAAGCACCTTAACTTTTATCTGCTAAGAATTTTCTGACATTATTTGTAGCATTGATTAAAACTGCTTTCTGCATTTGAAGGTATAATTTTGAATTGAGTCCTAAACTGTTAATACTAACGTGTAAGGATATAGAGATAACACCTGTTGCAGAGAGAAAACTAACTATTGCTATGATCTGAACTTTAATCATATTCCAAATTCTTTTTCTTTCTATGAATAAATCTATGTATTTATTTTGTTTATACTGAATAGTTTTCTGTAGGTTGTATATTATTAGTATTATTTTATTTCTTCGTCATAAAAAAAATAAAATAATAGGATGATTTTTTTGTTAAAAAATGTGCTTATCATGTTTGAAGAAATGGTGACGCCAGAGGCAGCGGCTATGCTGGAAGACAAGTTCCGCACCACTATGAACAAGTTGGCTCAAGTATTGGATGAGAAGCAAAACCTGGAACACCTCGTAACAAAGCTTCAGAGTGAAACTGAAACCATTGGTAAACTTTTTGCATGACTCTGATCTTTCCTACTGCCTATTAAAGATAATTGTAGTAAAAATTTTAAAAGTGGATAAAACTGATAGTGTGGGAAAACAGGGGGTTTTCCTGGAGATAAAGGCTTTCAGGCACAAGTCACTTTTTGGCCTTATGTATATCAACAATTTCTGTTTTGAGCCTTGCAGTTCATCATGTATCACCCTGCAGGAACCACCTCAGGCAACCATTACACTCAAAGTATAATCTAAAGTTGGCCATCATTTATTTTAACAATCATCTTGTATAAACTGAAATCCAAAGCAAAGATTTGAACTCCAGACCTCCGTGGTGTCAAAAGTCAGTAATAATACTGATGTTTTAATGACATCAGCCTCTGAGATGATTCTGGTCTTGTGTACTTCTGGTTGATAATTAGTACTTGAGGCACTTTTGGCTAATAATATGGTTCCATATTTAGCAGTCGTGTGGAGATTTTCCTTGTTATGTAACTTGATTTGTTATATATATATATATATATATTATATATATATATATATATATATATATTTATAAATATTCTAAGCATGCTATTCTTTAGCATGTAATAAAGAAGATGCTAAATGTGAAGCTTAATAATCAAATATATATATTATAATATATATATATATATTATATATCTATATATATATATATATATATATATATATATATATATATATATACATATATATATATAATATTAAATTTATGGCACAGGATAGGACGTAATAAATTTTCTTAATTTTGCATTATAACTATATTTCGCCTTCCTTAGCAATACAAGGCATATTCATGTTAAATAAACCTTTTGATTTATTAATTTGATTGTAATTAATTATTTTCTTTTTAGGTTTGTTTTTAGCTAAGGAAGGCGAAATATAGTTATAATGCAAAATTAAGAAAATTTATTACGTCCCATCCTGTGTCATAAATTTAATATTATCAATTATAATGGAGACAAATACTAACAACAACAAAATAATATATATATATATATATATATATATATATATTATATATATATATATATAATATATATATATATATATATATAACTTATAATGAATATTAAGCTTCACATTTTAGGATCTTCTTTATTACATGCTATTATGTATTTTTGATTTATTGTGCTATTTACAGCTGTCTTGTTGTTGTACAGGGGAGTATGTTGCTTTGTATCAAATGCAGAGGTGTAAACTAGAGAAGAGAGAGATTGAAAAAGACCAAATAGTGGCAGCCATATCCAAAGAGAAAGAAGAACTCCGAGATAAACTAGCCGAGATAACCGCTCTCATACCTTCCCTTGTCAACAGGACTCCTCGTAAGTTTTATCTCTCCTTAACAAACTATTATAGCCAAAGGAGACTAATCTAATTTTAGTTCTGTACACATCAGTGGTAATTATAGCTTTATTGTTAATTTATACCGTGCCTTGTCTCTCGACCATCACATCTATCATTCTAATTGTTATGAGATTTCAGTTTCAAAAGTTTTTTATTTTTTAACTGGCACTGCCATTTAAATCAGTTGAATTTTATTTTCAGATGTAAGTGTGGGGGAAGAAGCAACAGAAGAAGTGAAGGAAGTTAGTAACGAGAATACAAACGAAGCGGCCTCTAAGATCATGTCATTACTGAGTGAGATCGGTACGAGTAATCTCGTGTCGGATCATTCTCAAGAAACCTGCATCTCCACCTTCCATCCGTGTGCCTTGTGTTCTGGCTCCCTCATTACTGTTTAACTAAATCCCTGCTATAGATACAAATAGAAACAAATTTGTAACATTTATAGTAGTTCCGAGCCTGGCCTAAAAATGCGACTAATTTTGTACTACTTTAAACCAAATTTTTCTGAAACTACACCTTATATTATGAAGGAAAAGAATATTCTGCCCATCTAGAGTGGAACCCTTCATATGTATGCGCTTGCTTAAAATTTTAGATCATCATATGATTTTGAATGAGCACCAGTGGAGTTGTTCATAATGAAAGGAACAAAGAAAAGAGTCTCTCCACAAAACAATAATTTATTCAAAGCGCTTTCAACCTAACATGAGGCCATCATCAGTGCCAGATATAATACGGTGAGTCTATTACGACTCACCGACATCGTCGAGTCGAAAAAGAAGAGAAGGAAAACTGCGAATTCCACAGTTTAACGTGTATTTACCTTTAATGTCTTTCTCTTAGCCGTTTATTCTTTCTATTATATCTGGCACTGATGATGGCCTTATGTTAGGTTGAAAGCGCTTTGAATAAATTATTGTTTTGTGGAGAGACTCTTTTCTTCGTTACTTTCATTTAGATCATCACACAAATTCTAGTTTTCTTGCTATAAGTGGTTCACTGTAGGTTGTGAGCAAAACAAAGAAAACATTTCTTAAAGCTGATAAAATTTCCTATAAAATGATTGTTTTTTCATCAAAATTGTATTACTACAACTAAAATTATGATATTTGTTAAATTAGCCAACAAAAAAATGCACAATAAGCCAATATTTTTTCAAAGATATTCGCAGACTTTACATAAACTAACCATTTATTGGTGTTTTTGAAAGAGCCATAACTTTGGTTATAGTCATCCGATTTCGATGAAAATAGTAGCTAATACAAGCACATACTAGCACTCGTTTTGTAGAAAATATTAGCTTTAAAAAATGTCCTCTTTATGTTTTGTTCGCGGCCCACAGGGAGCCACTTATTCCATGAAAACTGAAATTAGTGTGATTTAATAAAATTTTGAGCTTGCGCAATCATATGAAGGCCTCCACTCACTCCTTCATAATTTAAGGTACATTTTCAGAATAATTTGGTTTGAAGTAGTACAAAATGAGTCACATTTATTCAGGTCTAGACTCTTAGACTATAACTCAATGACGTCACTTCAACTAAGGCCATTAATTAGGAATGGATAGCAGTGCATTCCCACCTCAAATTATTGGCAATAACCAATCAGAGCCCAGAGATATCATTCAATTCATGCGTTGAAATCTTCTAGATAGATCACCGTAATAGTTTCTATCTATTTTATTCTTTTAACCCAATATAAGACCATGAATCGTTGAATTGAACCTTGAATTGAAGGTTTTAATAGACATGAGTATGCTATCTATGACAGTGAAATGTTGTCATTTACAGATTAGTAAGGATTTTATTTATAACCAACCAGTGTCTTCATCAAGTCATTCATTGTAATATTTATTTTGAATATTGTATTCTTTGGTCTTTATAAAAAATTTTAAACCTAACATAAATAATTTGAATGTAAGGTAAAGTTCACGTCCAAGAACAATTTTAAGAGACAGCAATGAACAATAACTACAACGGTAACTACCCATTATTGATAAACATTATTGTTTAACCAACAATGCTCACTTTCGTGCTCTAAATATATTCTTATGTTTGTTTTACTCCAAATCAAGTTCATAACATACTGAATAATTATTGGGAGAGGGGAGGTAAAAAAAACTTGTTTAAAGTCACATGTTTACTATATTACTCTATGCTTGAAGTATGTAACATGCTATAGAGTAGTGGGGGGGGGGGAGAATAGTGTTTAACTCTTAAAAATGGACATTTTTACTTGAATGCTGTTTGTATTATTTCGTAATTTAACTTCATCATATTTTAATTATGATCTGTAAAATAAATTAATTAAAATTTTATTTATTGTTTAAATTATTAAAATAATAATATTTATTAAAATTAAATGGTGGTATACAATTTTAACAAATTTATTTATTTTGATTTAAGGTGCTTACAGATTATGTGATGTTGGTTTAAAATTTGCACAATTTATTGCCGACACAGTTTATTTTTATTTGGTGCCGTTATTTATGCTCTGTCTAGTAGATCCAGGTGTCCAGTGCCATATTCAAGACAAATAATAGTAGTATTACCAACATTACTGCAGCAACTATTGCCTAGTTAAGTAGCCAACACTGAATGGTCAGATTATATTACAATTGTCCAATATTTATTCACTCTTTTATGCAAAATAAAAGTGAATAGGTTTACTACAAATGTTTGTTTAAAAAAATTAATATACTCTCACTATAAACAATATATATATATATATATATATATATATATATATATATATATATATATATATATATATATATATATATATTATATATGCTCTCTGTTAGACTAAGCTTTCCTGCCCTTGAAACCATAATGCAAAACACACACACACACAATATATATATATATATATTATATATATAAACTACTATTCAAAATTTTGCCTAAACCCAAGTTCATTAAGGTTAGGGAGCTTATATGAGTACCTGATATCACACAGGCTTATAAAAGGATTTCCATCCCTCACACAAAAATCCTAGTGGCTCCGATCAGGATTGAACCCAGGCTGTCTGGTTGGCAGACACACGTGTGTCTGCCGTTACTAGGGGAGTCATACTCTATAATAATTTGAGAGGCTTGAAATATATTTTTAGGGATCTGTGTAACCTAATGGTAACCTCCTTCAAGAGAGTGTTCAGGTTGTAGTAAATCAATTGCTATTGGCTTTTCACTCATGCTATTAAAAACACTTTAATATAATTTTGGACTGATTATTTGATTATATTAGTAATTGATGGTGGGGGCTCTTTACTAATAACATGTATGCTACGTTCACAATAGATTTGCAATTTGAACCTTCCTCAAAGGTTATAAACATATTTTATAGTCGTGTGTACTAGAAGCATATATTTATATGATTTGCATAGTATTTATATTTTAGAGGATATATCTTTTAATATTTGATGTTATCATAGAATTCTAAGCATAGAATTCTAAGCATCATCTTGTTTGACATATATATTAGCTTTCAAGTTGTGATAGAATGTGTTGTCAAATCATTAGACAATATGAACTATGTGTAAGGCAAATATTGGCTTAGCTGATGGCAGTTACCATGAATTATTAGTGAGGAACTACTGAAACAGAGTATTTAATTAACCAGTGGTCGTTTTATAAAAAAATATAACTGACATCCGTTATTGTAATTTTTGTAATTATATTAATTAACATGTAAAAAGACAAAAAATTCCCTTTTTATTGTAAATATATTTTTTACTGTATCAAGTTCTTAACGAGCTAATAAAAGTTATATGAGTGACGTTAGACGGTTTTACTATCATTATATTCTTATAACTATATTTGTGGATAGACCTTTATGTAATCCTTATAATAAAAGTTCTTCTTTATTTATAAAATAATCCAATTAACTAAAAATTAACAAATTAGTTAAAAATATGTCTTTTTGATAATTTTATTTCTCTGTGGTGAGGAAGGCGAGGGGGTAACAACCCCCAGACCGTTGATGACATACAGGTCTGGTCTATACTTGTAAACATTTTTTTTTTGGATCGCAAGTATTAAGTAAGCATCATTGAGCAATGTAATTCTGTAGATAGTTGACCTGTGGCGTAAGGATTGATGACAAGTTGAGGATGTTCAAAGACGTACTGTAGTATAAATTAGGTAATTTTCATGACAATTGAAGCAAGTCTGAAATGGTGGAGATAAATACTGGGAATCCAAAATGGTGGGGAAAAGTTCCGACCTATCCGGTATCCTTTTTTTGCTAACTCTATGTTTGAAATATTTTTTTTTTAAAGAGGAAATATAAATGCATTTATTTTGTTTGTCAAATCTATCGAATAGCATAAACATTTAAAATATATTTTGGAAGAAGTTCTGTATTTTTGATTAAATATTATTTAAATTAATTGATTAACTAATAAGTAGAAAACAAACATTAAATAATACAGCATTTGGGAATCCAGTCCCATGCACTGCGTTTCAATTATTCATTGTTATTAAGGTTATTTTTTGCTGTGAAAAAGGTCCTTATTTATATTTTTTGACTTAAACCCTGTCCTAAGTCAATACGACCACTCTTATAACCAAAAAGTCGAAAAACCATGGAAAATAACAGAAAACCAAAATAATGGCTAGTAAAAAGAAATTTGCTAAATTCAATAAAATTGGTCCGAATGGGATTCAACTACTTAAAGCTAGAGTTCCCAGGTTCTTATTTTTTATCATCTTTTTTACAGTATTTAAGTTTATAACTTCAAAATAGTTCTGATGTAGATCCGCAAGCCGGGTGAATTTTCTTGGAAATCCACACTTTCTTGCTTATCAATCCAATTTTTGCTTAATTTTTTGGAATATATTTAATTACCTGAGCCTTAGCGTCACAACTTATTTAATTTTATCAAATTTTTCAAAGAAAATGCGCTAAAAGGAGCATAAGCTGAGCTTCATATAATGATGTGCTGTGTAGCACATCATTAATCTGTGGGATAAATATGTGCATTTTCTTTGAAGAATTTTCACATTTCAAAGAAATGTAAAATTCCATTTGGCTTGCGGACCTCCAGAATTTTTTAATATATTATGCCATTTACCAATTCAAAAATTGCATATTAACCATGCCTTGAATTAGAGTGAGGTTACGTGACTTCATTATATAAATTTCATTTAATAACAATTTACAGTATTGTATTATTACACTACATGAATGTCTTAAGGATGTGGAATGCCAGTGTCTCGGCAAAACAATACATGTTGTTCTGCTCCGAATCTGCTTATCGTTGATTAAGCTATATTTTGAAACTTGAGCACCAGCTTAAACCCTCCAAATTTTAAATTTAATTAATATAGTGTATAGTGTTAAATAATATTTATATTTATTTGTGTACAGGGAATTTTAATTATGGTTTTGTTATTGTATATGAGTGTTTATTTTAATATGATTGTATATTCTTATTGTATTTATTACATTTTATAATATTAATTAAATATAAAATAGATAATATGATTAGTTTTTATTAAAGCGGTATAAAAATGAGGGGTCCACATGGAGACGTAGAGTTTTTTTTATAGTAAATAAAGCTCTATAATCTAAAAGAAAATGGTTTTAATAATACTTGGTCTAATATCACAATCAAATAAAATAAATCAGAAGTTAGAAGGGTGGGAGACTTCTTAGATCTAGGGAACAAAAGAAAGGGTGCAGGTAAAGAAACCCTTTCTTATGTTTCCTAGATCTAAGAAGTCTTCCACCCTTCTAACTTTATCACCTACACAATTATAGTGTTTTATTTATTATATAAAATGTGCTATTATCACAAAATCTCAGTCGAAACAACTAACTTAGAGACAGTCTTCAGACTCCCACCTTTTTCCCTATGGATGAGATGGACTAGCTTTCGATCGAGAGGAGTCTAGTTCAACTACTATGCCGCAAGTTAGTGTCACTTATTCCTCTGTTCTGCTCTGTTGATTTATATCTGTTGCTAAGCAACGGTCAACTAAGAGCGCCATTTTTAAACATTTCTAAAACCCTTTTAAGGACTTTTTAACTTTAGCCTTTCCTAAAAAAAATCAGCCCTGGTTTTCTAAAGAAGCAACACTTATTTAAAAATAGGTCTTTATCGCTGAAAAAGGATATGTGTGTCATATCAGAGGTAATTAATGTTCATTTTTGACGTCCTACCCTGACAAAGAGTCTTGTTATTGGAACTTGTACATCATTTGTTTATTTATTGCATGTAAAAAAGTTTTTAGACGTCACATCAGGAGTGAAAAAATAGATGACAGTCGTTCAGAAGACATCGAGGAAAACTAAAATTTGTAAAATTAGTTAAAGTGAATTTGTTCTCGACACTTGTTAATGAACTTGTAAATTTATTTAGCAACGTTTTAATCAAACCCTGCTAAATTTGATGAATCAACTAAAATTACCTAACAAACAAAATATTGCAATGCTAAAATAAATACATTTCATTCAAGTCAGCAAAAAAGAGCCACCAATAAAAATGTTGGCAGACCTGAGTCATGTCCCTTTTCTTCAGCTACTTTGATGAGCAAAGGCATCTCGTTGCACAGGGGATGGAAACATGCCCTCTGACAAACTCCACCTACTAAACAGCATGTTGGAAAATGGACTTTTGAACAGATCGATCTGATTGGTTCATATCCGCAAAAAACCCTTAAATAGGACATCCAAGATATCTAGTGGTTGTGTAAATGTTAAGTCTCTGACTCTCAAAGGTTGTTAATAGGGAGAGATTTAATTCCCTGTGCTCTTTGCATTCTTTGGGGAAAATTATAGATTTAATTATTGTATAACACATGGCTAAAATCAGTTGACATCCCGCCAAAATCTCAATGCTTTCAACCCCCTTTTTTACCAAAAAAAAATTCATTTTTTTAAGTAAAAAAAAATTTACACTGGCAACACTATAAGTCAGGTTATATTTTGAATTCTATAATTTGATTTTATTTCGTATTTTTTGTTTTAAAAAAATCATTTGATTACTTTTTAAGTAAAAACTTTGTTGTATCTTTTAAAGTTGCCAATTAAGTGTTGCTTCAACTTTGTTCGGAAGTATGAATTAGTGGTGTTAAAGCTGGTAATTACGCAGTGAGGGGAAAAAAGCGACGCGAGGTTACAAATTTTTAAAACCAGTGTTGCCTTTTTATGATTTTATTTACAAAAACTATAAATTAATATAGTTTAATAAATATAAATGATTGATTGAGAGTAGAGAATTATATTCTACAATAATGCTGACGAGAAGATCCACAAGCATTGTAAAGAATTACTTTTAGAATGCTTGGTTTCCTAATAATAAATTAGGCTTAGCATACCTGGTATAGTGGTCTGGTAGAATAGTCAAGTTCAGCTAAGGTCATCAGGTCCAAGAGCTCTGTTTCATAGTAGGTAGTCCCATAGAGGAATATATAGTACTCTATATAGTACCACCTAATCAGTGGGTAGTTCCTTTTCAATCCCCTCATTATTTTTGTAGTAAGTAGTTCATTGTGCACCTCCTCATTACTTTTGTAGTAAGTAGTTTCTTGTCGATCTCCTATTTACTGTTATAGTAAATAGTTCATTGTGCACCCTCCTCAATACTTTTGTAGTAAGTAGTTCATTGTGCACTCCTCATTACTTTTGTAGTAAGGTTTCTTGTCTACCTCCTCATTACTATTATAGTAAATAGTTCATTGTGCACCCCCCTCATTACATTTTGTATTGTTTAAGGTATGTATATATGCTAATATTAACTGTTTATAAGTTCATTAACAGGTTTTTACTACCATGCCTAATGCAAGAAGCAAATACATCAAGTTATAACAATAAATTATTTATTTAGCTCGTTCTACAAATTATTTACAATATTATAACATTAAATAACAAAAGTAAAAGAACAACATAATGTTTCCACTAATTAAAGACAAAGTTTTTGAAATGTGGCGTCACAAGTTGTGTTACACTCTTCTGTGAGTGTTGCAATCGACAACTGTATCTGTATTATTATGTTTTAATCAAAAGTTAAACAATACTCAATTCACACAGTGAATTTTAAAACAAGGTTTTGCATCTGTTTCACTATAGAATAAAACATGTTTAAAATCAGTTGACAACGTGGGAAGAAATGTGAGGAAGCCAATAAGGTTAGTCCTAGGTGTCAAAACACACCCACAATATCATATCAGGTGAACCTCATTGGTTTCTCAACACTGTTTTCCCACGCTGTCAACTGATTTAATCCGTGTGTTGTAGTATAGTGAAATAGAATAACAATTCAACAGACTCCTCTTAAAGACAAGTTTTAAGGGAAGTATTCAATAAATTAATTTTTAAAAAAGTTTTCTCAATATTTTTAAAAAAGACCACTACTCGGTAAATGACAGAAGAATTTAAAATGTAATATTTTGTAAACAAACCCTCCATGTTGTTTTTATTTGGGCCCGAAAAATAAAAATTGTTTATTGTTTTGTACGAATTTCTGTCATACAATATAAGCTTCATCAATGACAGGAAACATGGCATTAGGCAGAACAATAGTCTCTATAAGAAGCCCAAGAGGCCAAACTTTTCTTCTTTTGACATTTCCAGGAATATCGAATGTCTAAAATACGTAAGTAATGTCACTCGTTAATTCTTTTCCGCTGTATTCACTAGTGACCTAAAGGCAATTTAGAATAAAATGTCTAAGTCATCTTAGATGATTATTTTTATTTAATAAAAATGATTCACCGTTGTCATGTTCCGAGCAGCAAAAATTGAAAAACTGATAAAAAAAAGTATTATTTTTTAAACTTTCACATAATGCTATAGATGGCAGGTAAGTTTACGTCATTGAATTGATTTTATCAGATAATTACATTTAATCACATGTGCACAACATCTTAGCGATGTAATTAAAAGACGTTTCTTAAATTGACTGTCAGGCTGTATTGAATGCCAAAATTTATCTTCTAGCACAGGGATAATTAGGCCACTATTTCATTATTACCTGATAAAATTAATAAATTGATTAAATGAAAAACTTACCTGCCATCAGAAGCAATCTGTGTAAGTTTAAAGACGATAAAGGCCATGTGAAGCCTTCAGCTGGTTAGAAGAATGACTATACCAAGTATAAAAAGTTAATTTCAAGGTGAATGTGGGCAAAATGCAGGAAATTAAGCCATGTCATAGGTTGATAGGTAGTTCCACCATTTAGTCGACAGTCTTACTGTTACAGTATCTATAGTCTACAGTGACTCGACACACCAAAAGTAGTCCTACAGTCTATCATTTAGTTTAAAAATCCCCAAGGTCATAAGTATTTTAGGGATTGATCAATCAGAGAAGCTGCTGCCAACCTCTGACTTAAAAGAAGAAAAAAAATCCCTACCACAATAACCGCTGTAGGGAAAAAACCGTCTTCCCAGCAATTGTTTACTTTGTTTGAGGTTCTTCTTTTGATTACATCGTTCTAAAAACTACTTTCACATTAATCTTAAAAATGATATTTTAAAATAAAACTACACAAAAGAAATGTAAAAAAACATCGCCAAGAAAATACGGGTAAAATAATCTGATTTGTTTACATAGTTTTTTCCCGCTCCCTTCTTACAGGGATTTTTTATCTTCAGAATCGGTGGTGTCTAAACTGACCTG
This sequence comes from Microvelia longipes, assembly GCA_018340805.1. Lineage (NCBI taxonomy): Eukaryota > Metazoa > Arthropoda > Insecta > Hemiptera > Veliidae > Microvelia > Microvelia longipes. The sequence goes on from JACMZG010001863.1 coordinate 56,456,752, forward strand.
TCAAGATTTTTAAACTAAACGATAGACTGTAGGGGTTAACTCTTTCTTTTTTGACATCGCAACATATCGACAGCCCAGAAATACATGAGTTAAGTCACTTGTTGATTCTATTCCACCATAGATCGTTACAACTGTAAAGAAAACATTAATGGGTATGGTAATATTACTCCATTTTATTTAGGAAGGATACTTCTTTAACAGTTCGTTGACTTGTCTGTGAGATAGTTTCTTGTCACCTGTAGCCAGAGTTGATGTAAGCTCCTTATCTTTCTGGCTCTTCCTCGCATTCAGCTGCTGAGTGTAACATTTGCTAAAATTTTCCAACTCACCGCTACACTTGTTGTTATTGAACTCGTTCTTTTTCAAGCAAGCGAACAACAGGGACATTTCTTGAACACACACGGACCCGGTGGACTTATCACTTTTACCTGATACTTGGTTTTTAAGTTTAAAAGGTAGAAGTTGCTGGAAAGGGACTTTCTCACGAGTCAGATATCCACCACGCTTCACGTAGCCTGTTTTGGAACCCCGCATCATCTCTAATATCGAACTTGTCCTCATATTTGCTTCAAGAAATTAAATAAGCTATTAAAAATACCAAAAAACAACCCTAGAAAAATATTAAAATAAAAATTTCGTATTCTTAATTCTATTGTGATAAAATTCGGATTGTTTTCTCCTGTTTTTCTTTAATAAAAAATATAAAATTCTTCTTCGTCGTCAGTACTTGAACGCCTCTATAAGAGCTAAATGTTGTGTCTATTGTGCGTCATATTTATTTATTTATTTTTAACAATTTACAATAAGCGGCCGTTAAATGGCCGATTAATTAATTTAATTTTTATCCCGCCCAACATTTATAGAATGAGTGTTTAGTATGACAATCCTTGTTATAGTTGACACACGGTTAAAATCAGTTGACAGCGTGGAAAATAGAGTTGAGGAACCAATGAGGTTAGCCTAATAAGAAAATGGGGGCGTGGTTTAACATCCGGGACTATCCTCATTGGCTCCTTAGCATTATTTTTCCACGATTTCAACTGATTTTAAACCATGTGTCATACTTAATATTTTGATACTCACGATGCATTCTTTTTTTAATTATTAACCTATACATATTATGTATACTTATTACTTTAGATAGTATACTCGAGATTACATGGGTACTCTACTCTATACTAGAGATTACGTAGGTACTCCCCTCTGTGCTAGAGATTACATAGGTACCCTACTATACTTGAGATTACATAGGTACTCTACTCTATACTAGAGATGAAATAGGTACTCTACATTATAGATTACATAGGTACTCCACTCTGTACTAGAGATTACATAGGTACCCTACTATACTTGAGATTACATAGGTACTCTACTCTATACTAGAGATGACATAGGTACTCTACTCTATATTATAGATTACATAGGTACTCCACTCTGTACTAGAGATTACATAGGTACTCTACTATACTTGAGATTACATAAGTACTCTACTCTATACTAGAGATGAAATAGGTACTCTACTCCATATTATAGATTACATAGGTACTCAGATCAGTGCTTTTTTAAAGAGTAAAATGTTGATTAGCTTTTTGTAAAGAAGGATAAATCACTGATGAGTTCTTTTATTTTTTTTTGGAGGTCGAGTACTAGGTCATTACAGTATCACATACAGTATAACAGAAGACTTGGTGGGTAGTTAGAAACAGTTTGAATTTATATAAATATACGTAGATAAGTTTAGTTTTGTAAGTATACTGATAAAATAAATTGATATATGAGCTGAGGATACATAAATATATGAAAACTGTTTCTTTTATTAAAATGATATTAATAGCAAAATCACAATAATAGTAACTAGACTTAACTTACGTGTCAATACAAATCACTAATCTATAATCTAATAATAATTAGCACTCATGCTCTGTATTTATCTCCATTTTGCAAAATTCTTTTTTTTTCACTTCATAATATCTTAAAATTGCTCTCATTTATTTTATCCTATTGGCAATTTTCTTTGCCTAAAAAAGTATTCTTTTTCTTATCCTAGAAAACAATTATTTTAGCTTGGGTTTGTTTTTTATAGTTAATCATAAGGAAAAATGAACTTATGAGCTACGGGTTATAAAGGGGCAATTAATTATCCCAGAGGCAACAATTTTATTCTAAGGGATGATTTATTATTCCGAATAGGCAATTTTATATACAAGGGGGCTATTTCATCTTATATCTCACTTAGAATTCTTTATGAAGGTGATATCACTTATGTTAATCTTCTCCTTTTTTTCTGCTCTTTTCTCTCTCCATTTTTCTTATCTTCGGGATACTTGGGGCCCTATAACCCCCCCCCCTCAAAGTGGATCCATGCCTCCACTCGTCCTATACATTTATATTGTAAGGAATATTTTATGAGAAAATTTACTTAAAATAATGATATATCTACCTGTTTTAATGATTGACCAATCAGATGATCTATCTATCTGTTTTAATGATTGACCAATCAGATGATCTATCTACCTGTTTTAAATGATGATCTAAATCAATCAGATGATCTATCTATCTGTTTTAATGATTGACCAATCAGATGATCTATCTACCTGTTTTAATGATTGACCAATCATATGATCTATCTATCTGTTTTAATGATTGACCAATCAGATGATCTATCTATCTGTTTTAATGATTGACCAATCATATGATCTATCTACCTGTTTTAATGCAATCAGATGATCTATCTGCCTGTTTTAATGCAATCATATGATCTATCTACCTGTTTTAATGCAATCAGATGATCTATCTACCTGTTTTAATGCGATCAGATGATCTATCTGCCTGTTTTAATGATTGACCAATCAGATGATCTATCTACCTATTAATAAATAGATATAATGGGTATTTTAGAAAGGATAATGGGTGTCTTAGAAAGGATAATGGGTATCTTAGAAAGGTACTCTATAAAACGGGATATCTTAGTAAGTTACTACACAAAATGAAGTAACTTACAAAGATACTTTAGTTTATTAAAAACAAAGTGTATAAGTGTTCAATTGTGTATGTTGTTCTACAAGGCTCTGAGCAGAATATACTGATTTTGAAAAATTGTGATAATAATGAATAAAAGAAAGAAGCACATTGTTTTTAAATATACATTTTTATTTACAAAACAACTATATGACATCAAATATTGTTACCATTTTAACAAAAAGAAAATATTTTTTCATCTTATTTTATAATTATTATTATTAAAATGTGTTATAAATTTATAATTATATATAGTATTTTAAATATTGAAAGATAAATAATATGTCAGACAATTCTTATAAGACAAATAAATTTATTTAGTAAAAAATAGTTAATTTTTACAATCTATCTTCTTAAAAGCCACTATATAGAACTCCTCAATTATTTTAAGATTGACATTTTTTTTTAAATAAAAAGAGCATCACAAAATCAATTTTCCACAATATTTTGCAAAATTGATCAGCTCAATAATTTGAAATTTAAAAAGTATGCACACTTTTTATTAATATACTATCCTACAAACATTAGTGGGTACCACACTTCAGATACAATACATACTTTTTAGACATCAGAAAATTTGGAGTCAATAGTAATCATAGCGACTTAACTTACAATAATAATAATCACATCTTGGGTATTTTTTGTATATTAAATATTATGATAAATTTTGGTTTCAATTTTTTTTACAATGCTAAAATTTAAGTTTAACTAAATCTCTTACTTTTTACCAAAAATTATAAAAATATTATAAGTTATCTAAACATTAATATGTATTTATTTTAAGAATCGAATTAATAACTAAAAAGGCCATTTTATTACAAATAAAAAAAGGTTTTAAAAAATTGTTTTAATTTAAAGTTTTCTTACTAAAGAAAAAAGATATACTGTGTTAAGAAAAATGTAAAACATTTTTCTTTCGGATCACTAAGACAGTGCTTTGCACTTTCATTTATTTATTTTCAAAATGAAAAAGAACTATTAACACCTCATTATTAATATGATAAACTATTTACACAATCTAAAAACAAAATCTAAGGGAGCACCAATTAAAAATTAATAACAATATTTTATAATAATTTTAACCACCGGTATATTTATTTAAAAAAAACTTTAGCTTGGAGTCTCAAAGATGACTTGGTTTGATTTGACCGTTTAAGACAAAGTAATATGAAGTTTGTCTCAATTCAACAGATCTTATACAGAAGAATTCTGTCCTGTCACTATGATTTTTAGGGGGGGATTGCTTGCAATAGATCTTATAATTCAATGTTAGTTAACTAGATAGTGTATACACTGGGTGAAAACATACTCTTTCCCTGGTAAATCACAAGATCAAATGTATCATTATTTACTTGGTAAATATTTCCCATTAATGATGATTTTTTTACCACTTTTGTTAATTCAGGAAAATTAAATCCAAAACAATGATGTTGACTGTGTTACACACCACAATAAATCCTAAGAAATAGGGTACAAACATAACCACATTCCTATAATTTTTCACCAAGCTATTATTCGACATATATGTATTATATAATTTTTCACCTAGCTATTATTTGAAATATATGTATTATATAATTTTTCACCAAGCTATTATTTGACATATATGTATAATATCATTTTCACAAAGCTAAGAAAAAAATGTTGACAAAAATCTATTATACATGTCCAACAGGTAGCTAGGTGAAAAACATTCAAAATATATTGATACTTGTATGAAATTTCTTTAGATTTATTATGATTACTAAAACAATAACAATAGTGGTATACCTTCAATTTACCTAATTAAAATTACCAAAAGTGGTAACATATATAGCACTGAGTTGAACCCGCCTTATTGTTCCTCATTGCATTTGATGATAAAATAGAGGTGTTTCTAAAGAAAAACTAACAAATGGATCTGACAATTTAATGATAAAAACTTTGGCAGGGAATTAAAAAACTTGAAGATTTCTTTACAACATAGAGATTTATCTTAAAAATTGGTTACCAACAACTCGCAAGTAAATTTACATGGGGGGGACCATTTGTGAAAGCCTAGAACTAAGACTTCTTCATATATTAAAATATCACCCATACTTAAAATATCATAAAATATTACAAGCTTTCCTCTGAAGAATATAAATATTACATAAAAATAATCAAATACATGCAGATCTAATGCATGCCATCTATAACATATTTTTTACTACCTTATAGGAAGGTTAAAATCTCAAATCTAACGTGATCGACTCCTAAGTGCCAGTAGTATAGAATTGATTATTTCCAATTCACTAATTCATTGTCTATATTAATACTCATACTGTAAGTCTAATGTGAGACAGATGAAACCAAGATCAATCTTTGATAGGATCGTTTTTCCAGGCTTATTTGATGAAAACATCATACTAAAGAAAATTTCACTTAAATTTTCCCAATGAAAGAAAATAGTAATTATCACTAAAAGGTTACTTCAATATATTGATTATGTAAGACATTTTTTCCAAAAAAAATTGTATATTGCACTAATACTTCTTTGCCAGTTTGTATTAAGAAGTTTAAAAAAATATAACTAATCAACAAAATATTAATAATTAAAAAAATAATTAAGCTACGTTTAAAAAATTAGTAAACAATATTTAAATTTTTTTAAAACATTTTAATTTTTTTTTGTCTTTCAAATTTAAGATAATATTACGTTTCAAAAACAGATTTGGAACTAAACAAAAAACAATGGAAACTTCAAAATAAACACGAACATATACGTGTTACTTCTATCATATTTTTGGAAAGGTATTATCTAATAATGATGTTTTCAAAAGTTGAAAGAAATGTAATATTTTTTCCAACTTTATATTTTTTAATATTTATAATTAAATACAGCTTATAAAATATTAATTAACGAAATTAAAATAAATAAAAATATTTTATAAGTTAGCATCAAAATGAACGAAGTTAGTTTTTATAAATACAATGGTACAAAGAAATGAAAAAATAACAAGTTTAAGACTGTTGGTTGTTAACATTATCTGAAGTTAAGCATAAACCAATTCCAAATTGAATATGTCGGTAGGATAAATGAAATTGACCAAAAGAGTTGATAAAACATTTTTATGCAGACCAAATCTGCCATAAACTATTGGGTCGAGCTAAGATGGATTCCTAGAGAAAGAGTACTAACAACTCACTATACCAAGCTGATTTAACAATTTGTTATTGGCTAGACTTGGGTTGGTTATTTATAATGAATTAAATCATTCAACACAATCCTGTAAAAAAATCATTGATACCAACCAATGTTTGACATTTTAATATAAAACTCTCTAATATTTGATTTGGAATGGACTGTATAGAACTTTGAACAATGTTAAGGTTATGCATAGAGGTGGTTGTAAATACAATAATATACAAATAAACTTTTAACTTTAATAAGAATATTTATCTGATATAAAGAGTTTTAACCCTATATAAAGACTAATAACTCTAAACAGAGACTTATAATTCAATATAAAGACCTATAATAACTTGGTACAGAGACTTATTATTTTATATAAAGACCTACAACTCTGTTTAGAGACCTAAAATTTTATATTAAGACCTAAAACTCTGTTTAGAGACTTATAATTCAATATAAGGACCAACAACTCTGTACAGAGACACATAATTCTATATAAAGACCTATATTAAATCAATATAGAGACCTGCAGTTCAATATTTTTACTTTTATTTATTTTATTTAAGTTTAAATTGTTGTATATAATTTTACATAATTTAAACGTTGCCAGGGAATATTAATATTCATTTAAATTAAAACCTTAAAAAGAAACTTAAGGCTAAATAAATTATTAATTAAATTTAAGAGGATCAGGTCCAAAATTAATATAAATTTTTCCAACCAGCTAAATTAATTTATTTTTTCAAGTACTTGATTTTTGGAAGTGAATGACTGACTAAAAAAACTGTACACAAATTACAAGACACTTCAACAATCTGCTATCTAAAATAATTTTATATAAATATATTTATTTTATTTTATATATAAAATAATTAAATTCTTTATTTTTAATTAAGGCAAAAAATATTTTATCATTTTTATTTATTTATCCATTTAAAAAATAAATAAATAAACAATAAATAAATAATTAAAAATTAATTACAAAAAGTACTTTAATTTAGTTTTTTTAAATTAATTAAATATACAAATTATAAATTTAAAGGTACATTTAAATAAAAATTAACACCCCCTAAATAAACTTAAAATATTTATCAACAAGAATTATTTTTATTTCGAAGCATTTTATTGAAATAAAATTAAATGATCCCCCGAAGAAAGCAATTGAAAATAGTTTAATATTTAACAAAATTTACACGCATGCATAAAGCCATGTAAGTATGACAGAGCACTTCAGCCAAATTTGTGTTAAAAGTGAGTCACATTAGTAGAACCCATCTACATAGAAAATAAGATTTTTTGTAAAAAAATTTCGCTAAAATAAAAAAATAAAATAAAATAAACGCCGGAGACTAAAAATATATTAAATTCTCATGCAATATTAAATCTGGAATGAATCTGTTCCAGAGATTTGTTCTTATAACTAAATCTTTAGAATTATTCAATTTGATGAAAATAATAAACTGATAACATACGGGTCGGGTCAACTTCTCAACAGGCACCTCAAATTGTGAGAAGAAAAATGGAGAGAGAACATTAAATATTGAGAGAACAGTTAAATATTTTAACAAATAAAAAAGTGTTTTTTTAAACTGTAAAACATATATATAAACAACAGCTGTGAACAACAGTTGTTTTAACATCTTTCTACAACAATGAAGTAAATAGTCTAAAATAAATAAATAAAACTGTGGGAGTCGGTGAAGAAAATTAAACAAACATATATCATTTCATTCTATCATATCTTACATTCTCTTTATGCAGTAAAAAATTAATAATAAAAAAATCAAAATGATTAACAATTTTGTTATCCATACAAAGTTTGAGTGATTATAGATAATTTTATTTTATAAATACTGATATTTTTTTTAATAAAAAACCTTTGAAAATGATTTGTTATTTTAGTAAAAAATAATTTTGTTTTGTATCAGCTAAAGTAAAGCTATATGATATTTAGTCGCACCCCAAGTATTAAACCTAATTTAATTCTTCTCAGTATCAGAGACAGGCTGATCCAAGGCAGGCTGGTCCGAGGCAGGCTGGTCCGAGGGCTCTGACGGAGGCTGTTCAGTGTTAGGTGAATTCTCACTTTCCCCGCTCATCGCATCAACAAACACCTGTCAAATAAAGATTTAGTTGTAATTGCAATAAAAGTAGACAAAGGTCTTTATCAATATGTTTCACACACAGGCCTGTGTCCTGACTGTTGACAGGCTCAATACTGCTGACTGGTTTCACACTCAGGGCTGTGTGCTGACAGGCTCAATACTGCTAACTGCTTTCACACTCAGGGCTGTGTGTCGACAGGTTTACACACAGACTTGTGTGCCGACTGCTGACAGGTTTCAAACAGAAGCTTATGTGCCGTAAGCTTTTGTTATTACGGCTTTTGTTATGATAGGCTCATTACTGGTCTTATAATTATTGATAAAGTCCCTTGATCCATTTATCACTTTTTAACAAAAATCTAAAAAAGTTAATAAATGGGGAGTAAAGGTTTCCTTCCAAATTAACATACAAATCATAAAACCAGGGTAACTTGACAATAGTAATGTTATGTTAAGAACTGTGCTAGCTACAGTCCTCACACACATACAGACACACCCATACATACATAAACCAATTTTTTCAACAATAGAAGTCAAAATGTGAATATTAGATGAAAAAAGCAACAAGTGGGGTGTATGTAAATAATAAACACAAGCCTAAACCAAAGCAATCATTATTAGTGCCTGAGTGCAGATGAAATCTTTGCTCGGTAAGCTAACTTAACACTGTCACTGGTTCATTTCTTAAGTAAGTCGAATAAACTTTGAAATCAACCATTCACAGTGCGGTGTATAGAGATATTATTCCTAAAAAGGCCCTATCAGTTGAATTAAGAACATCAAAGACAATTAACCTGAAACTGATTTAGATAATCCACTGTAAAGTTACAAAAGGATACCTACTGATGACAATCACATTGCTTTCCAAAATCAAGCTGCTTCACAGCAAGGTGATGGTTGGAATCTTAACATTTTGATGGGAATCGTAATGCTCAAACAAAACTTGAGCCAAATCGAGCATATGATCTATATGGTTCATCCATCCAGCTGCACAAGGTTATGTTTATGACGTATTTTTACAATTTGTTTGACTTTTATTTGCGATGTGATTTTTTCACATCCTCACAAGCAAAGATACAGACTAAACTAATAACGAGGTAATAAAAACAGGTAAGCGAGATTGTTGCAGCGCTTACCAAGCAAGAGACACCTTCATTTTGGAAAGCGTTGTTAGTTCTGCTATTTCTATAAAAACATCTGATAGTCTGTAGCTATAGAAGGGTTGGTTTTCAAGTTTTTCCCCAAGGGTACGGTGGAAACGGTACGGCTAATCCAAAAATGTAAATATAATTGTGCGAGAGACACCAAGGAAACGTAACAAACAAAATGCCTTGCTACATCTGGTAACTATTCTATCATTTGACATTTACCATTATTGATAGTTCGAAATAATGGCATGTCCCGCTCTGCTTCAAACTCATTAGGGTGCCAACAGTCTCTTTAAGAGAGACTGAAAGAGCTAGTTAACGCTTAAAGAATTAGTTAACGAAAACAAGTAGGACATGACATTATGTGGAGTCCTCAATAATTACGAACAGTCACTCAATCGAATTAACGGAACATTTACATTCCCCAGGTGTCTCTCACACAATTATACTGACTAAAATATTAATGTTTTGCAAAACTTTGGTAGTATCAAATGAAAATTTGTTAATTTTATTTGTTATTTGACTGTGTTAATTAGTTTTAATTGACTGTGATATTAGTTTTAAGTTTTTCTTGTTTGTATAATTATCTAGTCAACTCACTGATTAGTATATATTCCTCTATGAGTCAACTATGATATTGTATAAAAAAAAATTGACTGTGATGCCTGAAGATGTCTACAATGTCAGGTCAAATATATAAATAAACAATTAGTTTTTTTTTATTGTCATGATAGAACTTGAAGCTGCGGTGTTTAAATTTCCTATCAAGAGTATCAAATGATATAATATGTCATTAAGGAGTGAAGTCATTAAAGAGTGCCTTATTACAGTGTTGAACTCAGCAAGTTTCCCCAGTCTCTAATTTAGTCTCTTTGCCTGTAATGAATCACAACAGAAATGCTTACCTATTCCTTTTAATGTCATTCACATTATCTTATTTTTCAAATAATAATTTCAAATTTCAAAACAAACATATTTAAACCAAATGTCACCATGTTTATACAATGTGTCAAACTCTTTCTAACCAACACTTATAATACGACACACGGCTAAAATCAATTGACAGCCCGCCAAAATCTCAATGCTTTCAACCCTCTTTCTTTAATAAAAAAATCCCTTCTTTTATGTAACAAAAAAATCCCTACTCTGGCAACACTGAAAGTCAGGTTATGTTTTGAATTTTATTATTTTTTTTTATTTGATATCGTATTTTTTTATTTTTAAAAATTATTTATTTACTTTTTAAGAAGGAATATTGTTGTATCTTATAAATTTACCAACTAAGTGTTGCTTTAAATTTGTTCGGGAAGTATGAATTATGTGGAGTTAAAGTTGTTAATTACGTTCTTTGATAAAAGTTTGACGATTTAAATAAATTGTCGGCTATAATTACTTTTTTCCAAAACAAACTGCTTTTTTGTGTCAATTTTGTATAATTGAATGCGTATTGTTTCATATTATAAAAATAATATGACACAATATGCATCCAAGACTTAAAAAAGTCAAGACTGTCATCTATTGAAAGATATGGCATTTTCAAAAAAAAAAATGCTGTCTTTTGGTTGACAGAGTACAGACTCTGCGCTGTACTCAAATAGCAAGAAATGCTTGAAGAATACGTCAATGTACAAGCGTCAAATATAGGCACTCAGATCATAGTACAACTTCGCAATAATTGGATGAATTGAACAGATTGGAATGAAACGAAACGAAATCAAACAGATCAATATGCACAATGAGGGAAATAAAAGTGACGCGAGGTTACAAATATTTACAACCAGTGTTGCCTTTTTAAGATTTTATTTACGAAAAAGGTATTTTTTTATACCGAGGTTGGCATGAGGTGGAGGGGGAAAGAGCGGGGTCGGTCTGAACCAATAGAATTCTTTCCCTCACAGATTTTTGGCGCGCTGTCAATTGATTTTAGCCGTGTGTCGTACTATAGTTTCAGTTACAGTTAGTTTCTAATAAAAGAATAACAAAGGAGACTAAAAAAGATAAAAATGTACTTAATTCAATAACCTAAATATGTAGTTTATGTAATAAATGTAGAGTATATATTTACCTCCGGGCTATGTGCTTGATCAGGAGATGAGACAGGGGATTGTGGTTCAGGTGGAATAATGCAAATAGTTTCATCTTCAATAACTACATCACAACCTGGCAAAACCATGCAATTACAACATGCAATATTAACAACGTGTCTTATATACTTATACATCATGAAACCAAATAAAACAGACATTTTGGAAAACAGTATAGACAAAGAAATGTTTCAAATTGACGACCTGTCAAGGCTGCTGCTTCGCTGTCACTAAGACAAAGAAACACCACGGCATATGAATGAAACATTTATATTTTTCCTTATAAAGGGTGTTCATTTTTTAAATTGATCTTGTATTATCAAGTTTGTTGTTTTTTTCAGAATGTGATTTTATTTCATAATGTTTACTTGATGACTTAGTGAAATGACTCAGCTTTATTTTTATCACATGAAAAAATCTATTTTATTTCTCAACACTAAAGGCCACAATTTTAGCCAGAATTACATAAAATTAAAAAAGAGTAAAATAAGGTTAACTTAAAAAAAAAGAAGAAAAATCATAGGTGAAAATAATGAATGCTTCAGTCTTTTGATTGAAATACAGGTTTATTTCAACACATACTATTTTAAAGATAAATCTTTTTATTTATAAATAAAAACAGGTTAATTACACAAAGTCCTTTATTGTTTAATATATAATAACTAAGCTTTCGACTAAAAATTAGTCATCATCAGAGTTTAAAAAAATATCAAATATAAAATAAAAATACAATTTTACAAACTACTTAATATTGCACCTTGGTATGGTTTGGTAAGCTATGTTTAAAAAAACCGTTAAAACTGTTACATTGAAGAATTTAAAAAAAATAGTGATACCAAATAATTTTTAAGTTGAAAAACAATATTTTTAAACTAAATTAAGATTTCAAGATTTAAGAGTTTCCTTATAAAATTTGAGTAAATGGGCTTAATTTTTCTACATCTTTTTTAAAATTAACATTATTATCGAATTTGACTATATTTATCATTTCTTTAACTTTCCTTTTTTGCCAATTAGGTTCATTTTGCAGGATTCGGGTATTGTCGAAATCAAAACTGTGTCCTGTATTATGTTTGTGGTTAGAAAGTCCAATATTTTATATTTTTTTTTAACTCTGATGATGACTAATTTTTAGTCGAAAGCTTAGTTATTATATATTAAACAATAAAGGACTTTTGCGTAATTAACCTGTTTTTATTTATATATTTTTTTTATAAGTCCACAAAAAGAAACTTTTTAACTTTTTATTTATTTTTTTATTTTTGGAAAAAATGTTGAGTTTGTAAAAGAAAGGAAATTTGCTAAAATATGAAACCAGGATTTAACCTGCAATATCTGTTTGAGGTGTTTTTAAGAACTCCTGAGTGATTTTCCTTAAGTTGGCTGTCTGCCTTTAAGTGTAACTCCCAGTGATTTAAGCTAGAGTTTAACTCTCTAGCATAAATCACTGGGAGTTACACTTTAAGGCAGACAGCCAACTTAATGAAAATCACTCAGGAGTTCTTAGTTCTGAGTTTTAAACTCAGTACAAAAATCAATCTTTAAGTCTAATTGGGAAAAGTTATAAATGCCAGACAAATGTTTCCATCCATTTGAATTTCAGTACGCTATGTAGTCATGTGAGTTTCATCTCATTATCAGCATTAGATCCATTTTTATCGAATGACATGTATACTTTTTTTGCTAAATTGAAATGAAATGAAATGAAATGCCCGTTTTAGGGCCTTTCGGCCCATCAGGGTATTCACCCTGCGGGAACCACCTCAGGTAGGTTGCATCTACTACACTCTAAGAATTAATTAATGTTGGCGAAATCTTTTTAATACAAATACTATTCATAAAATCTTAGAGTATAGCCCGGGCTGCGAACCTTGGACCTCGGGTGCCGAAATCGAACGCCTTTACGATCATGGCCACGGAGGCAGTCATGTATAAGTCATGTAAGTTTCATCTCATTATCAGCATTAGATCAATTTTTATCGAATGACATGTATACTTTTTTTGCTAAATTATAAAAATAAAAAAAAAACAGTCGAGTTGTTACTTGGTACAAAGTTCTTTGATACAAAGACACTAAATATTCGTAACTTTCACCTAGAATGTGGAAAGTAAAATGTGACTTTGTCAACATAATATCGAAACTCTAAGAGTCATCAGCGCATTTCCATGCATTGTGTGTGAGCAATTTGATTTGCGGAATTCAAACAAAAGTACACCGAGCACAGCCTTAACCAGTCTTGGTGAAACCAATGTTTCATTTCCAAACCATTTTCCTGCATTGCCAATTTTATTTTGAATATTTTCCTTCATTATCAATTTTATTCAGAATTCGAGATTAAATTAATAAGTCAATTATGTATTAAATAGAGTGTTAAGTAATAGCCAATAATACATAGATGATATAAGTACATAGAGATGGCAAAGCCATCTCATAAAAAATAAGAGGAATAGTAGTCACTTAACTTGCCACAAAGTAACCTTCACTGAATGACTAACTAAACCCTCCAAGATTCTGCTTCACTGCTATCTCTAAGTATTATACCTCAATAGAAGATCACAATTATTCTAAAAAAAGCTATGGTGAAAAACCCAAGTTCCAAACTAAATAACTGTTTTCTTATTGGCTCAAATAGTTGGGTACGTAGTGATTATATATTTTTTTTTTAAATAATTCTTTTATTTTTCATAAATTACTATACAATAAATAAATAAAAAAAAAAATAAACAAGAAACAATGAAAAATCCCACAAATCTTATGATTGAGGGTGGGGGTAAACACATTAAAATTTAAAAAAAATAAATTAATTAAATTAAAGTTAAATAAAAGTTAAATAAATAAAATTATAGTACATTTACAAATAATTAATTTTTTTTTATTATTTTTTTATAAACATTGAACCAACAATCCAAACTAAATAGTTTTGCTATCTAAATTTAAATGTGGCCCTTTCAACTATGTCAAATTTAATGTATACTAAAATTTTCCTTTAAATTTAGACCCAGTTAAATTATTTTCAAATTAAGCAAAGTTATCTTGCTTCTCAGCAGTTAGGTTTTTTAATAAATCTCTCCGTTAAGTACATAATGCCTCCACCAGGTGCAGTGCCTTCCTAATTTGTAAAAGTGCAGTACATAAGTAAATACAGGGTTCACAGATAGTCTAATGATTTATAAAGAGACATTAAAGTAAGATATTTACTAATCAAAAGTTACATTATTTTACTATGTACCATTGGAGTAATTTTGCAAAGTCATTACAATATTTTTTTACAGAGATATTATTACTAGAGAGGCCTCCGTTGGTTGAATTTTGAAACATCGAAAAAGTAACCTGACCACCTTCGACTATCAAAATAATCAAATAAAAAGAACAAAATTACATTCACTTATAAACAAGAATATTTAAAATACAAATCAAAACACAAACTATATGCGGGAAGCTAAAATCAATTGATAAATATAACCTTAACTCTCTCATGAAGGAGGTTTCAATGAGGTTATACAGAGCCCCTGAGAGCCCAAAAAAGATGTTTCATGACTTTCAATGTATTGAGATAGCCTATGCCCCCTCTAGTATATATCTCTATGATTTTTTTATAATTTATTATTAATAGGTAAGAAACAAGGTTTTAATCTTTTTTCTAAACTAAATGTTATCTAAACAAGAAATTAGTGGATAAATTGCAATTTCTAAAACATTCATTACTATATAGGGAGGTATATTTCAAATACATCACCCTTATTACTCAGCTCAGTACGGAGCTATAGCCATAAAATTGCTATCTACGTCCACTAAGTCGACCACAGAGAGTTTAATTACCTAATTATTTCTTGGTAATTGTCTGGCATCTAATATCCGAAATGTGTGATGTAAAAGGGGGATCCAAGGGGTTTTCATTGCATTGTAGGTCTTTATTTAGAACTCTTTTTGATCGTTGTGGTGTCCTTTCGCCTTGTCAGCTTTTTGTTGTCAATTTTGTTGTTAGAAAGAGTTGTGCGAAATCCCGGGAATCGGCAGTCTATCTCGAGTTCGGCCCCCGCATTCCCTCCTCTCCGGTATATTAAGTATTTAGTTAATTTTGGTTTTATTAATTTATTTTTAATTTATGTTCTCTATCCGTGGCACCTCAAAATGGCTTTAATTATCGCCTTCCACCCTTTACCACCCTTATAAAATCTTTAATTGAAATAACTATTTTGTCCGGCCCTTTCACGTTCCCGTAGTATTGCCCCCTTTACACTAAAAATGTGTTTTTCCACGGTAACTTTTCTTGGCATTGGTCTACTTGGACCAAACAGCCATTGCATACATATTTTATACTTGTATGATTTTAAATAAACAATAATATCTGTGTTTCAAATTTTAATAGAAAATATTTTTTTTGAGGTAGTACGTAATTGAGCACTTTATTGGACCGTTTTTAGGATGAGAAGCCAAATCATTATTGTTATAGGAAGTTTATTTAGTACTTTTTCACCTCCAAGGACAATAATGAATGTAAAAAAAAACTCCTAGGACGTAAAAGTAATTCATATGTTGCCACCATTACTGTAATGTAGCGTGTTCAAAAAACAATCTGTGTTAAACCTTCATGAGCTTTATTTAAAAACGTTCATTTTGTTTCTGTTTTTGTTCGTAGACTAATTTTTTTTTTCGTTTTTAAAAGGTGTTCTAATTGACAATTTTTGTGTGTTTATTTGTAAAGCTTTTACATTTTTGAGTAAAAGTGTGAAGCTATGGATGAATTTAATGACGGCGATAATATGGAGTTAATAATAATTGGACGTTTTTTCAATTAAGTATATAGCGCAGTTTAAATGAGTGCTATTTTTTTGATTTTTTTTAATGAGTGCTTTATTTAATGAGTGCTACCTCAAAAAAAATAGTGTATGCCATCCGGCTGAGAATGTCTTTATGTCTTGGCAATTTTTCCCGACTCGCTTTGCTCGTCAGTAAATCTAATTGCCGTGACATAAAGACACACTTCTCAGCCTTATGGCATAAATAACTATTTTTTTAATATTGGTAAAAAGAGATCTAAACATGGCAGATGATAAAAAAATTGTGTTTTTGAACTTCCAGAGAAGTCAACATAATGGAAGAAGATGGCAATTATATTGCGATAGCTCCACATGAAGCTAAGTTAATCATAATGATGTATTTAAAATGTACCACACTGTATATGGTAGAGGTCTTGTTAGATCCAGAAATCTGCAAACTTTCTCTCATCTCACTTGATGTTTGTACTCTTTAATCTAATTCGGTTGAGCCAATCGGCAGAGTTTACAAGGAAAATGTACATACATCCACACATAAATACAGTTACAACTGAATTTATTCTTTTTTTGGGAATGGTAACATTAAAGATCAACCTAAGATTACTAATTATATCATGAACAATTCATAATTTTTACATTAGTTATTTGAGTTAGGAAACAAAATTAAAATGTATGCACTACACAAGGTGAATAAATTATCCTTGCGTGGAGCTCTTTGAGCTTTAATGAAACAATTCATAATTTTTAAATCGTCATTTTGGAAAAAAAATATATTTTAATATTTTGAATAAAATTTACTGAAGAATTAGAAAAAATACTGAAGAATACTTAGAGAATTTCACTATTTAATGCTATCAGATATTTTAAAAATTTCCTAATAACATCTATTTACCTATTAACATCTAATTCTAATACAATTAGATAAACATTGGTGCTGTGGAAGGAGTGAGGGTGTTTGAAATATACATTGGTAGGCATGCACCAGGTAAGGGGGTGTGTCAATTTAAAACCAAGTCAAAACCACTAATGTTGAGAAGACAAACGTACTGGTTGTTACCAGTTGAGAAGAAGGCCTTACAGATTAATTATAAGTTACCTATGCTAGTTTCAAATCAAATATCTAGCTGTTACTGATGACACAGTAACTAGGGAAAAACTGGGTTTGGGGTCAGTTTTAAAACTTTGATGAGGTCCTGGGGCCAAAATTTCATGTCAGTGATCTAGCATGGTTTACCATTGGGGCTCGGTCATGTTTTTTGTGTCTGGTTCTAGGGCTATTGAGAGAGTTACCTAAGAACATTACTTAACATCAAGTAAAACTTAGCCCTCAATAAAGTAAGTAAGATATATTGTGTCAACTATTCATGTTTTGCAAAACTCGGTAGTATCAAATGATATAAGTAAGATATGTTCTTCAATATTTTCCTCAATGCTTTAATAAATATACATATATTTAAACAATAAAAAAATTAAAGTTTTTTTTGTTTTTTAAGTTTAAAAACTTAAACAAGTTGTTAAGTAATTGTTTTATGTTATGCAGAGCTGTTTATTAATGAAAATCACAAAAAAGCTAAAAGAATTAGAAGCAGAATATTATAGGTTTTAAAAGTCTGGGTAAAAGCTTAAATCTGCAATCAGTTATTTTTTTTTTCTAAAAAACTTCACTTTTTTAGATGTAAAGCAACAAAACTCAAAATAAAAAGTCAAGCAAAATAATTTAAAGTGAAGAAAAGTTGAATTAAAAGCTTCTATAACTCTCTAAAAGTAATCAAAGTAATGTTAAAATGATTACTCGGTGAGTAAGCACAAATGAAAGGCTCCCATTGGTTGGTTTCTTAGGTAATTCATTTGAAAATTGAAACAACCACAAGTATGTTGTTTCCTTGGTAAGTAAACATCAAACATATTTGGTAAAAACATATCACTGTGATTGTTTGATTTTTTAGGGAACTTAGGGTAATATTTTGATCTTTAAAATTAAGTAATCACAGAATCATGTTTTTTGTTTGATTGTTTCAATTTATTAGTAAATTTCTCACACGAGCAGCATAAAGTTTAAAAATCAACTGCTCAAATGAACCTGTATTCATTCTATTGGTTGATATAAATGTCTTAAATTTTCTATATTTTTGTTTAAAACTGGAAATATTGGTACTTTTATAAAAAAAGGACCCCCCTCTAATCATACCTTAAATTCATATCTTAACAAACTTAGATTAGAGCATTTAAGGTAAAATACCTTTGTATTGCTTCCTTTAACAATCTTAAGAGGAAGAATTTACTTAAAACTCACTAGAAATTATATTTTTAATGTTCATAGTCCAAGAACGGGATAATAAAAAAATAAATTATTGTGGCGACGTTTCGGCCAACCTGGCCATAATCATGCCTATAACTCCCTAGACTTGTAAAGCAGTTATCATTCACAACTAGTTTTTAGTAATACATCTTGATTTTTGATTGGGTAATTAATTGAGTTTTGATTGGGAGTCCCTTTTCTATACTGTTGCCCCATGGGAACTTTTATAGAATGAGGACCACCAAAAAGGGGTCCCTTTTCTATAAAAGTGCCGAAATATTGATATTTTAATGAATTTTACACCCTTATTTTGTTAAAGTGCCTTAACAGTGGAAAATTGCTTGCCTCTACATGAATGCAAGTTGTCCCAGAAAACTTTAAGTGCTAAGTTTGTAGTTGATCTCACTACTAATGACTAAAGTGAAGTCAGCTATTTGTTTTTGACTACTAAGCCATGGATTTAAAACTACACCATGTCAAGCTAATACATACTTGGCTTATTATTAAAGTCCTGCTTCTCATGCAGTGCGTGAAGTTGCTCTCTACTAACTTGCAATTCTCTTCTTAGCCTTTCTCTCTCTTCTTCCTTCTCAGGCATTATTATCTAGACAAAGTGATAAAGCAAAATTAAATTTTTGTGTTCCGTGAATAGTTTGACCAAATATTGCTCTCTGGTGGATAAAAGGTGAACTACAAGCCATATCTGACAAAAATCGAATTTGTTTGCCTACTTGGTGTATATATTACTTTACCATATTCAAATAACTATAGGGTGAATCTTGAATTAGAAAATGACCTTTAAGATACGTCAAAACTACATAGTCTAACTAAAATGATTTGATATAAATTTAATTTAAAAAAGATAAATGGAACTGTCCATCAAAACACAAAATGTCAAAAAATAATTTAGAAATCAAAAGATCTGACAGACATATGCTACAGGTTAAGAAAAGTAATTATACTTACCAGTAATTGTGTTAGATAAGTAATAAGAGAGGAAGTAATTGGTTGAAGCTTATAAGCAGGTATAGATGGTAGTCTAGAAGCAGTTCCTTGCAGCGCTGAGGTGGTGGCGCTAACTGAGTTACAAGTAGGAGGTCCGCAACTACCTCCTACTATGTCCTGTTCTCCCAGGTCTAGAGCTTCGTTCATTATTCTTGTTAACTGATTAACTAAACATTAAGTTAATTATGTTAGTAATAAATTATAACAGGTTATATCTATTCATGGCAGGAAAATTAATCTTAAAGCAACTATTTTTAAGCAGGGAAATGCTATTTTGTTGATCTGTCACAAGAATTTTAAAGAAATAGTCAGGTAAATAACTTCACTGAGCACCGTGGAATGATCTACAATATTAACAACACCAACTTACGTGGAAGTACCTAAGAATTTTGATGAGTGAGTGAGTGTCTGCCCAATTTTGAGCCATTATATCTCAACACCTGTGAATGTTAAAGAGATGAAATTCGGTAGAATGGGTCAGCTCAACTAGATCTTTTATTTTATATTAAAATTATATTTTATAAAGTCCTTAATAAAAAATAGGAGGGGGAGAAATTAGCCATAAACCGCAAAACTTGATGTGGGCACGGTAGTGCCCCCAGATATAAGTTATGATTTTTTTTACTTTATAAATAAATATTAGTTTATTAATTAATAGTTGCATATTGAAATAAACAATAAAAAATCCTAGATTAATTATCTGTATTGTGATTTATAATTATTTTTCCTAATATAAGCAAGAAGATAAAATATTGTACAGGAAAGGAAACATTACTGACACATAAAATTTTTATCTGCCTCAGCTTTGTCCAGGCAGTCAAATTGTTAATTACCTGCTTTGGCTTTGCCTCTGCAGGGAACTTTTATAGCCTTTCTCATCTTCGGTTTAGAGGCTAAAATTATAACAAGTCAGTAAAATTCTATTTTCTCGCCTAGTTACATATATAACTATTATTTCATAAAAGAATAACAAGCCCGTCTTACCTTGATTAACAGAAGCTAATAACAACTCGGATGGGTCCTTATCCATGGAAGGCTCACCAGCCATATCGGCTATGGTTTCAAACTCCTCCCTCGGTACATTAAGCATATCGGCAACAAGAGCTTGCTTCTCAGCCAGCGCTTGTCGGATTGTTTCATCCTTACGCTTGAGTTTACCTATACATCATAAACAACAAGGGTAAGATATCCATTTCATGATAAGATAATAAGACATATGTTTTTATAAGTCTTTAAGTATTATGATTTCCCAAGATTTGTTTAATCTTATGTGTATGATAATAATAATTAAGTTCAAAACCAATGTTTCTTCTAAAAATTGACTTTAATCTAAGTTTATTAAATCATTTATAATGCCTAACTTTATTAGTGGTAGGTAATGCCACTAATTACATGGTATGTAATTCCTTGTAACATTTATACCACTATGACATTACCTCAACTAGGGCAATTAATTTTGGAATAGTTGGTAGCAGTGCTTTCCCACCACAAACTATTGACATGAACCAATCAGAGCCCAGAGATCTCCAACACTCTGTGCGCCAAAAGCTACTAAATATAACGCAGTTGATTTAGTAGTAAAATAATTTGATCAAGTTGAAGTGTTGTTTACTTCTTGGTCAAAAATTAATTGCAAATATTAGATATAATTTAATAAACATCTACATCATGCATTCACCAATAACAACTAGATGGCATTTGGTTGTATCCACTAAATTGGGTTGGAACAACACTCAGGAAGGTCCAATCAAAATGGATAAGTTTGCAAAACCAATAAGCACTACATTTCCTTACTCTTCAAAAATTAACATTTTTTTGTGTTTGAGCAAATGACATAAATTTAAGTTTATCTATCTGATTTTGATAAATAAACTCTTATGTTTTCAGAAACTATTAGTAGCTAGAACAAAAGTTCTTTTCAAATTTTGCACACGAAACCACTAATTTAAAGAAAACTAAAATTTTGATTGCAATTATGGGAAGTGCTCCACTCAAGGTAGGCAAATCACATCTTTTCTTCATAATAAAAGAGAAAGAAGTCTCTCCACAAAAATATATTCTTAATAGCAAAGCGCTTTCAACCTAACAAGAGGTCATCATCAGTGCTAGCCGTTGAATAAAGAAGAGAGTGATAGATGAGTCTTATAGATCAGATATCAAAGATAGACGAGTCTATAAGATAGATGAGTCTATCTTTGATATCTGATCTATAAGACTCATCTATCACTCTCTTCTTTATTCAACGGCTAGCACTGATGAACAAGAGGTCATCATCAGTGCTAGCCGTTGAATAAAGAAGAGAGTGATAGATGAGTCTTATAGATCAGATATCAAAGATAGACGAGTCTATAAGATAGATGAGTCTATCTTTGATATCTGATCTATAAGACTCATCTATCACCCTCTTCTTTATTCAACGGCTAGCACTGATGATGGCCTCTTGTTAGGTTGAAAGCGCTTTGCTATTAAGAATATATTTTTGTGGAGAGACTTCTTTCTCTTTTATTAAGATGAACTCCATTAACGCTCACCTTAGTTCTTCTTTTCTTCATCATTTGACAGATATATTCAGAAAAAGATTAATCAGTAGGTGCTTATTGATACAACATCACATAAGAGCTGTTATGTCCTCCCTTTTCAGGTCAGATCCAGTTCAATGAATACAACCACAGGCCATTTGAAACATTTTAAGTAAAAAGATTTGTAGAAAGAAGCAGTGAATAATAAAAACCAAAAGTTTTTACAACATTTCTAAGTTAATAACCCAAAAAAATCATTCAATTTACTGTGTGAGAAAAAATTTATATTAATTCATAAGTATGAATAAATAAAATTCCATATAATTAAGAAAATATATAAATGAATAAATGAAATAAAAATAAGAGGAAAAAGAAACATTTCATTTAAGTTTTTCAATTGAGAAAATTGTTCCGTTGTCAATTACCCTCAGGTTGTTAGAAAACCATTTTAATAATGAAAATAAAAAAGAAATTTACACCAAGTAAAGAATAAACAATGTTTTTAGTTTGTTCATTTTTTAAAGTAATTTTTGAAGAGTTCTGGACAAACCAAAATAATATCACAGCTATTATTGGCTAAGAAATGTATTTATTATAATTATTATTAACCAGAGCCATATTTTAATTTTTGTGGGGGGGGGATTTGTGCCTCTTCCCCCCTTTTTTGTATAAATTTTGTTTATTTTTTATTTCAGGGTGTGGGAGAGTTTGTTTGGTTTAAAGAATATTTTGTTTTTTGATTTGGGCATTTTATCTTAGTTTTTTTATTTGTATATTTTTTGTAGAATGATATTTTGTTGGTGGGGAAATGAGCAAAACAATAAAAATTTAAAAAAAGATTTCATTTATGTCTTATAATAAAAAATGCAAACAGACTTTTCTATAAAAACTTTATCGTTTAGTGAGTTTTTTAATTTGTATTCTTTTTAGCTTTCGGCATCAATTTCTTTTACAAAATGATATTGAATTTTGGGTTTAAAAATTATACGAGAGACTGAAAAAAATTCACTACCTCTTGTGATTTAGGGAAAAAATACATCTTCGAACTGCTCTGGGGAAGAAAAAGACTGGAGTGAAAGTAAAATAGAACAAATCTTTTTTTCTAAAAAAAAAAGTTTTATGCAAAATTAAAAAAAAACACAAGATAACTTGAATGATAAAATTGTTATAAATTTTTATTTTATAAGACAATTTATTTAAATTATTTAGTTTCCTTTAGAATTCTAGAATTTTTCTTTTTCTTTTATACAAAATTTTCAATAAGTTTAGTCAAATTTAAACTTTCCAGAGCAGTTTTTTTCAGCATGATACATTTATTGAGAAAGAAGGACCAAATCTATCACCAAATATAACCTTTACCAAAAAAAAATTAAAAACTTAAATTTGGGTAATACTTATGTAAGGGTTTTACATAATTAAATTGAGTAGCACTTGTGTAAGGATTTTATTTACATACTTAAATTTGAGTAAGACTTATGTAAAGGCTTTTATAAAAGCAATTAATGGCAAAAGCTTTCTTAACAGGTCAAGACTTGGGTTATAATAATTACTTAAGTAATTTTTTGTTTACTTATTAAGTTTTAGTAAGGCAAAGTAGGCTTGATTTTCCTTCATCTCTCCACTATAAGACAACTTCTTAGTTAAGGAATGGTGTTTGTTTTTGTCTCAATATATTTTGTTATATAACTCCACAGGGCTCGAAGAGGAAAAGTTTCAATTGTCACAACATTGAAAGAAGAGTTATAAAATGTACCTAAAGGAGTAAGTACAGCCTCGGCTAGATGTACCCTATCGTTGCTGGTAACCAACACCTCACATGGTTCTATTAGTGGAGGTTCAATGCTAATCTTGAGCTGTGATTGCGCATGCGCTTCTGTACCTTCCCTTCTACCATCTAGTAACATAACAATACCAATCCTTCCACCAAACTATAATACAATACTTAAATCTACATCACCACCTCGTCTCTTATTTACAACAGAACTCATCTTAACTACACAACAACAGAGGCAATAAATCAACAAAATAAAAACGTGTGGAAAATACCGAAAATAATAATAAACTTAAAGGAAAAACAAAAATAGATTAGGGAAGAAATTTTAAAATAAATATTATAATAAGTAAAAAAAATGGGTACAGGGTACCTCGGAACTTTTCCTCATCACATTGGATTCCCTAAGCTCATCCACCCTACTTCGGGCATGCTTCGCTAGTCCTCAGAATATACAATTCGTCACATTTATATTGAAGCAAGTCTTCAAACTCGCTTCACTTGTCCTTAGATAGTAAGTGCATCACCCATAAAGCACTGACCACGCTCAATGCTGCTTAACTTTTATGATCCCACAAAAATCACGGATATACTTGTCGTATTGAAACAAAACTTAGTGTACGTAAAGTGTACTTAGTGTACTTATTTATTACGTAAAAGTATGCACTTGTACCGAATTTTATCACAATTGGATAGTTTTCCAATTTTTTAAAATCATTCAAAAGTCATTTTATAAAAATTGAACTAATGCTGATAATGAGATGAAACTTGGCACATATGTTAGTCTCATACATAGCTACATGCGTGCCAAATCTCAATCTGATTGCACATTTTTTTCGTGTTTTGTGGTTTTCAAAATATTTGCTGACTCATTATTGCTAGTTAATGACGTCATAAACACATTATTTTCAGAATAGCACAACTACAGCGGTAGACTGATTTTTGTACAAAGTTTCAACTGATGATAACAGATACACACACATAAACACAGATAAATTTGTAAAAACCACTCAGAAAGTCTTAAAAACGCATGAAACGGATAAATTCGGTGACATCCCAGTTTTGGATTTTTTGCCAAGACAATACTTTTCCTATATACCTATGGTATAAATGAGGAAAAGTAAAAATAATACAGTAAATAAGAGAAAAAGAAGATAATATAATACAGTAAAGAGAAAAAGAAGATAATATAATACAGTAAATAGAGAAAGAAGATAATATAATACAGTAAAAGAGAAAAAGAAGATAATATAATACAGTAAATAAGGGAAAAAGAAGATAATATAATACAGTAAATGAGAGAAAAAGAAGATAATATAATACAGTAAATACGAGAAAAAGAATATAAAAATAATATAAAATACAGAAAAAATAACTAAAAGAAATTATAAACTAAAAATTAAAATAAAATGATTGCTTTATAATTTTACTTTTACATTCAAATTTATATTATACAAAATTTACTGTATATTTTGTATTTTATCTTTTATATAAATACTAACCGCCTTAGTCTAATGAATGTCTGCCTATGGTAAGAGTGCTGATGACTATATTGTTGAGCACCATATTAGTAAATTAATAATTTTGTTTAGTAGAACTATCTGACTAATCAAGAGCCATTAAATCTAAATTAATATAATTACACAATTAATTCAGTTTCCTACACAAGAAAGATAGCAATCAAAACATTTGTCTACCTTATCTTGTTTAGAATTATATATATTTATTTCTCCATCGACAGTTCCTTATTTGAATTTTAGCTATCAGGTCAAGGTATCAATATTTTTAGTAAAAAGTCTGAGACATAATAATATACTGCAATAGAGCACAAAATATAATAAATAAAGAGATAATAATGGTTTCTGAAAGTTCTTTTATTTGGCCTTGTCTCATTGTGTTATAGTTCTGGGCTCAAGGATTCTCTCATATTTGAGATATCTAATTTAAAAATTATAGATTAAATCTATTTAAGAGTATTTTTTTGATGTTGATAAACATTTAATTAAATAATTAAAAGATAAAAACAATGTCAACTCAAGATCTATGTACTAATCTAAGTACTATATGCAAGTAAAAATAATAAAAAGAGTGAGTAAACAAATAAAACTGTAAAATTTAAAAATAAAACAACATTAATATTTGTAATTAAAATAACAAAAATAATAGATGAAAGGAATAAAGATAATAAAAGAAAATAAAATGCGAAACAATAGAAAATTAGAAGAATACGTGACAAATATCAAAATGTGAACATTACATAAAAAATGAATGAAAAATAAACAACTTTTAAAAAGAATAATAAAAATAAAGAATGTGTGGGATAATCTCTATAAAAAATATTGTAAAATAAAAAAAAGGCAAAGCAATATAATTTGTGCATAAAACTGATTGAAAACACAGTGATATTATTGCGGGGTGCTGAGTGGGGCGGTGCAGTCAACAAGCTCCATTACAAAGCTCTCAAGGTTCCCAGCATATTTTTATTATTATATCATAAACACATCTGTCATAGATATATTAGTCTATGCGAGTTAATTCAACCCAAATGCATTTCTTAGTCGAGTTAATCTATTCCATGTTGTACAATTTTTCGGGTCAAATTCATTAGTAATGAGAAGTCTTGTAAACAAATAATATAAAGGACGGATTTAATAAATGTTTTCATTTACTTGGGATGAACAGAAAGTTTTAGTACTTCTTTATACAAAGCAGTGGTGGTCTATAGCCGTCATCATAGAAGAAAAGAAATTGTTTTGGAGGCCTAAACAGGCAATTTTTTAAAAAATGTTTCCAAATGGAGACCAATCCTTTCCTTGCTGATTATTACAGGTTGTGCATCATAGTTCAAATGGTGTCACTTCTATTTGTAAGGAAATACACTGAGTTCTCCAAAATAAATGGGTTTTTTTCAATAGAAATGTTTTTTAACCTCTTGAAAGGAAATTTAAACACAACAGCTTAAAGTTCTATAATAAAAAAAAAACTAATTATTTAGCTATATATATTTCACCTAACATTGTAGGTATCTTCAGGCATCACAGGTAAATTTTTACAAAATCATAGTTGACTAGATAATTACACAGACAAACAGAAAACTTAAAACTAATATCACAGTTAATTAAAACTAATTAACACAGTCAAATAACAATTAAAATAAATAAATTAATAAAAATAAAAAATAAAAACCGAAGTGAAATCTCACTTCGGTTTTTATTAATTTATTTATTTTAATTGTTATTTGACTATGTTAATTAGTTTTAATTAACTGTGATATTAGTTTTAAGTTTTCTGTTTGTCTGTGTAATTATCTAGTCAACTATGATTTTGTAAAAATTTACCTGTGATGCCTGAAGATGCCTACAATGTTAGGTGAAATATATATAGCTAAATAATTAATTTTTGTTGTTATTATAGAACTTTAATGTTGTGTTTAAATTTCCTATCAAGATGTGGGAGTTCTATAAAATAAATAGTGCTACAAAAGAGAAATTTTTTAACCTCTTTTTAATGAAATCTTCAAAACTTACTTTATTCTACTTTATACCGCAGGTACATTGGAAAAGTATTGTCTTTGCATAAAAAATGTAACAGTAGCTCTCTTTTACTTTTTTTCTTAGTCAAAATATTATCTAAAGAGAGGATTTTTATCAAAAGAAAAATAATATGCAAACTCCAACCAAACATAATAAAAAATATTACTAAAAGTACATCATTAATTTATTTGTTTACAAGACTTCTACAGTTAAAGAGTTAGGTTTGATTAGTAGAGAGAGTCAGGCTGCCGAAATGTGTGCAAGAGAAAACATTCTATTGGTTCCGTCTGATCCTTAGAGACCCCTCCAAGTATCACACTGTCCAATAACATTCTATCTTACGTTTATTATTGGCAGCCTATCAACCAACCAATCATATTATCAGCAGGTATATTTAATTAATGGATTATACGTTGTAATTAATACTCCCCCCTTCCATACAAAGTTTTATAAGAGTGAGTTTAATGTTTAAATAATACATAAATATATAAACCTCAGTGGACCCCCTTTAAAAACATCTCTCACCTCCTTTTCATGACCCCAACCTCGTTTCCCCTTTGAAAACCACTTAAAAATGACCATACAAAGCCTCGTGATTCATTAGGTATTAGCCTTATGGATTAATTATAAGTAAAAAAACAGCTAAACTTAAGCTTGAAGTATTGCTGTACTGATCCAAGCAAGAATCTCTTAAAACAAAATAATTATACTACTCAAGAAGAAGTGAATTGAGAGTGGAGTTCATGAATTATAAACATAAGAAAGGAAAGTCTCTCCACTAAAGAAATGTTGAGTCATAGCAACAATTGACCTGTACAAGTTTTACATTAATAATATTTATCAGTGATAGTAATTTGTATTTGTTACATAATTTGCTTACTAAGCTCTCATATTGACCCTAATTTTGCACATGAAGTGTTTATTAAGCAATGACAATGACCCTGATTTTTAAAATGTTTGTATGTTAAGGACTGATGATGACCCATTATAATTATTACCCCCGTACATAATTTATTTGTTAAGCACTGACTATGACCCTAATTTTGTAAATCATTTATTTGTTAAGTACTGACAGTGACCCTAATTTTATACATTATTTATTTATTTATTTTTATTTATTTACAAAATCAGTGGTAACTAATAAAAAAATAGCATCACTTTGTCAAATAAAAAAGAAAAAATAATAATTACAACATAGAAAAATCACTAACACAATATATAGCATTCTCTGACAAATAGTTTTTAACTCAATAAAAGAAAAACTAGTGGTCCTACTCTAAAAATTCTAGGAGTATTTGTTTGTTAAGCACTGATGATGACCCTAATTTTGTACATGATTAGTTTGTAAGCACTGACAATGACCCTTATTGCATTAATGATGTGGTCATTGGCAGTTCATGTTAGGTTTCAAAATGACCTGTTGACTGTTGCTATGACCAGCTGTTTACATTTTACATAGACTATTAATTATTATATTTATAAAAATGATTTAATTTTATAGGTGTAGCCAATCCAGATGGTATTTCTTTAACCTTTAAGTACAGACAAAGACTTCCAGAAGCAAAAAGTCTTAAATAAGGCCTTTAATCTTAACTAGGTCCTTCATTTTAAATAAGGCTCTTTCCATATTCTACTTTTAGAATTCCACTTTTTTTTAAGATCTTTGATTGACATTATCAAACAAGAAATTAAACTCACTCTTATATTGATATTAAATTCATTTTAAACTTAAACTAAAATATTAGAGCAGAGAAAATGAGCTAAATGTAAGCGACTGGAATTAAAAATACCTAGAGAAGGTTTATGAGGTTCAGGAGTGGTTGGGTGTTCGCTAGAGAGATCTGATTCCCCTCTAACGTCATCTTCTACTTCACCTCCTTCTTCCCTCTCTTCAGTCCTGTAACCAGAGCAACAGGTTGTAATAAACAAAATACTAAATAATAAACAACAACATTAAGGCTTACGGACCAGGAGCGCCAGACAAGCTGTAAATGATTAAACATAGCTTCCCAATCTCATTTATGAAATGTTAAAAGGTTTGCTGAGTGTTAATGACGGTGCTGATGCTAATGACGATTAATGTGGTAAAAACCACATATGAGGTAAAATGACGTTAAAATCCCATTTTGAAATATTAGTGCAAACACATTATTTTCCCCATATGAAAAGGGCATAAAAAGGAAAAGTAAAAAAAAACGAATAATAATATAATCAACTAAACTGATAATAAATTACAAACAAATAAAATTATTAGTTAAATAAATAAAGAAAAACATAACTAAATGTAGCGTGAAATCATATAGCGTGTTGAAAGAGTCTACCACACAAAAGACACGATGGAATTTCAAATGAAAACCGACATAAATAAATCACACGAATAAATAAACAGAATATAAAAACATTTAATAAGCAAAAAGAAAATTAAACACGGTTGAATAAAGAAAGCCAATACATGTTTCAAAGCACCACTTGGAAAGAGATACTATATTGTTTTCTGTAACCAAATTTTTCTTATTTATCGTATATTTTACTTTCTATCAATTTTACTTTTTCTCATTTATACCGGTATACAGGAAAAGTATTGTGTTAGCACTAAAATTCCGATGAATTATCCGCTTCAAATGTTTTCAAAACATTTTGAGTGGTTTTTTCCAAAAAGTATGTGAGTGTGTTTGTTATCATCGTAGTTCCCAATGTGTTTTTATCCATTTGAAATGTAGTACCCTTGCGTACTGCATTAATCGGACTGATTAATATCAAAAAGTGAGCTAAGTTTTTTATTATTGATTTTATTATCCGCATTAGTTCAATTTCATAGAATGAAATGTATTCATTTTTTTTTTAAATGTTAACAATCAAATAATAGTTCAATTGAATTGATATTTGGCACAAGTAGACAAATTATAAGTTTAAATTAGTACACAAAGTTTCATTTCAATACGTCTGATGTATCTATGGATTTTGTCAGATCACTAATGTAACGCATAATCAAGAGAGGTCAGTAACTGAATGGGGTGCCATTCGTTGTCGCTCCAAATCGTTGGAGCTCCATGGAGCTCCAATGAATGGCGCGCCAACGAATTGCCTGCACTTACATTTTCTCACGTGATTTCTCTAAAAATTCATAGACGCTGCAAGTCGTTGGAGCGCCATTCGTTGGCGCTCCATATTGTTGGAGCTCCACTTTAAATGGAGCTCCAACGATGTGGAGCGCCTATAAATGGCGCTCCAACGAATTGGAGCGCCAACGATTACACCCGAAATCAATAATATTCGTTGGTGCTCCATGTTGTTGAAGCGCCATTTTAAGTGGAGCGCGAACGATTTGGAGCGTTCTTAAATGGCGCGCGAACAATTTTTATGCAAAAATTAATTAATTGCAGTTCTCCGAGCATAGTAGGGTTTAAGTAACTTTGCACTTGATAATTCAAGTATTTCGTCATAAGTTAATTTTGATTGGTTGGCTGCACTGTTTTGCATTATAAAAAAGTCAAGTTTGATTTATTACACTGTAATTATTGGAGCTCCAACGAATGGTGCGCCAACGAATTGCCTGCACTTTAGTTTTCTCGTGTGATTTCTCTAACAATTCATAGACGCTCCAAATCGTTCGAGCTCCATTTCAAATGGAGCTCCAACGATATGGAGCGCCAAAGAATGGCGCTCCAACGATTTGGAGCGTCTATGAATTGTTAGAGAAATCACGCGAGAAAATTAAAGTGCAGGCAATTCGTTAACGCTCCATTCTTTGGCGCTCCATATCGTTGGAGCTCCACTTTAAATGGAGCTCGTACGATTTGGAGCGTCTATGAATTTTTAGAGAAATCACACGAGAAAATTAAAGTGCAGGCAATTCGTTAACGCTCCATTCTTTGGCGCTCCATATCGTTGGAGCTCCACTTTAAATGGAGCTCCAACGATGTGGAGCGCCAACGACTGGTACCCACTGAATGAGTGACCACTGAATCAAGAGAGGTTATAATACGACACACGGCTAAAATCAATTGATAGCGTGGGAAAAAATGTGAGGGAGCCAATGACGTTAGTCCTGGATGTTAAACCACGCCCTTAATTTCAAATCAGACCAACCTTATTGGTTCCTCAACACTATTTTCCCGCACTGTCAATTGATTTTAGCCGTGTGTCGTACTTTAATAACAGAATGAGTGACCACTGAATCAAGATTAGTATCAAATTTAGTAGAATTTAAAGAGGACCCAAACCTGTCTATATTTACTGGGCAATAGTAACCAAAAAAAAAGTATCATGATACTGTAATAAAGTAAAAAAAAAACTTTCAAAAATTAAAAAAAAAGTTGATAAAAAAGTGAGTAAATGAAATTCCAACTGGCTTTCGAAAACTCATCAGGTAGATTTTCTTGTTAGAGCTAATTAAATTAACTACCTTTTCAAAATCATTGCTTATATCAGTCAGTGGTGACTCTATCATCGATACAAGAAATAGATCTCACTTACTTAGATTTATGATTGGTGGAAGCATCGTGATGGGAGTGATCCTGTTGAGAAAGATCGTTATTCCTAGCTTCACTTGATTTCTTTGGTTGCTTCTGTTTGTAAGCCTCGGCAGCTTCTGATATGTGTTTGAACCATCTGCAAGACATGACATTCAGTGTTAGATGCATTTGTTTTAACAAGAGTAACAGGTCTGGCAAAGACCAGTAGCTCATTGACACAGAAAAAACTACATATATCAGAAATTAATTTCGCGGCACAGAACCTCAGTACTACAGGAGTAGTAATTCATTCAAGGTAATGGTTGTGGCTAATGCGGGTGCAATCATAACAAACCAAATCGGATACAGGGTACCTCGGAAGTTTTCCTCAATAAATCGGATTCGCCTAGTTTTTTACAGCTCTCTGTTGACCACTAAAATTTAAGGAGCTGCAGTGTATATCTTTTAACTGATGTAAGGCCCAAACTAAGACAATAATAGCAGAAATGGGGACGTTTCGGGCAAGCTAACCATAATCATGCTTTCCAGGAAATACTAAACCCACGCGATTCAAAGAGAGTTGTAAGGTTGGCAATACCAATGGCGGGAAAACGAAAGGGTGATGGAATTTTTTTTATCATAGGATTTGCATGGGACCCGCTGAAAATTCTTCTTTTATTCCTTTATTGTTCGTTAATTTGTGATAAATGAGGTAAAAATTAATAGAACGACCATCGGTGCTTAAAAAAATGGCCAATATTTCATAGATAAATACTTCGATTATTCCAGGATTTTAAATATAGAATCAGGCTCTTATCACTACAGACTTGGATTTGTCCGATTTAACCCAAAAATAATAAAACCTAAACGGATGATTTAAACAAACATTTTACAAAAGCGTGAATTTATTGAGTTATTTATTATTTTAGTGTGTAAAAAAATTGATTGATAATTAAAACACCATTACGGTGAAAATCGGCTTGTTATCAGTTAATTTAAATACCTGTTACAACTAATTTAATGCAATTAAATGGTAATTTTGTGTGTTTGTGCAAACTAAAATTATTTAAAAGTAACATTAATTAACACTAACTAAAATAAAACACTATATTATGATCTTCATCTTCTTATCACACTATTTAAATACTCGTGACAACCCATTAAAACGCTATTTTCAATGAAATAGTGATTCCACTGAGTTCATACGCCCTAAAATTAACTAAATTAAAGCACTTTGATAAAAAATTTAAAGAAATAATCGTCACAAATAAGAAAAACCAAAAAATCCCCATAAGGACTTTAACAACGATCACCCTTTCGTTATCAATTTCTTATCAGCGACGGTGGCGCTGCTACGGACTTTGAATCGCGAATATTAAAATATAATTCAAAATTAAAAAAGGCATATTGTGAAAATTCATTAGAAGAGCGCATTATTTAAAAAAAAAAACATTCATTAAAGAAAAACCAAATATATCTTAAAAATTAATTGGACGATGAATATCGTTAAAATTAATCGATTCTAAAACTACTATCAAGTAGTTATAGAATCGATTTTATGGAACAGCGTAGGCGCTGTTTCATGAAATCGTATTAAAGTAAGGTTAGCAGTAGGCAAGATATAGAGCTGATTAATAAATTATTAGGTTAGATAGAAAGAGTGAGAGTAGAGAACTAGAACATGATTTCGCTTTTATCAGGTATATTTATCACTGAAGTTCTTGTAAACCTAAGTCGACCATAGTCGTACACTCATACCACACTCTCCAACTTATAACTTGATAAAAAAAATAAATTTAGCTTCAAATCAAACATGAAGCCTAAGGAATTTTGGTCGACTTGAGCCTCGACTGAAACGCAGCGTTAGAATTGGGGAACGCTTTGCGGCGCCCGCAACTCCCTCTTATAAGTAGTATTTAATTTCAATAGTATTGAATTTGAGATTTGAGCTTTAGTGAATTTTTAAAATTTGTGCAGTCATTTTTTCGGGTCATAATGTCATAGATACTTGAACCATACACATTAGGATATGGCTCTAGGGCTTTAGATATGCAACCACTTTGCTTAAAGATAGTATTTAACGTGCTTATCAAAATTCTTAAAGAACAACTGTAGAACCCCCCCCCCCCCCCCCGTGAGGTTATAATACACCTAAAAGGTAGCGACACAAACCGTGAGTTACCAACACAAACTAATAGGTAACAATACAAACCGTGAGTTACCAACAAATAATAGGTAACAATACAAACCGGAGTTACCAACAAACTAAGAGGTAACAATACAAACCGTGAGTTACCAACACAAACTAAGAGGTAACAATACAAACCGTGAGTTACCAACACAAACTAGAGGTAACAATACACAACCCGTGAGTTACCAACACAAACTAAGAGGTAACAATACAAAGTACCGTAAGAGTTACCAACAACACAAACTAATAGGTAACAATACAAACCGTGAGTTACCAACACAAACTAAGAGGTA
The DNA here is from genome assembly GCA_018340805.1 of Microvelia longipes. NCBI lineage: Eukaryota > Metazoa > Arthropoda > Insecta > Hemiptera > Veliidae > Microvelia > Microvelia longipes. The sequence goes on from JACMZG010001863.1 coordinate 56,491,105, forward strand.
ACAATACAAACAGTGAGTTACCAACACAAACTAAGAGGTAACAGTACAATCAGTGAGTTAACAACAAAAACTAAGAGGTAACAATACAAACCGTGAGTTACCAACACAAACTAAGAGGTAACAGCACAAACCGTGAGTTACCAACACAAACTAGAGGTAACAATACAAACCGTGAGTTACCAACACAAACTAAGAGGTAACAATACAAAATGTGAGGCAACAACTCTATAAGCCAACAACGACCCGAATCAGCCACAAGGAGGCATCACCGCTAAAACGCATAGACGTAGCTAGGTATATTTGTAACTCCAAGACCACGCCACGAGTTCATCTTTAATCAAGTATGAAATATTGACGAATCTAAAATGTAAATTAGAGTGAAAAGGTCAGTAATGTAGGTAGGTGCGTGTGTAAGTAAGTAAATGGTGTATGCGTGTAAGTTTTTACAGGAAGTATTATAAGGTGTGACTGAGACAGTCATATGTGACATCGCAGTCAGGCCAGTGATAGTGTTGCTCATAGGTAAATATAGGTATAAATAGAATCAACCAGAGAACCTACACCTATCACCCTCTCGTCTAGACAGTGACACTCTAGACGGGAAATTATTTCTTCTTCTTATACAAGAGGGTGATTCAATGTATCAAGCACGACCAATATGAGCATGGATGCTTCCTTTAACAAGAAAATAAATAGACTGCATAGGACTTCCCAAGATATAACAGGCCCGCTTCGCGGGCCTGAGAGGATTTCTCGCAAATTTGATTTTATTAATGCTCTATTATTAATAGTAAGCAATGATATTGCAGTTAACAAGCAATATAAAAAAATAATAATTATATTGAAATACATAACTAATACGTTTTTTATAGAGGTATAAAGAATACAAGAAATAAATCTACACGTTGCAACTGTTGGAGTAACCTTGTATAAAGGGTAAGAAAAGATTATAGTTTCATCTTTCATCAGTTTTAGTTATCGTCCACCATACAAAAGGGTATTAACTCTTAAACACATTTATGATTGTTTATACAATTTAAAGAAAAATGTCAAATTTTTTTTGTAAACAAATTGTTTATTTGAGTATAACCTTTAGGTTGAAAAAAATATATTCATGATTTTTTAAAATTAAAATACCGTTTTCGTCACTTAAGATTGTCCGATTGAGCTGAAACCGGTCGCAATCGTTTTAGAATGACTTCGACCATATAAAGACTACTTCGAGGTTCTTCCTCTTTACAGGCCTGCTTAGCTCGGCGTGGATTAGAGGAAGCCATTATTGTCCTGTCTCTCTGGGACAGTAGGCTTACCAGGATAGAGCAAGAGGTAGAGGCTCCTCTAATATACTACATCCCCACCCTCTTACACTACTGAACCCAACAGATATCGTACGAGTCTTTGACCTAGACGTATACATATATACAAGATTATATATATATGTATACCGTTTGCGCCATTAGTGACGGTTCGATTGAGCTGAAATTGGTCTTAATCGATTCAGCTAGCCGTCTACCTAAATACGAAATACCTTGTTTTAAAGCCATTTCAAGTTTCAAAAAAAAATTTTTTTTTTCATGACGTCATAACTTTGATTGATGACGTCATAATGTTTTTATAAACAATAGGCCTCGTAACCTCCTCAACATCTCGCGATTTGCAAAGTTTCGTTTTTATTTGAGAACGCCTTCAAGAGTTATCGTTTGCCATACGAAAGGGTAGAAACTCTTACATACACACACACACACACACACACACATATATTATATATATATATATATATATATATATATATATATATATATATATATATATATATATATATATATATTATATATATATATATATATATATATATATATATATATATATATATATATATATATATATATATAATATATATATATTATATATATATATATATATATATATATATATATATATATATATATATATATATATATATATATATATAATATATATATATATATTATAACTTATTGGGACATATATTTTTGTTATCAGGAAGCCAATAGGAACCGATTCCGCTCACTCCCACCCTCAACTTCCGCCATCCAAACAACCTCATAAGCGTAATTTTCATAATGAAAATTCGCTAAAAGATACAAATAAGTATCGATAATGAGAACAGTTACTACAACTACGAAGCGAATAATGAGTCGGGTCTTTAGATGACACGAACGAGACTTAAGTGTCAGTGTTGGGAGTAATAAACACTCAGGAGAGACATAATAGTAATCTTCATTGATATACATATCCGCATAATCTGTTTCCAAAGTTATGGCCATGAAGGTTTTAGGTCTCTAGGAGACGATAGCATCAATATAGAAAATGAACCTGACGTTTCGTTTTCACTCAGGGATACATCTTTAGGGATCTAGCAAATCAATCTGCCTTCAAGAGAATCACCATCAGCATCATATTCGGGTTTTATTTGGACGACTCTAATGTTTCGCTTCAGCCAAAATGTATCAAATCTTGGTAATTACATATTAAAACTAAACGCTTAACTGGATTTCATTTATGATTTCCTCCGTACCCTGAAGATACCCCCCCCCTAGTGGAAACAAAACGGATTCATCATCTAGCTTTTACAACAACTGTGTTTCAGGCATATCTGAAACAATTTAACACTAACAATCGGCAGGGAGTACGTTGTTGAGTCATACTTTCAACCTCCACTCATCTCGGACTAACTTCGATAAACTTAAAAAGGATACCTAAAGATATAAAGATATCTTCAAAGTGCATAAGAGTAACAAGTATTAAGACTTTCAAAATAAAAAATTTAATAAAAGAGCAACTGGCAAGTGACATGCTTAGAAACATGTTGAACTTTAAAGATAACTCAATCTTTAGAGCTAGCTTACGTTGGACTTAACAATATTAAGACTCGATGCAAAACTAAATTAACTCTCGAGTCAATAAGCAGTGACAGTGACGAAATAGAGTGGAGACTAGAACAGACAGACACCTTTATTCAAAAAGAGGAAATTGATAGAGGGAACAAAGGTACTAGATCAAGTAAGTAAAGTATTAAGCTAGACACCCAATTCCAGAGTCCTGTAACCAAAAGGACTTCGTAGGCTGACTAGTTAGTCAGCCTCTAAATTGGTTAAATAACAATTTGCCAGGCTTGGTGCAAGGTTTTAATGCTTGGTTTATTATATTTATTATAATAATCTTCAAATATACAATAATCATAATAATTAATAGTAATACATATATTATAAAATACTTTCTTATTTGAGAACTATGTCAAAAATATAACGTTCTCATAACGGTCGGGAACTTGATGGGAATAATACGTTAGGCATATGTGTTTGGATCTCATAACGGTCGGGAACTTGATGGGAATAATACGTTAGGCATATGAGTTTGGATCTCATAACGGTCGGGAACTTGATTGGAATAATACGTTAGACAATATGTGTTTTCTCATAACGGTCGGGAACTTGATGGAATAATACGTTAGACAATATGTGGATCTCATAACGGCGGAACTATTGGAATAATACGTTAGACAATATGTGTTTGGATCTCATAACGTCGTCGTTAGACATATGTGTTGGATCTCACAACGGTCGGAACTTGATTGGAATAATACGTTAGACAATATGTGTTTGGATCTCATAACGGTCGGGAACTGGATTGGAATAATACGTTAGACAATATGTGTTTGGATCTCACAACGGTCGGGAACTTGATTGGAATAATACGTTAGACAATATGTGTTTGGATCTCACAACGGTCGGGAACTTGATTGGAATAATACGTTAGACAATATGTGTTTGGATCTCATAACGGTCGGGAACTGGATTGGAATAATACGTTAGACAATATGTGTTTGGATCTCACAACGGTTGGGAACTTGATTGGAATAATACGTTAGACAATATGTGTTTGGATCTCACAACGGTCGGGAACTTGATTGGAATAATACGTTAGACATATGTGTATGGATCTCATAACGGTCGGGAACTTGATGGGAATAATACGTCCGACATGTGTTTAAATATTATAACGGCTAGGTGCTTTATTGGAATACATCGTAATAAATATGATTTGGAATATCCATTTCAACAAGATTTTAACTGAGTGTGGGTTGTGGTGAAAACAACTAGTTCCTGAAGCAACTAGTTCCAAATAGTTCCTGAAGCAACTAGTTCCAAATAGTTCCTGAGTTCCAAACCTGAAGCACGAAATCAGTTAAAATCATTGAGATGAGCGTACTTTTTAATAAAAAAAATATATATTCCCAAGTTGCAAGTATGGTATAATTTTCTCCAAGCGCCAGATTGCTAAACAAACGCTTTAACACACAATGGAAAACGTCAATAAAAATTTAAAGAGGTGAAAAAATTCGTTCTTAGAGAACAGTGCTCAAACTATACGAGCTGTGAAATTGTATCTCTCTATTTTGTTTACACAGGTCGCCAGATGTCTCTTTGCTCTTAATTACAAAGACCATTACTTTTGAAATTTCGCTTCCGTTCGCAGATTCAGCAACATCAAACAATCTAATTTTACTTTCGATTCCTATTTAGGAAATTTCATTCATTCTAAATTCGTATTTAAAGGGAATTCACCGTAAATTAGAATCTAGGTCGATTACATTTTCTATTCTTAACCAATAGTTAATGAAGCAAATAAAAATATAAAATTGTATTAATAGGATAAACAAAACGTACGGTCTGAGACCTGTTTCTGTGAAAAAAATCGACTTCATTGGATCAATGCTAAACACAATTGTAGTTATTTCTTATCGATAGTAAGAAAAAAAATATATTGTGTAATATTTTTTTTTCTTATCGATAGTAAGAAAAAAAATATATTGTGTAATATTTTTTTTCTTATCGATAGTAAGAAAAAAAATATATTGTGTAATTTTTTTTTCTTATCGATAGTAAGAAAAAAAATATATTGTGTAATATTTTTTTTCTTATCGACAGTAAGAAAAAAAATATATTGTGTAATATTTTTTGTAATTATCCTGGTAATATTTAATTTAATGATGAATTATGATTTAATATTTAAAAATAAAAACTATATTTTTTATTAATCACAAGCACATTTGAACATTACTAGCACCTAGCACTGCTTAACATACATTGAAGACAGAAAAATTAGTAAAAGAAAAAAAATTATTTAAATGTTACAGCAATATTGACTTAACGCGATAAGATGTGACTAAATTAAATTAGGTACAATTAATGTTGCACCTTAAGTGCAACAATTATGTTAGTGAACCAGCTTCACGCCAAAGATGTTACAATTCTAAGGTATGGAAAGCTATATATATGTGTGTGTGTGTGTGTGTGTGTGTGTGTGGTGTGTGTGTGTATGTATATATCCAATGTGGTTAGCTAATACAAGCTATAGAGAGTAAGGCTCTGATACTCATACCTTTTTAAGAACTCCCTGCACTACTCCTACAATATTTGTTGCAATTTTGTGCACATGGACAACAAGTCTAGCATCTTTCGAGTTTCGATATGATGGTTAGTAAACTTAGTTTTAACTCCCTAACTTACTTTTACTTCATTAGCGTAATTATTTGATGAAACTTCGTTAAAACTTATGCGACTTCTAATATAATTTATCTATATTTATATTTTTTTAAAATCTTTTTAAACGTTTATACTTATATAAATAGCTATTTCTATAAACTTTTATTTTTTATTTATTCATTATATTTTTTAATTTAATTTATTTTTTCAATATAACTTATAATAACACGGCCATTTCCGCTCACTAGTTTATCTCATGCGGGAATGCACTAAAGAATTATGTATAATTTATATTTTGTAAGAATTTTAGTGGAATAAAGGAATTTTAATTTTTTATTTTATTTATATACATCGTACCGAATGATTGATCATAAATTATTACATCCAATTAATCATTTCAAAATTGTGATCCATCTTATCGCTCAAACAACATACCAAAGTGAATTGAAACAAGTGAAAGTTGCAGACTTATCCGCTACGCGCTGGGAGAGCGCTGTTATCTGCAAATTCTGAAAGGAATTTGAATGCATAATAACATTGCCTGGCTAACCAGTTCTTTTCATGTCAATCCGAAATGGAATGGTGAAAGGAGGAGAAATTGCTTCTAAATATTTTATACTATGCATTTGAGTTTTTTCGTTCGCTCTAAAAGGATTACGCGTCTCTAAAAGGATTACGGTCGTTCGCTCTAAAGGATTACGGTCGTTCGCTCTAGAAGGATTACGGTCGTTCGCTCTAAAAGGATTACGGTCGTTCGCTCTAAAAGGATTACGGTCGTTCGCTCTAGAAGGATTACGGTCGTTCGCTCTAAAAGGATTACGGTCGTCGCTCTAAAAGGATTATTTCGCTCTAAAAGAATTCCGACCTTTCGCTTCATACGATTCTGGTCGATCGTTTTAAAAGGATTCCGACGTGTTTACAGCCCTTTATACGGCATATTTAACACCTCATACATTTATCGTTAGCTCTTTATTTATAACAACTATTTAAATAAGGCGTAACCATAAATTTCATAATATTCGAATGATAGTGGGATCATTTAAATGTCCTTCTAAAATGGAATCAACACTGCATATGCTAATTCATCTACAGCTGAAATTCCCAATTTTCGTAGGGAATTTGTTCCAAAATTTTCCAAATCCGAATCGAAAGGTATAAATAGAAAGGAGCAACTAATGGTTAAGTAAAACTTGATTAGCTAAATCCTTTGTACACGATATAGGAGCCCTAACTGATCCTGATCACTAGCCTGGTTTTTCAATTTGGTTCACCTGGTTCACCAATTTTCCAACTATCCAGCTCAAAGAGGCTTTATGCCCAAATTCAAGTACACTACCTTCTTTCTCAATATGAGTAAAATTGATTCCCAAGTCGATTGGATAATATTCAGTTTTACGCAGTTTGACATTGGTCCTAGGTCTTTGACATAGGAATCGATAACTGATTCCTATGTCAAAGACCTATAGGACTAATAAACTCAATTAATAGTTGTTTAAAACTGATTCGAAGTCAATAACCTAGCAATAATTCTAAGAGATTAGAACCTAGAAAGTTCCCCTTTGAGATATCAATTGCCAAATTTCTCATTTCTACAATGAAATCATAAACTTCAACCCAAACTTCTCGAGGGGTTATTGTACATAGGATTGGGTTACAAAACTAATATACAAAATGCATGACTTTCTCGCCAGCGACTGACACAAGGACGGACTTCAAAACTCAACGCAACATATAATTAACTCCTTTGAAACCTGATCTGTTCTGAATGTGAAAGAATCCTGCAAGGAGATGCTTAGCCAGGTCAGGTTCTCGGGATGTCTCATTAGTTAACATCTCGTCGGACTGAATCCTTTGCTTGATCACTTTTACCTTTCTTAGAGCTTCTTTTAACTTCTTTCGACTGAAATTCTTGCATTTAATCTTCTCGTAATTTCATCAAGTATTTTGTTGAACTAAACGAAATTTACTTTCAAGGGCACATTTCACAGAAATTACAATTTTCCTCTTCAGTTGCATAACGCCGCAATACTAACTTTTAATAAACATTTAATACATATGAACATTTAATTTCACAAAGAGATAAAGTTTATTTTGTTTGCCTTAACCCTCAACAGATATGTCATGACTAAAGTGCCAGGATCAAATAGACACAGTGAATGGTTTTACTAATTTATCACACAAATATTCGTTAACTGGATATATTGAAACAAAGCTGGTGTTACATTAATATAGATTTTAACCTGACACGTTAACGTCAAAGGTTAAGACAACATATAAGCAATTCCAGTGAAATGAGGCTAGTTGTCAACCTCTGTGGTTAACTCACTTGTGAAAGCCGGCACTGTTATATCTATATATATATATATATATATATATATATATATATTATATATATATAATATATATATATATATATATATATAATATATATATATATATATTATATATATAATAATGCCCGTATAGAGACTTGCGGCTCATCAGGGATAAGCCGTAAGTAGCAACCGTTACGGTCAGAGTGTATTCTAAAACTGAGAGCGTAACCTGGGATGCGAACCCCAGACTTCCGTGAGTGTCAAAGGTCAGTGTAAAGACTAACGCCTTAACGACCTCGGCCACGGAGGAGGTCATATATATATATATATATATATAATATATATATATATATATATAATATTCATGTACTCATGTATATAATATATAATTCCGAACATTCTCTAACGTTATATCGATTTTGAAGAAAACTGTGTACAATAATCGACTTCTAAAATGTCCAAAGGCTGCTGTTAATCAAATGTGTTAAACGCCATTAACCCACAATAATGAGTCGCCAAACATGTCTAGAGTCCACGAAATAATGAGTCGCCAAACATGTCTTGAGTCCACGAAATCTGGCAATGGAGAGACAAAAAGACATCATCAGTGGCGATAAAAAATGATGCGGCTGTGCTAGTTAACCACTGTGGATATTTTGATGATTTATGGTAATGACTAGAGAGGTAAAAGCTGTTGGGATTTTATTATCAGTGCACTCTACGGCTCTAATCACCATATAAATAAGACATAGATTGTCAGTTTCAAATCAGAGCCGTAAGAATTATAAGAGATGGTTCACACTCTCATAGGCTAGGAAAGTTGTAAGTAAATCCAAATTCTCACGTTTCAGATCCTAAAGAAGAGTGGAGCGTGTAATATTCACACAGTTTTGTAATTATAGTACAACCTCTTAACTGCATGGAGTTTACCAGACCGTTTTGTTGTCTTATTTTCTTTTCATTTAATTACAGGTATAATAGTTTAGACTAAACTTTTTTTATTACCTCCAATAGTTGTGTTTCTAGTTTATGCCCCAAAAATAATTATGATGGGTAGATCATTTTTTTACAAGGTACATAAATATTAAATATAAATATTATGCAAATTTAGAGATTTCAAGAAAAGATGAGCTAATAGGTTAGGGTCATAGGTTCTAAAAGACCCCTATAGTGGGCATGCACACCTATACTGGCCATGCTCTGCCAAAGGCTCACACATTACCACAATTTATTACGCGCAATTATATTAATATTTAAATACAATATAAGCTCAATGAAAGTATAGTTATTGAAACTATACTCAGTACTTAATAGACCGCAAAATTATAACAAATAGAGCCAATCGCTTTTATATTCGTAACCGCTTTAATATTATAGAGTATCGCTTTAAGAATAAATAATTTTATGCACCGCACCAGACTGATGCTAAATTTGTGCACTACTCCACACTCATGTTAGATTTGTGCACTACGTTAGACTGGTGTTAGATTTATGCACTGCGTCAGATTCATGTTAGATTTGTGCACTACTCCAGACTCATGTTAGATTTGTGCACTGCGTCAGACTGATGTTAGATTGTGCACTGCGCAGAGATTTGTGCACTGTCTTAGATTTGTGCACTGCGCCAGACTCATTTATTGTGCACTGCGCCAGACTGCACATGATTTGTGCACTGCGCACTCATGTTAGATTTTGTGCACTGCGCCAGACTCATGTTAGATTTGTGCACTGCGCCAGACTCATTACACTGCGCCAGACTGTAATAGATTTGTGCACTGCGCCAGACTTATGTTAGATTTGTGCACTGCGCCAGACTCATGTTAGATTTGTGCACTGCGCCAGACTCATGTTAGATTTGTGCACTGCGCCAGACTGTAATAGATTTGTGCACTGCGCCAGATGTTAGATTTGTGCACTGCGCCAGATCATGTTAGATTTGTGCACTGCGCCAGACTCATTACTGCGCAGATGTTAGATTTTAATGAGAGTTCTATTGTGCAAAATTCTATTTCGCATATTATGTAAATAACGTTTACTTTTTATGTAACTAAATAATTATTTAATAAATAAAAACTTATTATAAAAAATATTCTCTGGACAGCACCTAAAGGTTGATTTTTGATCCAAGTTTCAACTCTCGGGAGCTATGCAAATTACATTCACACACTCACAGACAGACAACTTTGTAAAAATCACCCAGGAGGTATTAGAGAACACCTGAAACGGATAACAAGGTGAAATCTCAGTTTTAGACTTTTAGTGCAAACATAATACTTTTCCTATATACCTACGGTAAAGGAAAGTAAAATACAGAATTTTCCTGTAAAATACAACGTAACGATGCTTAAGATAACTTTTTTTTTCTTATCTTACAATCCTAAACCTACTGCGATAGTTGAGGAAAAGAAATAAAAACTAGGACGTGCTCAAAGTTGTATTTCAGCACACTCTGTGCGTAGCAGATTTCAGTTTAATTTGATATGGAAAAACTATAGACATGATAAAAACCCAATAAAAGAAATAAATTGAGATAAATATTCAATAAAATCAAGTCTTGATACTTTAAAGCTTAATACGCTCACATCACAGCTGTGGTCATATGTTTCACAGCTTTCAGCGTGACAAGAAATAAATGAAAAATGGAGATTAAAAAAAAAATGAAAAATGAAATAATATTTCCGACAAAATAAATTGTTTACGCTTTAGTGTGAGTTAAAGGAAGAGTAATGAAGACAAGTCAAAAAATTTGACTCGTGCAAAATAGATATAGATAGACAAGGTTACCGCTACACACTGTAATGTCAACAGAATATATGTCGACGGATTGTAGAAAAAGTAAAGTGTCGAACTTGTGATAAAATAATACCACAGTACAAAGTGTTTGAACTTTATTGAAGTTTTATTTTATGTGAATAATAAATTTATATATTTAAATATATTTTTGAATACATAAGAAGGTATATAATATGGTTAAGGGAGAGCAGGACAGTTTTACGACCTAACGTAGGTGGCAGATTCTATTTGTATTTCATTGAATTTGTCGCCGAGGTTAAACTCGTTACAAAATTACTTTATGAGTTTTTTTTATTTTTCTTTTGAAGTTTTACAACACTTTGAAAAGTTTCAAGACGCAATATATATGATATCTGCGACGTAACAGATAGTTTTTTAAATTGAAGACTCAGCTACCATCGATACTTGCTGTTGGATATAAATATCCCTGGACCGGTTTCGGCACAACGCCATCATCAGTAGGCGGGGCAACACTCAAGCTCTCATCTAAGTTATATCAGTGAATTACTTCTAGTCTCAATGAGCACGACGAGCCCTCTGAAGATGAGGAAAGGAGCAGGAGATGGCTCGTCGTGGTCATTGAGACTTCTGCTTCTTCAACATACGGTAAATACAACATTTCTAAGTTTTTTTTTAACATCGCGGAAGCTAAACCGCACGGTTATACCTCAGGCCCTTTAGAAAAAGTCCCTTGTGTAGAGATTGTTGTTTCGTGTTATTTGTTGTTTCAGTATTTCATGGCATTTTACCACGTATTTAGCAAATTTTCATCATGTGGATCGCTTCGCGGCCACCTAGCCACACAGGCCCGCTTTGGCTCGTTATGACTCCTTATTTATGGTCTAACTGTAATGGAGGAAGAGATGCCCTCCTTAACTAACCCTCGCCACTCAAATAGGTCAATGACATACGATATTAATATATATATATATATATATATATATATATATATATATATATATATATATATATATATATATATAATATATATATATATATTTCGTATATATATATATATATATATATATATATATATATATATATATATATATATATATATATATATATATATATATATATATATATACTACTTTTTATTTCTTCTCTTCTATAGGAGACAAGGAAGCAAAACTTAAAATAAGAAATAAATTAAATAAATAATCTATAAAACATTATAAAAAACTAGAAATAATTCGAGATAATTGATGACAAAATAGCTATATTTATAACCTAAGTTGAAGGTAACATGAGATAACCTTCGAATGAAACAAAACATATTTCTTTTAATGTCACACATATTAACTTTGAGACAAAATATATCAATAAGTATTTATCTAAATTTATTTCTTGCGGAAATTTAATGATAATTATCTACATTTTATTTATTAGAGAAGGAAGTATGACGTCACAAAATTACTATAGCTTCGGAAGATATTACTATAGCTTCGGAACATAGCTATATTACTATAGCTTCGGAATATTACTAGCTTCGGAACATATTACTATAGCTTTATTACTATAGCTTCGGAACATATTACTACAGCTTCGGAAAATATTACTATACCCTATAGCTTGGAACATATTACTATAGCTTCGGACTATAGCTTCGGAAAATATTACTATAGCTTCGGAAATATTACTACAGCTTCGGAAAATATTACTATAGCTTCGGAAAATATTACTATAGCTTCGGAACATATTACTATAGCTTCGGAAAATATTACTATAGCTTCAGAGTTAAAATTGATTCAAAAAATGTTTTTTTGAATTTGAATTGATTTAACAACTGGGTGATCAAGAACAATGATTCGTCATCCGAATTGGCCAGCAGAGAGAAGGTTATGAATACTTAATTTAGGAAGGGATACATTGTATAATTAAAATTAAATCGGGAAATCAAGAATATATTTATGTTCCCTTTATTGATAAAGAAGAGTAGTATATTTATTGATAAAGAAGAGTACATTTATGATAAAGATAGTAGTATTTATTGATAAAGAAGAGTAGTATATTTATTGATAAAGAAGGTAGTATATTTATTGATAAAGAAGAGGTATTTATTAAAAGAAGAGTAGTATATTTATGATAAAGAAAGAGTAGTATATTTATTGATAAGTAGGTATATTTATTGATAAAGAAGAGTAGTATATTTATTGATAAAGAAGAGTAGTATATTTATTGATAAAGAAGAGTAGTATATTCATTGATAAAGAAGAGTAGTATATTTGTTCTTCAATATCATACAGAATTAAGGTGTATTTCCTTAGAGAGAATTATTTTTAGACAAACATTTTGAGGGTATTTTTAGCTAACCTCTAAGCAATAGAATAGCCATCAATCTCACATCTGCCTAGATCCATTAGGACTGAGTTATTACTGTTTTTAGAATTCAAACGTTAGATTTCATTTGTAGAGGCAAACAGATTACTGCTGAGTTTAAAACAAGCTTGACCAACAGGTATGAAATTAATATCCTAAAGAGAACAATGTAGTTTTATTTTGAGAAATGAAAAGTAAGTTTCGAATATGAAGACGAGGTAACAACATGTAGTTTGAACTCGAGGAATAGCCGAGGATATAAAAAGGCACGAAAGTAAGTTTAGAATAAAATCACATAATCCTTTAAATTGAACAGTTTATTTCAATATACATCGTACACGTCTATACTAAGCGTAAATTATGCGCGGTCCTTGACTGCAGGTCTATTAATCAAATTGAAAGGGAGCGGATATTAAGCGGCTTTAATTCAATGAGTTGACCTTAACAAGTCCTCATGGACATCTAGCTTTATCTAGTATATCTAGATCTAGACAAGGTAGAATGTTTCCATTGCGATAAAAGCTATTTTCCAATAGAAATTCGCTAAAATTCAGACAAAACACAACATGGCATAAGACTAACAGCTGTTTGGTACCAACAGCTGAACAATGAATGGTCTTTTTGTACCAAATACGTCTTTTGCGTCATTATTAAAAATAATGGTCTTTGCAGTATAAGTCCTACACCCGAATTTCACCAGAATGATCTCTTTCAGGTGTTTTTAAGACCACCTGTGTAGTTTTTACCAAGTTCTCAGTCTGTAAGTGTGTCAGTTATCATGGTAGCTCCCAATACGTTTTATGGTGAAGAGTTGAAACTAATAAAAAATCGATCTTTATGGCCAGTTTTCCTTTAAGGAAAATAATTTTTCTATTTCTCAGTAAAAATTCAAATAATAATAAAACTGTAAAACTAACTACTTGGTTCAAACTGAACTTTAGCATTCTGGTAAAATTGAACAAGACTTACAAATGCGCTTAAACCTTTAACTGACTTGCTATAGTAAGATAACTGACTAAGCTTAAAGATAAGTAACTAAGCTTTAAACTAGTGCAAATAATAGTGCGTACTTCTAATTTTAGAGGCATAGTTTTGTACAACCAACTGGATATTTATGCGCATTTCCTTTAAAAAATACAGACAAAATGAGTTACGAGCAGTGCTTGACAATTGAGTAACTGCTTAGGTTCTAAACCATGAACTGGAACCTTAAGCAAGAAATAGGCTGTTAAGCACGGAGACACGCATTCTAAATTAAATTCGCCCGACAGCGGACCACCGCGCCGGAATTATTTATTTAGTAGTTGTAAACTTATATAATGTAAAAAACTATAAAAATTATCATTCCAACCAGGATTGTTGTTAAGCACGGAAACACGCATCCAAAGGAAATTCGCCCGACATGCGGACCACCGCGCCAGAATTATTTTGTTATAAATAATCGCAGCTATATAAATTAAAGAGAAAAACTCTTAACGTAAAATATACAATATGTGTAACTAAAAATGAATCTACTTTATAGGAAACAAATTACAATGTTTATACAATAATATACAGGATAACTTTACTCTGTTTTAAACATTAATAACATGGATTAAAACATAAACAGTTAAGTATTGCGTGCTTAGAGATAGAGGAGGGGGGGGGGTGTAATCTAAGAAGGTCAAGGGCTAATCTAGGGGAGATACAGTAATAACTCGGTGATTCCTACGGTGATTAGAAAACAAAGGTCTTAAACATATTAGTAAGCATGTTTTTATTAGTGAAAGCTTGTTCTGTGAACTTTTATATTCACGCCACGGTTGAGACTTATCAGTAATACGGGCCTTCGGTCCGTAGCCGCTACGCGGCCTCGGCCCGGGGGCCTCCTAGTGACCGCTTCGCGGCCACATTGTTGTATTTTGTATTAATGTATGGTTTCACTATCGTTTCTTGTTACATGGCATTTTGCCACGTATTTAGCGAATTTTCACAGACTCGTTTCACAGGCCCGCTTCGCGGGCCTGAGAGGCTTTCTCACAAAGTTGATGTTATTAATCCTCTATTATTAAAAGTAAGCAATAATATTACAGTTAACAAGCAATATAAGAAAATAATAAGTATATTTAAATACATAACTAATACGTTTTTTTATAGAGGTATAAAGAATACAAGGAAAAATCCACACGTTGCAACTGTTGAAGTAACCTTGTATAAAGGGTAGAAAAGATTATAGTTTCATCTTTCGTCAGCTTTATTTTATCGTCCACTATACAAAAGGTATAAACTCTTACTTACATTTATGATTGTTTATAGAATTTAAAGGAAAAATGTCAAATTTTTTTTGTAAACAAATTGTTTATTTGAGTAAAATCTTAAGGTTGAAAAAAATATATTCATGATTATTTAAAATAAAAATACCATTTGCGTCACTTAGGATTGTCCGATTGAGCTGAAACTGGTCGCATTCGTTTTAGAATAACTTCGACCATATAAAGACTACTTCGATGTTCTTCCTCTACGGGTCTGCTTAGCTTGGCGTGGTTCAGTGGAAGCCATTTTGCCCTGTCTCTCTGGGACAGTAGGCTTACCATGATGAGCAAGAGGTAGAGTCTCTCTTTTACATATATACCCACCCTCTAACACTACTGAACCCAACAGATATCATACGAGTCTTTGACCTAGACGTATACATATATACAAGATTATATATATATATATATGAATACCGATAGCGCCATTTGTAATGGTTCGATTGAGCTGAAATTGGTCTTAATCGATTCAGCTAGCCGTCTACCTAAATTACTAGATACCTTGTTTTAAGCCATTTAAGTTTCAAAAAATTTTTTTTTCATGACGTCATAACTTTGGTTTGATGACGTCATAATGTTTTTATAAACAATAGGCCTCGTAACCTCCTCAACATCTCGCGATTTGCAAAAGTTTCGTTTCAATTTAAGAACGCCTTCGAGAGTTATCGTTCGCCATACGAAAGGGTAAGAAACTCTTACATACATATATATATATATATATTTATATATATATATATATATATATATATATAATATATATATATATATATATATATATATATATATATATATATATATATATATATATATATATATATATATATATATATATATAATATATATATAAACTTTTTTCGGACATATATTTTTGTTATCAGGAAGCCAATAGGAACCGATTCCACTCACTCCCACCCTCAACTTCCGTCATCCGAACAACCTCATAAGCGTCATTTTCATTATGAAAATTCGCTAAAAAACTTAAACTTAACTTAACTAACTTAAACTTAAACTTAATCAGGGAGTCGACAGAGCCTCAACTCCCTCTGTATATTGAGTCAACTATTCATGTTTTACAAAACTCGGTAGTATCAAATGATAAAAATAAAAGACCAATATAGTATTGGTCTAATTTATTGGTTCACAATATGAACCAATAAGTTATACCAACCTTCAGAATCAACCTAATTGTAGATATTTATTTATTCTAGTCTAAGGAAAGATATTCCTCATCTAAAAAGTGTAACCTTTTAGATGTAAAATGTTTAATGTGTAATTTAATAATGTACATTATTTTACATATACATTGTTGCAAACAGAGTATATTTCATACTAATACATATTTACATCAAATCTGAAATTATAGACACAATATAATTGTGCGAGAGACACCAGATGTAGCATTGCATTTGCTTGTTACATTTCCTTGGTGTCTCTCGCACAATTATATTGTGTCAACTATTCATGTTTTGCAAAACTCGGTAGTATCAAAATGATATCTTAAATTATAACTTAATCTGACACTTATATCTGTCATGTCATTTCCAACATCCTCCACACCCAGAAAAAGTGGACAAATATTAACCTATGTCTCACCTACTCTATTTTTGGTTCACTTTAGAATTTAATTTTTTATCCCAATATGTAAAAATTATTTTTGGCAAAAAAAAATAACAAGCATTAACAAATCAAATTTGACATGACAAAAACTTTTACCACCCTACAGGTTTAGCAAAATACAATACACACTATATATTATCATCATACTCCTCACTCAAAAACTTGTGTATTTTATTTATATTTCCAAGTTCGGAAACTTATTATAGTTTGGAATTTATGAGGCCTGTCCACGTACTCTAAAGAATAATTCAAAACAAAATATAAATTAAACAAATACTTTCTTTTTGTCCCATAAATTAGGAAAATTTTTAATTTCCAATAGTTCCTAAAATTATTCCTAACTTTATTCTTTGAATTTATAATTTCTTCCCCCAAACATTCTAAATTCGCCCAACTTACAAACTCAATTTCTAATAGTCCTACATTAACTGAATAACTGTCTATTTGATGATCTACATCTAAGTTTTCTTTTACTATTTCAACGTCTAACTGATTTATTCTAACTAAATTAATATTTACTTGATAATCTTTATCTAAATTATTTTCTTCCAGATTTAATACTTCATTTCTCTTGTTACCGCCTTCTATATCTTCTATCAGCAAATCCATTCTGTTCCACTTTAAATTTTCTTCATTGTTTTCAAGCACGACTAACTTACCTAACTCTAAACCTATATTATTTAAATCAGCATCTTCACTATCTTGACATTCTGACTGAATATTCTCAGATTCATTAATTTCATTACACCGACTTAAAATCGTCGTATCTTCCTCTAACTTACATACATTATTAATCTCATCACTATAACTCGTAACTTCATCTTTAACATGACTGTTGACAATTGTATTACCAGCTTTCTTAGCTCCTCTATTTTATGAACTATTTTTATAACTTTTCCTCTGTATTTAAGCAAAATAAGTCCATCGTCAAAAGAACTTGCGTTCTCATTTCGAATTTCATTAATTTCATCTTCTATTTCAAAAAGTTCATCATACAATTTTATAACTACATCCTCTGTAATGCCCATGTCTTTAGACTTTTCGGCACTTATTTACTTGGTTCCCAACCTCAATTTATCTGACAAAAATCTAGTGGATTTGGGTATAGGAACTAGGAGGTCTATCTAAACTCCATTAAAATCCCTCCCTTTCGGGCACTTATTTACTTGGGTCCCCATTTTATGTTGGGAACCAAGGGTACTTTCGCACTATATTATCTTATTTACTTAATTATCAATCTTTTCTTTTTCCACCCTTCTCAACCCCATACAATAGCCCCTTTGCTTTTCAACATCCCCTATTAAGATTGTTAAATAATTTCTTTTATATAATTTAGTAAATATATTGTCGGTACCCAAGTGAATAATTGCCCTATATCGCCATATTTACTTGGGTCCCAACTTTATGTTGGGAACCAAGTAAATAAGTACCGAATTTTCAATAATTTCGGCATACAGAGCATCTATTTCCTTTCTTTTTTCTATTCTTCTTTTCAGACAATTGCACAAAAATAATAATAATAATAATAATAACCATTTCATCAAATCAATTACAAAACAACTAACTGCACCTACAAAACAACACTAACGTAACTTCTCAAAAATTACTTAAACGACTTTAATTCACCTTCTAACTCTGAACTTCAGTCGAACATAACTTCGTCATTACTATTTTTGATTTTAACTTATGTGACAACTATAACATAACATTTACTACTTAAAACTCCAACATTTTACTCACTATTCAAACTTCTATGAGTGTTGCAATGCTTTTCTGACGGTCGCCATATGTTGCAAACAGAGTATATTTCATACTAATAATATTTACATCAAACCTTAAATTATAAATTAATCTGTCACTTATATCTGTCATGTCATTTCCAACATACATTATTACAATATTAGAGAAACGAAGTTTATAATAATAAGCCCCAACTACTGAAAATTTAAGCAAAATTATGAAAAATATATAAGTATACGATAAACATTAACTGTCATGGCGACGTTATGCGATCGTAGACATTTCTTAATAGACCAAGAGCCCAGGGGTGTTTTGTTAATAAAAGTGTAATGGCTGGAACCGGTCTCAATTTTTCGTAAATACCTTCCTGAACAAGGATCTGCAATTCTGCCGACTCGTATGGAACGCACTTTACAGGTCAAATTTACCAACCAAGTTAACAAACAGTGTAATGGCTGGAACCGGTCTATATTTTTCGTAAATACCTTCCTGAACAAGATCTGCAATTCGCCGACTCGTATCGGATAACCTTGACCCTAAGTGCGTTCTGCCTGGACACCATCCGATACGAGTCGGCAGAATTGCAGATCCTTGTTCAGGAAGTATTTACGACAAATCGAGACCGTTCCAGCCATTACACTTTTTATTACAAAACACCCTGGGCTCTTGGTCAATAAAATGTCTTCCAAAGAAAAAGCGAAAAGTCGAATTAATAATTTCCAATACAATTGAAGCCATGAAAGTTAAAAACAATAGATGGAACTAACCTGGATGCCTGATGTTGTACCCCAGTAAAAACAGATCTTATAGGATTCGGATGATTAGGACCAGGCGAAACCGGTCTATCTGATAACTTCATTACAGCACAACAATTAATTATATGCTCCACAATTATGCCACAATTGTCAAACACTATCCTTAGTTACAACAATTCAATAAGGAATATTCACACACTACCAGATCAAAGTCATACGACTACTATCAGCGCCACAAATTGATCCATTGACGATATGAACAAATAAAGCTAACTTTAGATTAATAACTTATATTTTATTTTAGTAAAATTAATCAAAATTTATGAATTAAAAACTATATTAAAGTTACCCAATTCTTAAGTTAATAATAAATTAATAATTAAAAAATACAAAAATGTTAAAATATATTACTAGTATTGTTATAAATCAGTAAAAATAATTAAAATAGATAATTTTTATTAGATAGGTAATTTATGTCTTTGCAAAAGATTCCAAAGGTACTCTAACATGACCCAAGTAGGGCAATGTACAACGATTTGCAAACTAGATTGAACTTAGATTTATTTTATTAAGATTAAAATTTCCGCGAACGCAATAATCGTGTAAGAAACAAAACATGACAAGTCCCTGACGAGATCCCAGCACTGACTGACCTAGGAAGATAAATATAACAGTGGGGGAGAGAGAACGGGCTTTGAGAACGGCAACTGCTAGAGGTGGGTAGTAGGAGTACCCACGACTTTGGACAAGAATAGACCTGACACAACACCAGGTTG
Source organism: Microvelia longipes (assembly GCA_018340805.1). Lineage (NCBI taxonomy): Eukaryota > Metazoa > Arthropoda > Insecta > Hemiptera > Veliidae > Microvelia > Microvelia longipes. The sequence goes on from JACMZG010001863.1 coordinate 56,511,239, forward strand.
ACCAGCCTGTTCCCTCATACCTAGGAAATGTCACCTGTCAACCTATGTAAACAAAGATTTCTACTGTCTTTGTTTCTAAAATGACAATACAAGTTTTTGAAAGAGATAAGTTTTTGTTCAAACTAACTTCAGTTTGACTATAAATGATAGTAATACTATTTTTAATACTATCTTGAATAATGGTTAATTTAACTTAGACATTGCATAGCCAAGGTAAGGTAATATAAAAAAAATTCTCCGCGTAATATAAATTTATAAAATATAAGCACCCTGAATCTACGTCAGAGGTCAAATTCCTTGGAAATTGACAGCATAGGCACCATGAATCCATGCAGGAGGTCAAGTGCCTTAGAAATTTTGGACAGGAACAGTCACCGTCAACACTTTCAAATAAAGTTAGTGGTACTAAAGAGGTACTAGGGAGTACTTTTGAGTACTAGTAGAGCAATTTTGAGCCCTTTCCTCCAGGAGATAGTACTTTTCTGATTAAAGTATGTTATAGGATGATAAACTGATAATACAAAAATCTAAGATTTTCATTGGAATCAATAATCGCCTAGTACCTAATAGAGCACACATTTTCATTTGGGCTATTATCTGTACTTTGCACAGGTGCTAAAAAATAATGCTGAGACGTGTCCTCTGATACATGAAATGTGTCAAGTTTCGTCTTATTATTATTATTATTATTATTATTATTTAATTAGTATCGAATCAAATGTATACGATTTGAATAAAAATGAAATATAATCTAATAAAATGAAATTCAGCGCGAATATATAATGAACAAGTGTGGTAAGTTTCGTTATGATACGGCCAGTATTTCTAAAGATTTCTAAGATCACATGAGTTAAATTGTATCGAGCAAGGTCAGTAACTGGATGAGTGAGCGCTGAAAATTAAACGGGTGCCTTTACAGTCCGAGGACGAGGGAATCAAGTCCCAAGTCGTAGTGAAATATAATTAAGTGAATTATAGGCATGGCAAATTCGATATGATAATAATTATTCCGAGGTACCCTGTACCAAATGTTACTCTTAATTTTTACTTTCTCTTTAAAACAAAAAAAAAACAATTATTACAACTGAACCTTTTGCAGCCTTGATAAGGAGTGTACACAAAATTAGGCGCAATTCTGATGAAAATTGTGATGGAGTTAGAGCAGTGTTAAATAAAACAGGTTTGAATAAATAAGTACCGAGTAAAGTAGGTCAGTGGTAGAGCTTTCGACCTGGAGGTTGAGGGTTCAAATCCAGCCGAGGGAGGATCTCAATAAGAGTTTATCCCTTGTACCGTACATTCGGGAGGTCTTAAATTCAAGGCCGGCCAACCCAGCCATGATTTTAGGTAGTTTCCTTGGCTGCTAATACGCAAATGGAGGGTTGGTTCCTGTTTCATCTGTGACAAGTCTGGATCCACGTTTCCGTTGTCTCAAGCTCACGAATAGTAAGTGTTTTGCGAGCTTCGTTTGTCCGCAAACTTAGTCAGTGAACGTGAAGGTGGTGACACGAATAACGTAAGTGACTGAGAAAGAAGTGCTCGGTTCTTGAAGACAGACGTCTCCTAGTAGCAGGAGTAGTAACAATAAGTTTGTACACACTGACGCATCAGGGTTGCTAGAGTTCTCTGTTAGAAGGCGCTGGACTTGCAAGAGCGGTGAGCCTAGCTAGAGTCTGGTGATGCTAGAGGAGCTGATGAGATTGGTGAAACTGGTTGAACAGGGGCGGGTCTAGTGAGACTATTGTCATCAGAGGAGCTAGGAGGACTAGATAAACTAAGCACACTATGAACTAGAAGTCGACGCTAGCAGAGCGGTGAGCCTAGCCAGAGTCTAGCTGGTCTAGATGTGAACTAGTCGCAGGCACTAGCTAGAGCGATGAGTTTGGATAGAGTCTTGTTGGGCTAGTTGAACCTGGCACACTGTGGACTAGTCATATGTGCCGCCATGTACAGAGGGTGTGCTTCCTAAATGATTAGGTGTGTACAAACTCTGGGGTGGATTAGAGGAATGAGATTTGAGTGAGGGGAAAACGCAAATATGGCAACTAAAAAGTAAGTCAAACTAAACACAATCAAGTAAAAACATTATCAGATAAGTCAGATGTGATTTAAAGACAATGCAGAAAATAAATACCAAGAATTTTCAAAAATAAACTTTTTGAAATTTTAAGGTTCTTTTGCTCTTAGTCTTAGAACACCCCTAAGACTTAAAACCCAAAGAGAAAAATAAAATAAACCGAAAGCAAAGGATCTTTCAAATAACTCAAATAAAAAGAAAGATAAGAAATGAAAAGGAAAAGATAAAGAAGAACAAGTTTGGGAACATGGAAATAAGGAAATGGTGATAAGACGAGGGGTAAAGGAAAAATATAATAAATTATTCATTTAGTTTACAAAACAAACACGATAAAACTCCCGCCATATTTATTATCATGCCGCTACGATTTGAAATTATAATACTTTTTTAAGCCCAACTAGTTACTTATTTAAGTATTTTGGGGTCTTGAAAAGGTTAAAGAACTCTATTTAAATTTACTTAAATTTAAAAGTAAAATTTTAGGTAGAGAATTAATTTTTGGGATAAGCCGAGAGGGTAAGAGCATGGCATTGAGTATTATTTTATGATAGTATTAGATACAGGTGTAGAATTAGATTCCGTAAGTATAATTTTCTCTTTGATAACTCACTAAAAGTATCGTCTTTTACTTATACAAGACCTCTTATTCAAATCTAATTAACAAAATATCGTCATTATAAGTCGCTAAAAGCTTATATATTCGCTTTTAGGCTTGTAAGAGGCATTCGGCATCTTGGCTGTTTCGATGCCTCAACACAGGCAGCTACTTGAAGTCGATGTCGGCGCAGTGGGGCGCTTCGCTACACTGCTATTGTCTTGTAGAAGTCGCATTAAAAGTTTTATAAGAGGCATATCAGCGATTTTCTAATGTATAAGTCGAAAACGCGTTTTGTAACATTAAGTTATGTATACGACAAAAGATAAAATCTAAACTAATGCTAATACTTAAATATAATGTCATGCAAGTTTAATATGATCATACAGTAGTATATGTGTATTAAATATCAGCCCGATCAGATCAATATTCCAGATTTCGTGGACTCTTGACATGTTTGGCGACTCATTATTTCGTGGACTCTTGACATGTTTGGCGACTCATTATTTCGTGGACTCTCGACATGTTTGGCGAATCATTATTTAGTGGACTCTTTGACATGTTTGGCGGACTTGACATGTTTGGCGACTCATTATTTAGTGGACTCTTGACATGTTTTGGCGACTCATTATTTCGGACCTTGACATGTTTGGCGACTCATTATTTCGTGGACTCTGACATGTTTGGCGACTCATTATTTCGTGGACTCTTGACTCATTATTTCGTGGACTCTTGACATGTTGGCGACTCATTGTGGGTTATTGACGTTCAGTACATTTGACAAACAGCAGCCTTTGGACATTTATGAAGTCGATTATTGTACACAGTTTTCTTCAATATCGAAAAGCTTTAGAAAATTTTCGGAATAAAATTTTATACATACATGAGTACACACACACACACACACACACACACATTATATATATATATATATATATATATATATATATATATATATATATATATTATATATATATATATATATATATATATATATATATTTCTTGATCAGTGAGTTCCCCACTTCATGACCCTAACCCCGTAGTGGGGTCTTCTAAAACAGGGGGTTTTTCAAAAATCTCCCAAATTTGGGGAGGGAGTTCAATGAGAATTAACTAGCAACATAGGTTTTTTTACAAAGAGGGGATGATAAGAAGTGTGGGAATGGTATGAAAACAGTTTACATTACGTAAACAGACCTAAATACTCAGTTTCCATGAGCTTAGACGAATCGCTTTGAGCCTTTTTAAATACTCATTTTAATACGGCTAACTTTAAAAACAAAATGAACTAATTTTAGACGCAAAACTAAAACTAATCGTTTGTTTATACTGAATAAACTAATAAATATACTCTTGAACCTCTTCACAGAGTAAATATACAAATAAGAGCCGGTATAAAGTGTACGTAGATAGGTAAACAGGTAAATACGATCCTACCCCGCATCATATACAACTAACGTATACCCCTCCCCCCCTTCCCTGCATACCTATGTAATTACGCTGCCTAACGCAAACAAACAAAACAACATTTTTATTAGTTTCGACATCGTTTTAGAGTTCAACAGAAAACTTTTAACATTAAACAAAAAGAGAGAAAATCCTTTGAGAAATTTTATTGAAAATTCATACATATTTTGGAAGAAAGAAGTCACAGCACTAATTAACTAGCAAACGAACAAACATTAATTGAGAAAAATTAAACTATTAATACATAAAACAACCGTGTTATTAGAGCAGTGATATACGTAAATCTATAGAACACGATAACTTTCGAACGCTTTCTTGGATCAAAATGAAACTTAGTACAAAAAACAACCTTTTCAATATCACGAATGCAACGGGACGTCATTAACCCCCAATAATGGCCCACATTTCAAAAAATCAGAAATTTTCAAAGAGTGTTTAGATCGGGCTGAAATTATTCACACATGTACTACAATGTATGGTTAGCAAAAATACGAAGTTAAATCGTATTATCAGCATCAGTTCCGGTTTTACTGATTGACATATATAAAATAATGTAAAAAAATCACGTTTTTGACAAATACATTTAAAAATTCTCTTATATCATGGGATTCTGCTGTGATATAAAACTGATATAGGATAACGACCATGTGGCCGTAAAGCGTATCGCCGACGATGCGTAGTGCCCAAGAGGCCGAAGTTAAGATATTTTATTGCATATTATAGGATGACTTAACCAATTCTCTAAAGTTAAGATATTTTATTGCATATTATAGGACGACTTAACTAATTTTCTAAAGTTAAGATATTTTATTGCATATTATAGAACGACATAACTAATTTTCTAAAGTTAAGATATTTTATTGCATATTATAGGATGACTTTAACTAATTCTCTGAAGTTAAGATATTTTATTGCATATTATAGGATGACTTAACCAATTCTCTAATGTTTATTTTATTGCATATTATAGGATGACTTAACTAATTTTCTAAAGTTAAGATATTTTATTGCATATTATAGACGACTTAATAATTTTCTAAGTCAAGATATTTTATCCTCATTTTATCTTAGATACATAATGACTTAATAATTCCTTTGAGGTTAAGACATTCTATCTGAATTTTGTTTCCCTTGGTTATAGAATGACTATAATATTTTTCTGAGGTGTATTTTGTTTATATAATAATTATAATTTAATAAATAAGTTAATAATATTAATTATATTTTTTCTGAAGCATAATGTTTTCTTATATGTCATCGCTTTCTTTTTTCCTCATTAGACTTTAGAAAAACAGTTGTTTTTCTTAAATTAAGCTATTTTTTAGACCCAAAGATGACAACTATTTTAAACTCTTTACTTTTCATATTAAAATAACGATTTCAAAATAAATTGCAAAAACTATTTTCAAGTCGAAATATTAAACAAATTAACAAGTCAACAAAATAATGTAAAATCAATAAAGAAGGACGTAATAAAATCTGCAAATACAGCCATCATACGATCTTATCAAACAGTCACATTCTCCAATGTAATCCATTGGAATAATTTAGACCGAATAATGAATTGATTTTACATTGAAATCAACTAAGTGCGTGTAATTTAAGTGGAATTTAAACACTGCAACAGTTGGGATATTTGAATATTAATTCAGATAATTAAATATAGAGCAAAATGAAATGAATTACTCACAAATTACTAACAGAACCAAGTAACTTACCTGTAACAATAACAAAACAATAAATTAGATCAAACATTAAAAAAGTAAAACAAAAACAATAAAAATTATTTATAATTATTAAAAAATAAATTAGAACAACCAAATTAATAAATTAAAACGATTGATTTAGTTCTAAAAAAAAATAACTTAGAACAAAAATTAATAGAATAAATTGGAGCACATAGCCACATGCGTGCTAAATATCATTCTGATCGTATTTTTTCATGCATTTTATGAGTTCTAGAAATTTTTGCTGAGTCATTACTGCGGGTTAATGATGTCATAAAAAATTATTTTCCGAATAGCACAACTATACTTATAGACTGATTTTTGTACAAAGTTTCAACGTTCTAGTATAAATACACTGGGAGCTACGATGATAACAGACACACCGGTAACCCACAGTCACACCCAGTTTCAAATTTTTTGTCCAACACAATACTTTTCCTATATAACTACGGTATAAATGAGGAAAAAGTAATAAATTGGAGTCATAATTAAAACAACAAAATAGAACTTTATAATAATTATAACAATAATAGAAACGATAAATTAAAGCAATAATAAAAAATAAATTTAAATCATATTTATGACTTATTAAAACCATACAGACTCACAAAGTGTAACAATGAACTCTTGACATTTCATAGCAAGGTATTTTATTCTATATTCACCAGGAGGTCAAACGGAATGCCCCCCCCCCCGCTAACTCCCTTCTACACTTTTGCTATTTGAACAAACTCCTAATTATCACTTTCTTACGAAAATTTGCTTCTACATAAATGTGCTATTGAAGTAATAATAATAAGAATAATAATAAGGAATTCACCACACATCTAAATTAATAGTGGCTCTAAAATCAACCAATAATATTATCGATCCATCGTTTGAGACGAAATGATGTCTACCAATTGTACTGTTAAAAAATGCACAAGAGTCTTAGGAATTTACTTTGTCGCGTTAAACTAAACAGAGCCACTACTTATTAGGGTGGTAATGTTTTGTTTCTGTTGCGAGGAAACAACACCATTGGAATCTTCAACGTCAAAAACACAGGATAGGCTTAAGTCCATTTTCAGCAGCTTGTTGTGGGAGACAGAAAATTAAAACAATTCTAGAGCCTTAACTTGGCTTAAACGACTGTCCTCTTAGGGAAATTGTCCACGGCTCTTACACAGTCATTCCTTTTAAGTCTGTTTTGTAAAATATCGACAGCTTCTATACATCCGAGATATTATTGTAACGCTATAAAATGCATCCATTAAGATGTGATACGGCTGCAGATTGCAATGGAACCAGTCGACTGGAATATTCAATATAGACGTCAGTGCAGATAAGCCTAGGAGTTACTCAGCCTTGGCAAAACATTATATAAACAAACAATCCTAAGTCCAGACAAATCCCAACAAACAAACAAATTCAACAGGTGCCTGGCAGCATTGCGGACCTTGGTTCCTCTTAGAAGAAGTCCTTTGTTTATTGGTTGTAGTGTAGTATTATTTGTTGTTTTATTGAGTAGTTCACTCATGATTTACTTTTGTAATTTTGGCAGCTTCGGACCACTTATTGAACTTAAGGTTGGAGGGGGGGGGGCACGGTGTCAAGTTAAAACCAAAGATTTTACACGGATGAAGCCTTCCTTAAGCTTATTTGGTTTGTAAGTTTTGAGTGATTAATATAAAACAAATTAAATTCACAAAGATTAAATAATATATATATATATATACCATGACCCCTACTTCATAAGCTAATTTTTTCTCTGAAAATTCGCTAAAAAGAAGAAAAGTAAGAAAAAGAAAAAATGTAGTTGAGGATTTTTACTGGAATACTTAATTTTATACTTTTTTCAGCGTTTTTACAACTATCAAAAGCAGAAAACTGTTTTAAAAGGGTTTTAGTTTTTTAGATTTTGTCGATTTTTTTCCAACGATTCTTTCTAGATTTCCAAGATATTTTTCCTTATTGGGCAAGATAAAAGCATTCTAAAGTTACTAGTTTAAAAATAGACAGATAAAAAGAAAAGAAAAAAAATAAAACTTCAAAATCATTTTAAACAAAAATAAAAGTTTAAAGAGTTATAAAGAACAAAAGAGATATAAAAAATTATCACAAAAAAACTTTCAAAGACAAAGAGAATAGAATAGATACTACTAGCGCAGGCTTGTGGAAGATGAATGAACTAATATCCCCCACTCTCTGCTACTCCACCGAAATCTTATCAAGTGCCCTTTCTCCTATCATAATAAAAATACTCTTACAGTAGAAAACAAAAGAGACGTGACAGAGGTGTTTAAAAATTATAGCGGGATAAAGTATAAACCGGGGGGGGGGGAGGTAAAATTATAAGAGAATTTTGCAAGAGTATTTAAATAGATTTTATTTTAAAAGGTTTAACATAATGCTTTAACCTGTGTTCTTTTATCGGGTTATATTTAAACAGTACACTGATCAAGCCTCCGTGGCCGTGATCTCATAAGCACTCGATTTCGACACCGGGGGTCCGTGGTTCGCACCCCAGACTATGCTTTTAGTTTATATGAGCATTTATAGTATTTGTAATAAGAAGATTTATTATTACCAGCTCTATTTAATGTTGCCGCAACGTGAATAAACAAGTATATGTGAAAAGAAATAAGTTACCTATAAAATATATAAACTGAATAAAACAAAACTGTTGCACGCACGTATGTAGCTCTTATATCAAGAATAGCATTGAATTTAGATATAAAGTCTAGAGAGAGTCGAGTGTGCTTAATCTCTAAGTTTCTAAAGGGGGTATCTGATTACGTATTCAGGTTTAGTTCACGAGAGAGTCAAAACTTTCCTCTTTCAGGTAAATGTTGAGCTAAAGAGAAACACTTTAATGTAGATGTGGAGACTGCGCAGTAAAAACTTTAGTGCTCCTTTCAATTTTAACATTTTGGGCTTTAAAAATAAATTTTGTAGGTTAAAATAATCGGACACAGGGTGACTCGAAACTTATTAAAACAAGTTTAGATTAAAACCGATACACATACAGACAGAAACCTTTAATTAAAACCTCTCAAGAGGTCTTGAACACACCGACTCGGATAATTCGGGTAAAACACAGTTGACACAATATAATTGTGCGAGAGACACCAAGGAAATGTAGCAAGCAAAATGCAATGCTACATCTGGGAACTGTTCCATCATTCGATATTTGTCATCATTGATGTCTCGACAATGTCATGTATCTTTAATAAAGAAAAATGTATAATAGTTGAAATAGAAGATAGAAACATTTGGTTCCATACTTGACAACCTGTTTATAGACAATAATTAATAGTTTTTAGATAAAAAGAATAAGACGAACTCTTTGAAAAAAATCTGGCCCGGTGGTCGGCAAAGCGGGCGAATTTTCTTCAGATGCACACTAATCCAGTTCTTGCTTAGGTTTACGGATTCTGCTTCACAGTCGGATCCGTAGCAATAGGTTATTCAAAACTATACTTGCCTTCGCTTAATCAGTTCCACAAATATTTAGAGCGGACTTAAAAAGCTCAGTTTATGCTGATCTACGAATTTTAGCGCATTTCCTTTGAAAAATCAAGGAAAATTCATAAACAAGTAAAAGAGCTACTATTCCGACTATGAAGAATGAACCGTATACCCGAGCACGTATATCTGAAACGGATTTTTCCCACTCTCAGAATTTCGACCCCCGCATGATGCCATTAATGATTTTTTCCAAAAGAAATTTACTAAAAGAAGAGGGAATTTCATACGAAACCAACATCAAGTCGAGAAATGTGAAGAAATAAAACATGAAATCATAAAAAGCTTTGTATCGACCTTGGATCAAAAATATATGAAAATCTATATAGGATTCGAAAATAAATTTAATATCCCAGACTCAAATATGCAAAATGCTTTTCATTCGGTATTGTCAGACAAAAGACAAGACATCCAATCATCTAAGAGTTAAATTAAATTTAACCGAATTCTTTTGAAGTATTTTCTAGATGCTGTACTCAAAAAGAAAGAAAAGAAACAAATCTCCTTTATTTTCAAATAATGAACTATTAAGAATTACAACCACTAAGACCACAATATAATTCCACACTAAATAAAAACCATTTTATTTGCCATTATAATCAGTAATCATTTTTGCGTAGTTATACTGGAAAAGTATTTGCACTAAAAATCCGAAACCGGAAATATCACCTGAATTATCCGTTTCGGGTGTTTTTAAGACATCCTAAGTTTTTACCGCAAGTTGGTACAATGATCAATAATTAGGTCTGGTTATGCTATCCGGAGAACATTTTTATTACGTTATTATGGCCAAGTTTCTTGGCACATTTGCCAATTTTCGGACTCACTTTGCTTGTTCCCTAACACCATAACGTCCGGTTTGATTCCAACAGGGACACATGTATTACTTAAAGGGTTACACTTGCACATAATTTAAACTCAATTGGATCTTTTTTAATTTTTAGCAATTATTTAAAAGACGTATAAATGTACTTAAAAGCACGTGTTGGCCCTATAGGTTGCTGCGCGGCCTCAGCTCTTCGCGCCTCAAGCGCTACACAATGTAGGCGCAGGGGGTCTCGCACCGCGAATTACGCAATCCAATTACTGCTAATCCGATCATTTATCCGTTCTGTAGGAATTTTCACAGTAATTAATGACAGTTAATGACGTCATAGAAAACTTATTCTCCGAAACTAGACCTAAATGCTAATTTTTTAATTAAGTTTTTACTAACAAGCATAAATATGTGGGAGATACGATGATAACAGACACAGACAGACAACATGGTAAAAAGTACTCAGAGGTTTCAAAAACACCTGAAACGGATATTTCAGTTCACAACCCTTTTTTTGATTTTTGCTCTTCAGTAAACTCGATTTTTTCTATAACACTATACTTTTTCTATATACCTAGGCTGTACATGAGAAAAAATAGAAATTATAAGGGAAAATGTGTAATATATATAAAGTGAAAGTGGTTTTCATTATTAGGTGAATTTGTTTGGAGAACTACAGAGTCTAATTCCCACGTAACTAAGTTTATATCCCTAATTTTCCAACTTGTCTGGGAGTTTGGAAACCCGTCACACATTCTCTTTGAAACCACTTAGCCTGGGTAACACATTTCTCGTGAAACTAATAAAACCACAATAGGCAGCGGCCTGTAAGCCTGTTAAATTGTAAATGGTTCTTCTTTAGAAAATGTCCAATATTTGGGTTTTTCAATTTGTCAAGTAGGTTTGGAGAGAGAAGTAAATTATCAAAATCATGATTTCTGGGAAATTTTGAAAATGAAAACGACTGGTTAATTATCACAATGAGATACAACGAGAAACTGAAACACGACGGGTATAATTATCCCGTCGTGTTAATTGCAAGTGCAAGATAATGTCACTTCATAGTCATTCAATGTATCATTTTTGTTATTTTTGTGTTTAACTGGTTCTTGGGCTGCTAAATTTGAAAAAAGAGAAGATAAGGAGATTGGTAGTAGAAAATAAGGAAATTAATGTTCACAGGGATAAAATTGGTATATGAAGATTTGGGGCTCAGGACATTGGGGTATCTCACGAATCAATATGTGTGTATGGTGTGGATATTAGTGTGTTGTGTGTGTGTAAGTGTGTGTGTGTGTGAGTGGGGGAGACAACGGATCTAAATTTCTATTGATAATAACTTTATACTGGAAAATTTGGTTATACTAATAATTTTGATAATATATAAGGGGAGGTAATAAATTACCCACTATATTTCAATGCAGTGTGTTTGAAACGTTCCAGCAGGCATTAAGGGTTTTAGAGACTTTTATAAGGGTTTTTCAGAGATTGGAGGTAATTTAGCGAAAAAGAGGTTTTAATACATCCGTAATTAAATAACTGATTAAACCAAGTCATACTGCCTAATAGTATGACCTAGTACCTACTACATCCTACCTGTATCATAGTAGTATGCATTCTATTAAACATCATTTGTAAAGTAAAAATATAGAGAGCATAAGGATTGTCTTAAAAGTTTACCCGGTACTGCCATTGAAAATCAATTGCAAAATGAAGGTTTGTCCTCCAGAAAATTAGGAGTAAAGGGACAGAAAAGTGAAAATCGGATAAATGAATATTCATGGAATTATACTTGGAGTTTACAACTGATCTATATCGGTCCCAGAGTAGACCGTACGAAAGGATAATAAGAGGACCGCTTAAAGAGGTATGAAGAGGGTATACGGTCAAGACCCTAATCAATATCTACGACTGCTTAACAAAATAAAAAAATGATGAAAATTATTTTTACAGCCCTTTTCGAGTTATAATTAGGTATCTAAATTGAAAAAAAAATGTATTGGAGTACCAACCTGGCTCTTCCATTAAATTGAAACAAGTGTTTAACATTCATGGGATTAAACGAACAGAAAATAAAAAAGGATAAATAATAAAAACGAATAATACATATTATTTATTATTATTTATCATTATTATTTATGCTAGAAGGGGGAGATAGAATGCTATTATTTCCCCGAGCAATAAGCTGGTTCCTAAGGCGAAAGCCAAAAAAGCAATGCATTTAAATTGTTTTTCTCAGCTTTATCTTAGGGAACCAATACATTAATAAAAAGTCTATTTGTCTAAGAAACAAATACATATCCAAGGCTAAGTCGAGGCAGTTATGGAAATTAACTTCTGAAGCGAAGCCGATGAAGATTGGATTAACTCCAGAGACGCAGAGAAGATTTTCTCTGCGTTGAATGATTTAATCTTACTTATTTTTATACGTTTTGTAGTATTTTGATTTTAATTTTTATTTAGTCAGGTCCGTCTTATAAATTTTGGAGGTAACGCCCTGAGAAAATTGGTTGGTCCTTCATATAATTAAGGGGATGCCGCTTCCCTTTGTAAAAAAATGTTCAATCCCCCCCCCTCTCTTATGAAATTTAGGGGCTCTAATCTCAATTATAGAAAACACTCTTTTCTCCCTTGGGAGTTAAAAAGTAGTTCTTTATTCCCTAACTTTGTCAATTAAACTTCACATTTTATATCATCTGGGAATAAAATAAATAAATCACATAAACCAAATCATTACAAAGACAAAGAGAGCAAACTAAACCCGGTGATCAATTTTGAAATCAAAGAAACAAAAGAAATAAATACTCTTACCCCTCAGGCAAACCAAGTCATATATTCAAGGTTTTATTAAAGCTTTGAAATTTATTCAAGCTGTATAAGCTTTACCGAATAACTCAGACCATTTTAAAGCTTCAATTAAAGCTTTTCATTTTGTAGCGTAAACCCATAAAATACCTAGTAAGGTATTAAAATTTTATACAAAAACTAATAAAGATTATAAAATTCCCAAGTATAGGACAAAAATTGGTTAAATAGCATTTTAAAATATTATATTAGCAAAAGTGAATACTAAATATATATGTAAATATATATAAATATATATAAATATATATAAATATATATTTATATATGTTTCTGCCTTATAGTTACGAGAGCAGGAAAACCTGGCCTGGTAGAAGGGCACGTGTTGATTCTAAAAGAAGCTATTCGCGATTCAAAGAGATAGTTGTTAGGTTGGCAATACCAATGGCGGGAAAACGAAAGGATGATCAATTTTTTTTTTATCATAGGATTAGCATGGGAGCCGTTGAAAATTCTTCTTTTATTCCTTTATTGTTCGTTAATTTGTGATAAATGAGGTAAAAATTAATAGAACGACCATCGGTGCTAAAAAATGGCCAATATTTCATAGATAAATACTTCGATTATCCCAGGATTTTAAATATAGAATCAGGCTCTAATCACTACAGACTTGGATTTATCCGATTTAACCCAGAAATAATAAAACCTAAACGGATGATTTAAACAAACATTTTACAAAAACGTGAATTTATTGAGTTATTTATTATTTTAGTGTGTAAATAAAATTGATTGATAAATTAAAACACTATTACGGTGAAAAGCGGCTTGTCATCAGTTAATTTAAATACCTGTAACAACTAATTTAATGCAATTTAAAGGTAATTTTGTGTGTTTGCGTAAACTAAAATGATTTAAAAGTAACATTAATTAACAATAACTAAAATAAAACACTATATTGTGACTTTCACCATCTTATCACTCGTGACAACCCATTAAAACCCTATTTTTCAACAAAATAGTGATTCTACTGAGTTCATACGGCCTAAAATTAATTAAATTAAAGCACTTTGATACAAAATTTAAAGAAATAATTGTCACAAATAAGAAAAAAACAAAAAACCTCCATAAGGACTTTAACAACGATCACCCTTCCGTTATCAATTTCTTATCAGCGACGGTGGCGCTGCTACGGACTTTGAATAGCGAATAGAAACTTAATAGTAAAATCACGGCTCTTCTGTGAATTAGATGTAAATTGCCTGCACCACGATGCCAAGGCAGAACACTATCTTATATCTAAGGGAGTTAGCAAAAAGAGCCTAACAACGCGGCCTACTTGCTAGGTGATCTATCACCTCTCCCGCATTATTATCACTATTACTAGGGGAATAGATTGTATAATGTCTGATCCTTAAAAATAAAGACCAATAAAATGATAATACCGTAGTCTACTTACTTGATACAAATGATTATTCTCAAAACAATATATATATATATTATATATATATATATATATATATATATATATATATATATATATATATATATATATTATATATATATATATATATTATAATAATAAAATAATAATAATAATAATAATAATATAAAATAAAATAAAAAGGAAGAGTGCTTGACTTAGTCCGTACCTTCCTTTAACCAGTGGCAACACTGAGAATAAAACAAAACAAAATAATAATAATAATAATAATAATAATGCCGTTTAGAGCCTTGCGCTCAAACCCCCTACAGTGGTCCCCTGCGGAACCACCTCGGTGGTAGTAGCAACCGTATAACTGGTAGTAAGCAACCGCAATCTTCTATAAAACTTGAGAGCGTAACCTAGGATGCGACCCCAGACCCACCGACTAACGCCTTAACGACCTCGGCACGAAAGGCGGTTATTATTATATATATATATATATATATATATATATTATATATATATATATATATTATTTGGTTTACAATTTACAAGCATAGGGCCTGTTATTAGAGAGAATAGATTCTTTAAATAACGACTAGAGAGTTGTTTTATACAACCTAGCAGGAAAATTCACATCCAAGCCCTTTAAAAAAACGAAGGTGTTAATCTGTGAAAAACCTTTACCCTAAGAACTACAGACTTACAAGTACTGGATCCGCAGTACGTTCATAAATAAAGTAGATATCTCTGAAAAAAACTCGAAGGGCTCGCATTGCTAAACCTAAACCCTTTAGAAAGAGAATCTACCTCTTGGGTCAATTTATAACAAGACATAAACCGGTGGTGGAGTTTAAAACGAGGTTTGAAAGTAGGTAATGGATAGCCTTTCGGTAGAGGCTGGGTAGGAATCACTCCAGTTCTTTGTAATACTACTACACTATACAAATCATGTTCTTTAATGTCCTCGTGTGGATCGATTACGATTTTTTTTACTCCAACAGGAAGGGAAGCAACGCGATGGAAACAAAAGTCATCTTATATTTAAATGTCCACGTCTTGAAATGCGCTTGTCTTCAGACTGTCATATTTTCCTAAAGCTTAGGATAGTACTGCTTCGCTACGCTGTCATAACTCTGCATCGCTACGCGTAAATTCACAACAATAACGCTAAGTTTTATTTCGACCTTTAAGACTTCTTTCCTTGGTAATACCCTTTATCAATTTCACATACCTTCGTAATCTCTTTTATTAATTTTTCTTCTTAAATTTCATTTCAAAGTAATCATGCCTCTCTTTTCATTATATTGTATAGTAAAAGACATTTGCATTCAGAGAAGAGAATGTTTAAAGAGGATCAGTAGTATAGTAGTAGTATCAGTAGAATAGTTCTTGATGTGTGGAATAAAGGGTTTGATTCGGAGGAAGATAGAAGTAAGTGTTGTGCGATTTAATTGTTAATTACCTACCTGCTTGCGTTTGAAAATATTTTAGAGTTTTAAATGATATGATTGTTTGATGCTTAATTCCCTCTTCTCCTGACAGTTTATCGAGAACTTTGTTTTCGTTGGTATTTGTGCTAGAGATTACATCGCATTCTACTAATACAGTTAAATCGAATTTTAATAATAAATAAAACCGAACATTTCAATCACAAAAACAATTATTGTTGCTAACAGAAAAAACAAACAAAAAGTTCATCGAACTGAAGAAAAAGAAGAACAATAGGATGCGATAGCTTCTTCGTAGGAAAAATCATTAGTTTGGTCAATAATAGACAGGCTATTCATCGAACCAGTAAATTAGAGGGCAAGTCCGGCCAGCTTTATTATTGTGGACAATACCTCGGACTTCAATAAAACTTAGTAAGTTGCTCATGTCAAAAAAAATGTCATTACTTACAATACGTCACAATTAAATTCATTGTCAAACGTTATCATTTACAGGCAAATATATTTCAACATAATTATTTTGGGAACATTTTTTTACAAAATGTCGGATGGTATTTGATTATAGATGGACATATAAGAAGACAAAGCGAAACGCACACATAAGGTATAAGCACACGTTCCAAAGGTAAATTGATACCATACAATAAAAAACAAGAAAAGCTCGTAGAAAAACGAAATTTTTAATTAAAATATGAGGGACACAAAAAAAGTAGAAACAAAACGAAAACAATCGAATACAAAGATGTGAAACAAAGAAAAGAAAGAATGTGTTTAGTTTCATCACGTGTTGTCCAAGGCTCTAGTGTTTAGTTTTGATCATTTTTTCACTCATTTTCATACTGTAAAACACAGTATTTAGGAGAACTACAAAATGTTAATTACATACTTATAACATAACTGATGTTATATACTTATTACTTTCTTCCAATATAACTTATTGTTTTAACTTCTCGTAAAACTTTATTTTAGGAACAATGTTCGTCTAATACAAAATATTAACTTCAAGACAAAGCATCGGGTTCTGAGCAGTTCACGAAGTCTAAGTGACTATTTCCAAAGCTGATAGTAATGTCTTACTTCGTATTATTTTTAGTATAAGGCTGAGCGTCATATTTTATTTGTTATATATTTGATTTATTTATGTTTTGTTGATTGTTAAGTTCATGATTTTGTTTTATACATATTTTCCATGTTATACTATATTGGCTGTTTAATCAATAAAGAATATTGTTAATTCGATTAAGTCCTTTGTTCCGGTACTGCATTCACAACAAATGAGTGCACGCCTATTTTGCACATAGAGACATATACTAAAGGGAGCATAGCCTATCTCATTACATTGAGATGCCTGAAACATCTTTTTGGGGCTCTCAGGGGCTCTGTGTAACCACAATAATACCTCCTTCACGAGTGAGTTAAGGTAATAATTCATCCATTGATTTTGGTTTACCGTACAATGTTGTGTTTTGATTTATATTTTTTACCGTTCTACTATATAAGTTATTGTAATTAGGTACTGATTATTTGATTGTATTTATAAGTGAAGGTGGTCAGGTTACTTTTTTGATGTTTCAAAAATTTAACCTATATGGTCCTTCTAGTAATTATACCTCTATGTATACGCTACGCATACATCTATCCATATATATATATTATATATATATATATATATATATATATATATATATATTTATATATATATATATATATATATATATATGGGATAGATATCTAACATAAAGGCGCACAGATTGTGTAGGTATTAAAATGTAGACAATTTTATAAAAAAAGAGTTGTCACATTTATTGTTATTATTATGCCGACTCATCCTTAGAGACAAGTGAGTAATATAAAAAAGAGTTGTCACATTTATTGCTAATATTATGTCGACTCATCCTTAGTGACAAGCGAGTAATATAAAAAAGAGTTGTCACATTTATTGTTATTATTATGCCGACTCATCCTTAGAGACAAGGTGAGTAATATAAAATGAGTACATTATTACTATTATTATGCAGACTCATCCTTAGAGACAAGTGAGTAATATAAAAAAGAGTTGTCACATTTATTGCTAATATTATGCAGACTCACCCTTAGAGACAAGTGAGTAATATAAAAAAAAAGTTGTCACATTTATTGCTATTATTATGCCGACTCATCCTTAGAGACAAGTGAGTAATATAAAAAAAACTATAGATAATGCAGGGAAACACGTGAGTTATTTTCGAATACATCAGCTCTTTCTCTTTCCGCCCCATTGATAAAATATTCTATTTTCAAACTACAACAATAATTTCAGATGATTTCCCTCCTTAACGGGAAAACTCTGGCAATTGTCAAGTGAAATCTTTAAATAGATAACGAGTATCGGGGATTGTTTAGACACAGATACAAGAATGAATGAAAATTCTACCAAACACAAGGAAAATATAAATAGGACGCACACAGCATATTTAGACCAATTGAAACTGTGTTTCACACAGCCAAGTCAAAATAACAAATAAGATTACAATAAACTCAAGATTTTTTTACATGAAAACTCCTACCTTTTTTTCTTACATTTCGAAAAAAGGGTCAGTGGAAATGTAAGCCTGATGTAAAATTGACAAAATGAAAAATCCAAAGGAAAGCAATGTATTATCATTTTCAGAGGAAATGCTATTGTAAAGAAAGAATGAGGAAAACAAGATCTTTTGTATGGAAAACCCTATTCAGGAGACATCTCTAACCCACACCTACGAGCTTTTCTTAACTATACCAACCTAAAATAACTTACTTACGAATATACGTCAGATATTCCTGTTACGTATGTAGCCCGATACATTCAATAGGTTGATTTTTTTGCGAATAACAGTCAGAAAAATAACGCTGATGAAGTCGTTCGTACGGCAGAAGACGCGTGATCGATTCCTGTCTTCAGGAGCCGTAAGCCTCTGTCTTTAGACGTCATACGACTTCTAATTAGGAGAAAATATTGGATTAGCCAAATATTCATCATGATGATTACATTATTGAGGCCGCACAACACATTGCTAATTTTTAAAATTAGTATAAATATATTTCAATTATTTAGTGATCTTGTCAGTGATTGGCGATAAGAGCAGATGTGGCTGCGAAGCTCATAACCAAATCAGTGAACAGCAGCTAAAAAGCACTAAACATTTCTCCACTATGCCGGATGTCTATCAAACTAGAACGGCTTCTTTAGAGTTCAGCTAGTAGCATACATATGATAATAAAATTATTTTATCGAACAAAGGTTATGTCTCAGTCTAATCGTTTTCTATTTTATTCCTTAACTGGTAGCGCCAAAATACGGAATGCCTTTCACCCTCTAATCCATTCTAGAGTGATGGAACTTGCCTAATAAGGTTAGCGCTCTTTATGGAACTTGGCTTACAAGGCGAGCGCTCTTCAGGCCTTACAAGGTGAGCGCTCTTTATGGAACTTGCCTTACAAGGTGAGCGCTCTTTATGGAACTTGCCTAACAAGGTGAGCGCTCTTTAGCCTTACAAGGTGAGCGCTCTTTATGGAACTTGCTTACAAGCGAGCGCTCTTCAGCCTTACAAGGTGAGCGCTCTTTATGGAAGTGCCTTACAATGAGCGCTCTTTATGGAACAACAAGGTGAGCGCTCTTTATGGCCTAACAAGGTGAGCGCTCTTTATGGAACTTGGCTTACAAGGCGAGCGCTCTTCAGGCCTTACAAGGTGAGCGCTCTTTATGGAAGTTGTCTTACAAGGTGAGCGCTCTTTATGGAACTTGCCTAACAAGGTGAGCGCTCTTTATGGAACTTGCCTAACAAGGTGAGCCCTCTTTTTGGAACTTGCCTTACTAGGTGAGCGCTCTTTATGGAACTTGTCTTATCCAAAGGCATGTTGCAGTACAAATTTGGCTAACTGTATTTCTAAGGACGAGCGAAGAGAGACCGAAGCAGTGAGGATGAATCCGATGTAATGAGGAAATGTTCCGAGGTATCCCGTACCCCATTTTTTTCAATTTTAAATTACAAGCAAGTGATCCAGAAGGAATAAATAAAGCATGAATAACTTAGACCATAATTACACATAAATTTAAACCCATCATCGACTTATTCCGTCTTAATTATTGTAGCGAGTAAATTTGTATTTATTGTAAAAGAATAAAAAAAATCTTGCAATTTGACAATCTACAGACCCCTCTTCTATTTAAAGCCATTGTAAAATGTTAAAAACCACTTTCCATCAAAATATCCTTTTTATAATGAAAAAATAAAATGGGAAAATCTCGAGTGTCACAAGAAATCCTTTTTCCTTATTGTCAACTAGATTTCATAACAATTCAATTTTGGCAAACTAAATTATTTGGATCAGATAATCAATTTTAAGAAAAAATAGGTAAGAGGTTTCAAATAAGTACCCTTGCTTTATCATCAGCAGTCGCTGGTGATAAAGTGACGGAGACATTTACATTAATTCAACGTTTCTAATTCTTATGACAGAATACAAATTCTCAGCCTTCAAATCTTCTGTACAATTAAAGACCGGTTTAATCTTTATATAGGCTCAAGTAAGGAAACAATTCAAGACTTTAAAATCGCACTTTTAAGTTTAACTTAGGCAATTATATTTTATAAAACTTATTAATTATATTGATTAAAATAATTAAGGGTCGACGTCTTAAAAATTTGGCTTAGATACATAAATTTAGATTTTAATTAGTTATAGCCCCCCCCCTCCATTTACCACATAGAAAATAAGATTACAATTTGTTTAATTTATCTTCATTTTGATTAAACAAAGATGCGTCTCTGTATCTTTGTTTCAAATTCAGATATATGGGTTTTAAAGTGCTAACGATTATATAGAAGCTATAAAAATCAATTAGGAATTTAAATAATTTTATGTAATAAAGGAAGAATGGAAGTGAAAAAGGAAAAATAAAGAAAAAGAGAAGATTAAATAAAGCTGAGAAATTTCTTCATTTCAGGGAACTTGTAAATTTCCGAGAGTCTCTAAGCAGGAGCAAATAAATACTACTATGCAGTGGAAAAAAGAATGATTAAAATTTTTATCACAAAAAAGCTTAAGTAGAATTACTATATTTATGGACGAGTAGATATCCAGGAGGAAATCGATGGAGAGGGAAAAATAGATTTGAAAAAAAAGAGAATAAAGAAAATTTTTAAAATAGAAAATGAACAAGGACCTTAAGAGAATACGCTATAAAATAATACGTAATAGAAAAAGGAACGGAACAAAGAGAAATTGGTATAGAATGAAGGCAGTGAGATCAAAGCTGAATAGAATGAGCGAAAAAACGAAGAAATATCTAAACAAAAATAGGCTGTCCAGTGAAGACAACAGAATCAAAGTTAAACATATCAAGATAGATAATCAAATGAACACGGAGGCAATAAAGCTGAAAACAGTGAGAAGGAACGAAATAAACAAGGACCAAAAAAAGACGATTGTAAAGATAGGTAAAGATGATAATAACATAAAAAAGGAAAATAAATCAAGAAATTAACAAGAATGAAAGAAGGAAGCGAATAAAAACCTAAATAAAATGTGAGAGGGAAGAAATCAAATGAAATAAGAACTTACCAGTATTTTTCACGATAAGAAAAAAATGTCCTATTTTTCGGATTTTCCAAACTCAGCCCCTTCCAAACTTAGATCTATGTCGACAAATTTATCTTCCTCTTTTATCACTTGATTCAATAAAATAAGAAACGAGGTAAGTGAAATATATATTTACCCCACCATTGCCAATTTCACTCCTAATTCTTTTTTCACAAAAAACGTAAAAACCTTCATTAAGTTCAACTCTCTATTTTTAATACTTAAAATATAAACTTCCATTAGGGAAGGGACAAATGGTTGCTCCTAAAGTTATACTTCCTAAATTAACAGGACAAGACACAATTGCTTAAATCTTTAATTTCCAGATACTAAGGGGATATTTATCCAAAAACAAAATATTGATCGGAGTAAAAAGTACGAATTAATAGACTTGTGTACTTAATTCCAATAAATATTCTAAAGTATTAAAATCCAATGATAAAAACGGTTAAATTTTATAGTTGGGGTCTGTTAATTTTACTTGGATAAGTCTATTCAGGATAGAACAGGACTTTAATTACCTTTTGAAGGCAAAATAAAACTTCACCTTAGATTTTCGGATTTTAAAACTTCTCCTTAGATTTTCACTTAGATGATGACTCTTCACCTTAGATTTTAAAACTTCACCTGCTATTTCGGAACAATGACAAAGAAAAATCATAAAAGACAACGACCAGTTTAAATACTACATACTGAAAAACATTTCAATAAACATGGATTTTAGAAACCTATAATTAAAACTGACCCCAATAGCATAAATAAAAAAAAACTGATACTAACAATATTAATAGTATATATGCAAATATTCATAACTCAAAAAAACCGTTCCAAATTAGCCCCCCGTAAATTGCAAATCTTATTTTAGTTTTAAATTTCCACCAGACTCCTTTTCTTCCTACCTTATTTCAATAATACCTTATCTGTTATTGTTGATTTGTTCATTTAACTTGAGTTTGTGTTTTTTTAAACTTGATGTTTGTTTTTCCTTATATTTCAATTATTTTGTTTAACTGTGGTAAAGTTTTTGTGATGTTCTTTTGTTTTGGTAATGCTTACTAAATATTTTTGGTGTGGTTGTGTTTTTGGTTTTGTTACACTGAAGATGCCTGGCTTCGCCATGGAAAACGTCTGTTAATTAATGTTTATTTTAAATAAAATTTCTATAGGACTGAAGTCTTCATTAATTAACCTAGAACTTCACCTTAGAGTTCTTATGCCGCCTTTAAACTCTCATTATGGCTTATATGCATAAGGTGCATAGAGGTGGGGGGGGGTCGAAATTTTCCTCAGTCGTTATTAAGGTTTAATGACGTCATAAAAAAAATATTTCCCGAATAGCATAACTAAAGGGGTAGAATGATTTTTGTACATAATTTCAACTCTCTAGCATAAATACACTGGGAGCTACAATGATAACAGACACACACATACAGACAGACAACTTTGCGAAAACCCCTTAGAAGGCCTTAAAAACAACTGAGACGAATAAATCCGTTGACATCCTGGCTCCGGACTTTTTTGCAAATACTTTTTCTATATACCTACGGTATAATTGAGGTAAAAGTTAAAATAGGATATATAATATATATATATATATATATATATATATATATATATATATATAATATATAATATATAATAATTAGATTAATTTTGATAGCCCAACCATAACATACATTGTCTAAATTTAGTCGTAAATTTTAAGATAAATAATACAAATATAACTACTCTAAAAAAAAATTACCAACTCATAACATAATTTGCTCTAACATACATTATATTGTCTTTTCAGAAGGGTCAAAAAGGCAAAGCCATGAGCCGGGACTAAACATAAAACATAACATAACAAAATTCTTTAGTTAAAGTAGATCCATTGGTAGATTTAGTAGTTTAGTGGAGTCAAAACATAATGCTACTTACACTACTAAAACATAGCGCCTGATAGACCTAGGTATGTACTAATTCCTCACAACCGAAAAGTAATGCAGTTTAGTATGACTACAAAACCTACCAAACTAACTATATACATTATTTTATTTATTTCATTATAAAATGTTATTTGCTAGATAGTTTTTTTCTTATTATAACACGTAACGTATATTATGAAATTTAATAAAATTTATCATATTTTTACATTTTTAATTTTGACAAAGCAAATACGTACATTTTCTTGGAAATTTTAATATATTGTGTGTTTTTAAAAGAAAACACAAAAGAAACATAAATCTGACGACGTGGGGTTATTTGAAATTTTTCTAAACATTGAACATGACAACACCCTCCCTTCCCACCCCCTCCTACTCTCCCCTCTACACTGAAACACTTTGTCTTCTCAGTTTATTTAGCAGCTACCCAGCACACTCAAAACATCTTTTTTCATATCTTTTATGTTAAATTTTCTCATTTCATTTATTTTGAAAATAAATATGTAAAAGTTTGTCTCTACTATGTTTACAGTAGTTTCAATGCTTTATGTGTTTGTCAAATTTAAAAAATAAAAAGTATTTTTAAAAA
Source organism: Microvelia longipes (assembly GCA_018340805.1). Classification (NCBI taxonomy): domain Eukaryota; kingdom Metazoa; phylum Arthropoda; class Insecta; order Hemiptera; family Veliidae; genus Microvelia; species Microvelia longipes. The sequence continues at coordinate 56,535,222 of JACMZG010001863.1, forward strand.
TCATGAGGCATATTTCAATCTAACTTTAAAAATAAATGACTCCGGTTTACACTACATACAATTATACAAATTACTATGTATACTCATGCCCACAAAAGAACTTGTAAAGCCAAACAATGTGTAGGGAATACAAAGGTACTTTTCCTCAACGCAACGGATTCGCTACTCTCATCCTCATTACTTCGGACTCGCTTCGCTCGTCCTTAAATATGGAAAACATCCAATTTATATTACTATCTAATCTATTACGTCTTCGGAATCGCTCGCCCTCAAGAAAACACACACAGATATATATATATATATATAATATATATATATATTATATATAATATATATAATATATATATATATATAATATATATTGGAACAAATTCTGATAATGAAATATAAATATGTAAGACAGCAACAAAAAGCCAAAGAAAATTCGCTGAGCAATGGACGGAACAGTTGGTGGAAATTGAGACATATGACAAATATGTAATAAAAAGCTAGACAGTTGGGTTATAGGTGACAAACTATTTACCTATCTTTTTACCTGCAAACATATATTTGTCATGAGGCAGGAAAAGATTTTAATTCTGTAGCCTCTGTTTAAAATTTGTATGAATTTAATGTTTTGTTATCTTCAATTTATATATTAGAAATATATGAAGTAGTTGTCGAATATTTCTCTTGCTGTCAAGTCAATGTAACAATAAAACTATCTCCTGTGTCTACTAACAAAAGCGAACCATGACACCTACTAACTAACAAGCGAACTTCGACACAGGAAATTCGCTGAAAGAATGAAATACATCTACTTTCTATAGATACGCTTTTGGCAGTCTCTTTAATTAGATTGCTTCTCCTTTAAGATTTTCCGAAGATAACCTAAACCAAATAGGGATACCAAAGCTGGAATCGAGTTGGAGTCAAATTATCCCAGTACAACCTACTTAGCATTTTAAGTAGCTATTTCCTCTAAGGGCTTAACTTAATTTTAAACAAAAATCTGTCTGAAAGAAAAATAAGAGCAACATCAGTATTATAAGAAGCAGTTTTACCTACCAAATTAAAACTCAATTAACATAACGAGTCTACTAAACATTTAGAAGACCCGTCCAGTTTATCGATATTATATACTTTATTACACAATAAAAATATCACTAATAAGAATGTTGGATATTGGATAATATATTTGAAATTACTGCTTTATTTTGTAATTCGCGCCTTTCTAATATTGCTTTAGATAGGGTTTTAGGTATGATCCTAAATCTTCTTATAGATTTAACTTTGTTGGCAACACTGCCTTTTTCTATAACCCACCTGTTTTTAGCCAACCTTGTTGTCTTCGGCCAACGGTCACCATGTTGTGAATTCTCTGTGTTCTTTATTAAATTTTTAAAGTTTTACTTAGTTATTTTGTGTGCCTCGGGCAATATTTGTTTGCCGTGATGTTGTCTCGACCCGTATTACGCCATGTCTCTGCGGGCTGGATCGTTCCAGAGTGCCCCTTAATGACACTCGCACATTGCGTGTCATCTTCTTCGAGGATCTGGCTTCGTAAGTCATCCTACTTTTTACTGCCCTTACAGGCTTAAGTTTCTTCACTTCTTGCGAGTTTCTACAGTGTGGTTAGTGGGCCCATGACGACTAACCACCCAACAAGGCAGAACACAGCAGGCCGATGTACCCTCAGGTACATACACTCATCTCTTCCTCTTCATTTCAGATTCTTTCTCCCTCAATTATTTAAACTAGGTATTAATATTATTAGCAAAGGCTCTCACCATGAAGCCTCGTACGCTAACATTGATTAATGTAACCTTCTCACCAGGGTCTTAGCCCCCGGTTCATTTGATTATCAGGTACTACCTTCTTACTTTCTTAATTATATTTGTAAAGGGCATACTTCAGAAAAAGTATTTATTATAAGTTCCTATTATCATTATACATAAGTAATTATGTTTATTTTACCAGATAATGTATATCTGTTTCATTTGAGTATTATACATTTTAAGTAAGTATGACTCTTTTATTGACTCTTTAGACTTAAGATTCTCATATCCTATCCTTTACATACAGTCCTCTATCCTTCTATATCCAGTTTATTTGGCTAAATAGCTACTTGGTGCTCGAACAAAGAACAAGTTTAAAAATTGTTAAACTTTGCCAACAGATACCAAGAAAGTAGAGTTGGTAATAGATGAAAACTTAGATTAGAGGATAGTCGCATATATATATATATATATATATATATATATATATATATATATATATATATATATATATATATATATATGCTTCGGCGCAGGTAAACAGTGCCAAAATCCCATCTATTCAAATCTCTTGACAAAAACAGTTATTGATAAATTAGCCCTCTTTCCTTTCAGGTTAATTTATAAATACAAATATATTAATAAATTGAAATTAAGAAGGAAAGTCTGGTTTTGAAGTCTTGTCAGCAACTCCCTCTCAAAGCAATCAAAACCTCCCCCCCACCTCTCCCGGCCAGTCGTCAATCCTGTCTCTTCGTATATCAAGATAGACCAAGAAACCGAATATTTCATTAAATCGATTCTATAACCTAAAAAAGAGAAACTATAACCAAAGTGAAGTTAACCGGGTACACAAAAATTATTATTCGGGTTTAGAACAATTTTAAGTGGCAACAAAAGTTATTAATACATTTTATTCCATATTCTGGGCTTAAAGGCCCCAACGCCACCTTTTTTTCCATATTTGTATTAAAAATGTTATCAGTCAATTTAAAAATGATTCAATTATTAAGTACCTTAACTAAATATCTATACAAATGCGTGCGACATTGCCGACATACTTAATGAGGTTGATGCTATAAAGGTAGGGAGTAGAGAACGGTGAGAAAAGGTCAAAGGTCTGGAGTTATTTTTTTAAATAGGCTCATGATTAATATTTAAAACGAAACAAAACTAAAAGTAAGACAGCTTAAGAATAGAAACAGGATTAAAACAGGAAAATACAATACTAACATAAAATTTGAAAATGAAACAATTACAAGATACCTTAAAATAGGTATATTAAGCGAGAACAAACCCAATAAATAAACTCAGAAGTTACTGACAGAACAAAACTAAAATTAGACCCTTTTAAAATAAATGTTAACTAGGATAGGAAAGTGGGATTTCCCTTACTGAACAGTAAGTCGTTGGATTTTTATATTGAAGAAAAAAAAATGAATTTTTAAATAAAAACATGCCACGCAAGGGTAATGCGGTCAAGTTGAAAAATTTCAAAAAAAATTTAAGAAAAAATAACTCGATGTTATCAAGAAGGTAATGGAATACAATTACTTCTGTAACACTATAACAATAGGTATTGTTTGGTTTAAAATATTAAGAAAAATCCTTATGAATCTTACAACAAGAAATACTTAACTACTGACATATATAAGGAAAGAAAAGCCCTTTACAAAGAAAAGATAGCTAACCTTCTTCGACTTTTCTAATTCTATTTCGGTTTTAAGCAACATTTCCCTTCACCATTTCTTTCTTAAATACCTCGAGAGTATTTTACGTTTTTAAACTGCTGCATAAGAGTCATAAGAAAGGCTTCTTCAAAACAGTGACAGGAAATGCAATACGTAGGGACATTATAGAATTGAGTATCGTCAATTAGCCAGAAAAAGGGGGCTTTGGCCTTTGGCAGGTTGGATGGTAAGCTACCTTTAACCATTTACTTTTAGGTATCTACTATAAACCTTAAAGCTAATGTCATGTTTTAATGTATTTTTTGTTTTAATGTATTTTTGTTTAAATGTAATTTTTGTTTTAATGTATTTTTTGTTTAAATGTATTTTTTTGTTCTAATGTATTTTTTTAAATGTATTTTTTGTTTTAATGTATTTTTTTTGTTTAAAAAAATAACGATGTTATAATTTGGATTGATGAATTCAGTCATTTTTCTCGAGCAATAGGCTTGGTAACCTTTTCAACATGTCGCCATATGTCAAAGAGACTAATACTTAGAGGGAGTACTTAGGTAGAATAACACAGTAATGAAGGATCTACTAGTAAGACAATTTCCAGTGGTACCTTAACGGTTCTTATTCCCACCAGGTCTTCAAACGGTGTACATTTTTTAATGACTTAATGACTGATTTATTTTTACGAACACAATACTTTTCCTATATACCTATAGTATAAATGAGGAAAAGTAAAAATAAATAAGAAGAGGAAAGAAGGAAAATAATTGAAATTAAAAGAAAATAAGGAATCGTTAAAATGTATATAACTGTAATTACATTAAATGGCAAAATATAGGACTTATAGACTTGGAGCAGTTTTAGAACATTAAGATTTCAGACGTTAAATCCAAATATATAAAGAGCTAATGACGCACACAGCTCTAAGGGTCAAGGGTTTATCCCGGGGGATAAACTGATATTAGAAAAGGGAAAAACTTAAGGAGGAAAAACTGATAATGAATAGACTAATCCAGTACGACTAAACCTACAACACACTGAGTTAAGTAAACCTGAGTTAACTTGTGGAAAAATAGATTCACAAGTCCTTTTTAATTTAATTACTGTCATACAAGCTATAATTAAATACATATTCAATTGAAGTTCATTAAACTAATTTTAGTAGAATTCTTTTTACCTTAAAAACAAACTCACATGATAGTCTCACAATATCTTATCTCATAATATATAATCTATAATTCTGTTTTATAAATAAATATGTTACATACCTTAACATAAAGGACCCTATTACATTTAAAATAAAATTATATAATATTCTATCAAACAAATGATCGATTATTGATCAAAAATATAATATTACATTCATCGATGGTCTGATAACATGAAATTTTATAAATAATGTTATAATATTTCATGATTAAGACTATAAGGCCGTAGTCAAGGACTTAATATTAAGACTATAAGGCCGTAGCAAAGGACTTAATATTGTGACTATAAGGCCGTAGTCAAGGAATTAATATTAAGACTATAAGGCCGTAGTCAAGGACTTAATATTAAAACTATAAGACCGTAGTCAAGGACTTAATATTAAGACTATAAGGCTGTAGCAAAGGACTTAATATTGTGACTATAAGGCCGTAGTCAAGGACTTAATATTAAGACTATAAGACCGTAGGAAAGGACTTAATTTTAAGACTATAAGGCTGTAGTCAAGGACTTAATATTAGTTTTGAAGGAACACCTTAAGAGTTGGCCTTATCAATGGCGCGAAACCCTTGCGAAGAAAATAATTTTATTGGTCCACAGACCAAACCTAATCGAAGGACTATTGGAATCATTCCCTAATTGCAGAGTTTATGATTTATCACAAATATAGTAGTATGTGTCAATAATCTGCCTCCGTGGACGAGGTCGTTAGAGCGTTAGTCTTTACACTGACCTTTGACACCGCGGAGGACTGGGGTTCGCTTCCCAGGTTACGCCCTCAGTTTATATAAAATTATTGTTTATATAAATTATCGCCAAGTTTAGAATACACTTTGCACGTAACGGTTGCTTCAACCACCCGAGGCGGTTCCCACAGGTTTAACTCCTGATGGGCCACAAGGCTTTGAATGGGAATTATTATTATTATATGTAAATTAAAGTTGGGCCCGAACCAATAAGTTTTCGAGGATGACAAGCATCTTTCAAATTTTAGTTGAGTCTTCACTGAGGTTTAATGACGTCATACAATAATATAAATATGACGTAAAATAATGACGTATATTTAATGATATAAATAAATATATAATAAAAATTAAATAAGTATTAATAACATATTAAAAAATATTAATGAATAAATAAATTTTACTAAAACAGAAATCAAAATTTATAAAGATTAAAAAATAATAAAAGAAAACTATAAAACATAAATTATATGTGTAGTATATGTAGTTTTAAGTCAACGCCTGTGTCAGGTCTGTTTATGAACAGGCTAATCTTTAAACTTTGTACTTCATTATATATTTGTTATTAATTTATGTAATAAAAATAATAATATATATTTCACACACAACTGTAAAAGGATAACTATAAAATAGATTTTGGGCTTCAAGCTGAACCGACTACTGAAATGGGGCAGGTGAGAAAAATGCATAGTATTGTAGAAATAAGGACAAAAAAGGGCGAACAATAAACAGCAGGGATTAAGAAGTCATCTCCTGTGATTAAACATGTCCAGTTTTTGCTTCGTGCCATAATATTTTAATTTAAAATATTCTTCTCTCATTTAGAGAATTTTCGAATGAGATTGTCAGAAACAAACACTAAAAACTTTATTTTAATGTTTAACACTATAATTTACGACTCGAAGTGACAATTTTTTCTAGACGACCGGTCGTGACAGAAATAAAATCAACAAGTTTCATCACGAATGCAAACAAAAACTTAAGCAAATTCTAAGATAAAGAGAAAAAGTCTAAAGTCAATCAACAAATTCATCGACGAGAACCCCGAGGCGAGTCGATAAAACTTATATAATACAATTTTAACTTAGGAGCCTAGAAGGGATGCCAGGAGGGCAAACTCTAGCTCTGCCCCCCGGATCCAACACCGCCTCCGAGACGTTTTTAACGCTCGTTATCATCTCGGAGATGAATTTTATTGACAAGACTTAACACAAACTAATTTTCTTTTCCAAAAAACCTTTCCTTCATTAACAAAATTTTAATCAAATTAAAAATAAACCAAAGTATTGGCTTGGCATTACAAAATTTATTATTTTTTTTTTTACGATTAATTAACCCTTAGACCAGTATTCAAAGACGCTTTTCTCAATAGTTCTTAAGATGGAATTTCAAAAGCCTTAATGGTTCCTCAAGGAACCATTTAAGCTTCCTTAAGAATCCCTTATAGGTTATTTAACAAGTTTAAAATGTATAGTAGAGCCTTTCCACATTTTTGTTTACATTCTGTTATATATGTCAATCAATAAAACCGGAACTAATACTGGTAATAAAATGTAAACGTATTTATGTTAACCAGACAAGGTATGTGATTGGTAAAAACTTAAAAAAATATACAGTCCGATCTAAATACTACACGAAGATTTGTGATTTGTTGGAATGTTTGTGGGGTCAGTATTGTGGATTAATGACGTCACACATATTTCATAAACAATAGAGTTCCGGACATTAACAAGTTTAATTTTCGTTCGAACGTTATCGGGTCCCATAGAAAAGTTGAGTTCAATAATGACTCAACTTTAGTTAGACGGCTTGTAAATGCCGTCTTACTATTATTTTCCGAGCAGCACAAGTACACATATAGACTGATTTTTATACAAAGTTTCAACTCTCAGCATGAATAAACTGGGAGCTACGATGATAACAGACACACACACACATACAGACAGATAAATTTGACAAATCCACTTAGAAGGTCCTAAAAAAACATGAAAAGAATAATTCAGGTGACATCCCGGTTTCGGACTTTTATGCAAACACAATACTTTTCCTGTACGGTATAAATAAGGAAAAGTAAAAAAAAAAATAATTAAACGTCAAAAGCACGAGTGGAGGTCGAGACTGTGCAGTCTGCTTTGCGCAGGCCGGCAGTAAAAAACTGAGCATGTATAGGGGGCCTTAATGCGTACTTAAAGCTGCCTAAAGTAATATAGGTAATAGGCTAGAGAAAAGCCTTTGAATGTGGTAATAACACTTAACTATTAATGTAAAGATATTTTAAGAACGAAAGTACTTTTAAACGTAAGTCAAGCAATACAATACGACATAAAGAAAAGACGAGTAGAGTAAAGTAAAGTAAAAGCAGTAAAGATAATAGAAAATATTTGAGATGAGATAATATTTTCAATAAGTTCTGAAACTTTCATGGAGTCACGACTTCACAAAGCAACCTTATCTCTCAACTACTGTGATTTTATGTTATACATGACTGAACTTAGAGCAATTTAAAATTTATATGATAGTTAAATGTCATAACTAAATACGCTCTTGTATTTTAAAATAAATCCTAAATGCTTCTAAAGGAAAGTAAGTTAGTGCCTAATAAACGGGGGGGGGGGAGGAATAAATACCCCCTAAAATCAAATGAAAGAAAATATATATAAAAAATTTTAAAAAACAAACTTTCAATATTTCAACAGTAAATAATTTAAATAAAGACAAAATTAAATTAATCACCTTCTTCCTTAATTACAACGCCATGTTTATTTAATTAATAATTAAATTATATCTAAAAGCTTTTCCCACTCCGCGTTTTCATAATTTCTAAATTTAATTTATAATTGTTACCATTAAATTGTTTTTCCTCCAAAATGTAAAATAAAGGCATGACGTAATTTATTATTACATCGCTTTTAAATGAGGAGAGTTTAGCAAAATGCTTATATTTCTTCGTACTTGTATTAATTATAAGGAATGCTGCCTAGAGGAGAATTGAGAAATTATAGATCAACCAAATAATTATAAGTTATGATAAATCTTGGTCTTCATCTAAAAGACCAAGATCTTTGTACCAAGAAGATAGTACGGCAAGAACAGTTATGCTCAAAATAGAAGTTCAAATAGTAACCTTCGGTAGCTAAATCTAAAGTCTTAAGTAAACACTAGCGACCCTAATGAATCAATAGTTAAAAGAAAATCCTCTTAAAAACTAAATGTTTTAGGCAATTTGATCAAAATTTGTAGAAATATAAGAGTGAGAAATTGCGGGTTTTAGCATATAACGAATAACAACGCTCTGTACTCTACGCCACTGAAGATGTCTCTATAAGGCGGAATAAAACGTCTCTCAATTCTCTTTTTTTAATTCCCTTCCTTTCTCTCCCGCATGAATTCATAATAAAATTTCTGATTTTTAAATAAAAACAAAACAATTAAAAAAAAATAATTAAAATTTAAAATAATTTAAAAGCAGACATTAGACGTGACAGACAATGACACTAATGCACGGATATTTTGCCAAATTATTCGGGGTTTAAACACCTGGAAAGACTTAAAATTTGGGACCCAGGCACACAGCCTACGCTTTTATCCACTCTATTTTCAATTAAAAGCCTTGCCAAATTTAATTAAAACATCAACGTATTCTGGGTGAAAAATGTGACAGTTCAGAGAAAATTTCGTTATTCAATTACAACCTAGTTTATCACCGTCAAATAATTAGTAAAACTAAATCAAAACAAAATCTGAAATTATAAATGCCACAACTATTTTAACCTAACACGTAATTTTGAAGTTACGCATACGATTTTCAAAAAATAAAATAAAACAAAGTTTAGTCTATCGTCGTTGGTTTTTATTAGCATCTCGAAATGAAACAACTTTAAATAATTAAGAAAGGGAAAGAAAATTTTAAGAAACATAATAGATCCAGTGTTGCCAAAATTATAACCCAAATTTCTTAATTCGTTTCAACCTGGTTTTTAACATATAAATTATATTAAAAATCTAATAATAGTTTTCTTTATTTATTCAAAAACTTTATAGAATGTATACAGATATATTTTATCACAAGATATATTTTATCTTTAACTATTAAACAATTATAACATCTCAGGTCAGCAATAGAATGCTCGCCTTACGGCCTTGAAGTCGAGTGTTCAAATCCAGTCGAAAATCAGTACCTTCTTTAGTACCATTTATTACCAAAAAAACCATTCTGTCGCGATGTGTTGAATTCAAGGGCAGCTAACCCAGCCTAGGTTGTTACGTTAATGAGCACATCGATCCTGCTTCGTCAGAGAGAAACCTAGATCTACGTTTACGTTGTGTCCAGCTCATGCAATGATAAAGTTCTTCAAACCTAAGAGAGGTCGGAAGATACTAAAACTTACAGTGGAACACTTGGATTGTCAAACCTGAGAGTATACTCTGACACTAACCCCACGTATAGCTTGAGTTATTCCATACTTATGATTTACAGTTCACTGCTATACTATGGGAAAACCACCTCGATATACAATGTAAAATTATAGTTTACATTAAATTTAATTAGTATTTGTTTCTTAAACCGGCTTCAAATCATCAAGTTCGTTATCTTATCTACTTTTTACTTAATAATGTGTCCTTATTCAGCTAGAGGCGTTACAAATATATTTATATCACGGTGCAGTCCTTTTTTTATTCCCTAAAACCACGCCCAATATTTAATGAGAGCTGCGCCAAATTTAGTAAACGCAACATTAAAACCTGCAGGATGCCTCTGGCATCGTTAAATAATAACAATAATGACTAATAAATAATGACATCGTTAAATCGTTACATGATAAAAAGAAGTAAATATCCCACGAGCGATTTTTTTAAAGGCACTTCATTAAAAATGAGTTTCTAAGCATGTCATTGAAAAGAAAGACAGTAGACTTATTAGCACCGATATGATCAGGATGTGTAGGAAATTTCAAGTCTCACAAAAGTTCAAGTACAGGCCAAAAACCTTAAGGCGCGTCATCTTCTAGAACAGCCCTTCCCAACCCTTGGGTCGCGACCCAGATTGGGTCCCGAACGAAATGTTTTGGGTCGCCAAATTTTTTATTATTAACAATCCAAAAAATGACAAAGGTTATGTAAAAACATTATTATAAAGCAATAACAGATTTGCTTAAACAGATATTATTTTTAGAAATTTATAATACTTTAAACAGCAATAACAAAAGAAGCCGCGGCCAAAATATTTCTTAGAAGTCCTTTACCGACAGACCCACCCTTTATCTAATTTTTGCTAACTTTGATGAATTGTTATACCAATGATACTGTATTTAACAGTTTCTTATCACTTCTTTAAAGGTTCGGGTTATTAAAATTATAATGTTCAATTATATGTAAATTTGATTCTAACAATCATTAAAGTAGTTAATATCGCGTACAAGTTTTTAATAATTATTGTGTTACCAGTTTATTTATTTTATACATTTACGTTTCAATTAAATTAGTGAAATGAATAAACAAAACACGACTTGACTTATTAGTGGAAAACCAACAGCAACAAAAATAGTCTTTGATATCAATACATTTTATTTTTTTATTTTTTTCAGCAAATTTCTTTTGGAAATAAAATTCTCTAATAGGATAGGCGTAATGGCAGAAGTCATAACTAGTTCGGAAATAAATAAAAACGCCTGCAATTTTCAGGTTATGCAAAATAAATGCATTTGGGTCGCCAAACTTTAGAAAGCAAATTATAGGGTCCCGCGTTCTGAAAAGGTTGGGAAATGCTGTTCTAGAAGACATTTAGTGATTTGTATAAATATGACTTTCAGAACAGGTCAATAAAAGGCTAATTGTACGTAAAACCATTTGGGGACGTGTTCTCGTCAATTGGGTGTTTCTGACAAGAAAGAGTGGTGAGCCTGGGAATGATGAGATTGGTAAAACTATCAGCGTGCGGGTTTGAGAAGATCAGAATACCAAGAGACTTTAGACAAGTAGACTAGACAAAATGTGCACAAGTCACAAGTGTAGCCGAGTTAGGCGAAAGTAGAAAGAAAGAAACGACTAGTTCGCTCGATGCAAAAGTTAATCAATAGAGTAGGGAAAACGTGAAATTGACCCAAGGGGTTTAGGTGTAAGAAGCATATGCGCTCCTGTAACAGCGAACGAAATGACCCAAGGGGTTTAGGTGTAAGAAGCATATGCGCTCCTATGACAGCGAACGAAATGACCCAAGGGGTTTAGGTGTAAGAAGCATATGCGCTCCTGTGACAGCGAACGAAATGACCCAAGGGTTTAGGTGTAAGAAGCATATGCGCTCCTGTGACACGACGAACATGACCAAGGGGTTAGGTGTAAGAAGCATATGCGCTCCTGTGACAGCGAACGAAATGACCCAAGGGTTTAGGTTAAGAAGCATATGCGCTCCTGTAAACAGCGAACGAAATGACCCAAGGTTTAGGTGTAAGAAGCATATGCGCTCCTGTAACAGCGAACGAAATGACCCAGGGTTTAGGTGTAAGAAGCATATGCACTCCTGTAACAGCGAACGAGGAAATGACCCAAGGGGTTTAGGTGTAAGAAGCATATGCACTCCTGTAACAGCGAACGAGGAAATGACCCAAGGGGTTTAGGTGTAAGAAGCATATGCACTCCTGTAACAGCGAACGAGGAAATGACCCAAGGGGTTTAGGTAAGAAGCATAGCATTCAGCACTCCGTACACAGCGAACGAGGAAATGACCCAAGGGGTTAGGTGTAAAGAAGCATATCCACTCCTGTAACAGCGAATCGAGGGGGTAAAGAAGCATGGAACGCGTGACCCAAAGGGGTTGTAGGTGTAAGAAGCATATGCACTCCGTAACAGCGAACGAGGAAATACCCAAGGGGTTTACAAGCATATGCAACACGGAACGAGAAATGACCCAAGGGGTTTAGGTGTAAGAAGCATATGCACTCCTGTAACAGCGAACGAGGAATGACCAAGGGTTTAGGTGTAAGAAAGCAAATGCACTCCTGTAACAGCGAACGAGAAAAGACCCAAGGGGTTAGGTGTAAGAGAACAATGCACTCCTGTAACACGAACGGAAATGACCCACAAGGTGAAGAAGCATATGCACTGTAACAGTGGGGTTTAGGTGTAAGAAGCATATGCAACAGCGAACGAGGAAAGTATTAGCCACAGTAAAACAACTCAGATATATATGAAGACATTGTTGTACAAGAAACCTAGATTAACTTAAGACTCTTAACTAAAACAAAGCAGAAGGAGGCTGGTATCACTCGGATGCAGTTGGAAAACAATAAACAGCTTTTCACTCCTGACCTATATAAACATTTGGTTTTACAGACAAGCTGACGTCAAACTAGACAATAGAGGAAAAACTAGATGTAAACAATACTTGGCAGTCACTGAATATCGAAAAAGTTAAAAAACTCAATCTTGGCATAGTCTGCATTAGTGCGAGAGAAGTAGACTTAGTTCTATACAAGGCAGCTTATTATTTTGTAACCTAACTAAAACTGTCTAGAATTATAACGTTTTATAACTTACTGAAGTTAAAACTAAGTAAAAACTCTTCTACTCTTGGGGCTAAACCGAATACCCTCTGAGCCAATGAATGCTGGACCGCTGAAAGTAAGAAATTTCTGGTTCTAGGTAATTCATAAAACATGGAAGTAGTCAAGAACTACTCGTACTTAAATTAATACTTATTCCTATGTAATTAACACAGGAATAAGTCTTACTTAATTTCGAGACACGTTCTTGGAGACTATCTTCATCGTAAATCTCAAATTCCTTTTTCACCTTAAGCTTAATAAGATTAAAACTACCTTAACAAGGATAAAAACAAAATTTGAAAAGAATCAAAGACACCAGCTTTTCGAAACTTTGTACGGAGCCGTATCTAATTTCATCTTAAGACTTTAGCCCTTTTACTTCACCTCGAATGTCCTAAAAAACTCTAAAGTCTTAAAAACAAGTCTTACTAGCTAGCTGAGTAACTAAGCAACATCCCCAGCCAACCTGACGTAAGAGTCAGAACGACTTTCCTTATTATCTGTCTAAATAGTTGGATGTTTTCATGAGAAACTTTCCCGGAGTTGTTTGTTGTTGAAAATCTTCTCAAATCCAATTATCAAATTTCCACTTAAAATAATATCTTTAAGATTCAGATGCTCGCGTTCCAGGCGTTTTAACAACAGCAAACTTTTGTTTTAGTTTAGGATTTAAACAACTTTATAGAAAACTGTAACGAAGAATGTTTGAAAGTTAGCACATTACGTTTCTCCTGATTTATTTCCTGTTTATAAAGGATTCCGAAAAGGATTGACATCGTGCTAGGGTTGAGTTTATCATGAATGTCAAATCCCTCATGTAAACACAGTAATTTTAAAAGTTTTCTCAACCAAATTTAAAATTTAGTCTCTTTATAGTTTCTAAAAATGTGACCAATAATTTGAAGTTGACAAAACGCAAAATCTTTCCATCTCTGACAAATCAAACTACATTGTTATATTTTTCAGGCAAGATTTGAAAAAAAAACACATTCAAAGCCTTATAAAGTAATATGACTTAATGTAAAACGAAGTCCCACTATTACATTATTCCTAATTACAACTAAACTATATTATTCCTAAATTCATTTTATTTTATTATACTATCCTAAATTAGTCCTCAAATTAATCTATTTTTTATAACCTATCCTAATCCTAAATTAGACCTAAACTAAATCCTTAATGACTTCCGCAATCACTCTATTTCATCCCCAAAACCACACAATTTTATTCCAAAACCCGCTCTAATTTATTCCATTCAACCTGACACATCCTCTACTTTACATTGATCTGTCAGAAGCCTAGATTCGTATTAATTTTCAAGTAAATATTAAGACTGGAGGAGGAAATTGAGTAGTCTATTATTTGTCTTCAACATCATCTCAGCCAGCAGCTTTCCCGAGCCGCTTTTAGTCCTAATCAACAAGTTTTCCTCTTGTTTTCCAGTCGTCGTTTATCAATGCCGATGCTAAATCAAAGACTAAATAACTAAAGATGACATAATTATTAAAATATACGCATTAAAGAGAACAATCTCGATTAACTTTGCACTCTGAATATTATTATAGTCTTAACAAATTTGAATCTTTAAATTAATCTTGAACCTTAAAGTTGGACTCGATTAAAATACTTAATAAAAAGGTTCTTTAAACTAAGGTACTTCATTAAGTACTTTATTGCTTTTTTTGATTTTTTTATATGGTGTTAAAATCTGTCACAGTACAAAGCTCGTTATCAAAATTTTTCAAACGGATTCTGGTATCAGTTTTTACCAAGAACTTAACTCCCAGTACCTTCACTAGCAAACAAATTGAGATTTAATCAATTTTGGACCTTAAGCCTCTTAAATGTCAAATAAAACCAATAAAAAAATTGGTTGAAACAGTTTATGCGATAACTATTCCGCGTCCTTTTTCGCTTAAAGAGGATTTTGAAGCAGAAAGCAAAGATCCCGCTGTAACACAGAGTTAATCCTATAAATGCCGACAGAGGAAGCCCTACATGCATTATAAATCTATTAGAGAGACGAAACATCAGTATGGGGTCAAATTGACTGACACAGACTTGTTTTCTACAAGTCTTTTCATTGTCAACGAATATCACAAAGCTCTATTCTCATCATCAACTCAATCCCCAGGAACAACTTTTACCATTTACTTCTTTCTTGAGAATTACTTCTGCATCCTCCAAGATGATTACTTCTACATCCCCAGAAATTACTTTATCCAGTCCCTAAGGAAGATACTTCACCATCCTCCAAGCGAATACTTTTATTACCCCTAGGAAGATTACTTCTACCATCCTCCAGGAGAATTACTTTTAAATTATCCCAGGAAGATACTTCTACCACCCCAAAGAGATTACTTTATTATCCCTAGGTAGATACCTTCTCACCATCCTCCAAGAATACTTATTTATCCCCTAGGTAGATTACTTCTACATCCTCTAAAAACAAGAGAATTACTTTTAATATCCCTAGTAGATACTGTACCATCCTCCAGAGAAATTACTTTATCATCCCTAGGAGAGAATACTTCACCATCCTCCAAGAGAATTACTTTTATCATCCCCTAGGTAGATTACTTCTACCATCCTCCAAGAGAATTACTTTTATTATCCCCTAGGTAAAGATACTTCTATCCAATTCCTCCAATAGCAATTAAATTTTATTAATCCCCTAGGTAGATACTTCTACATCCCCCAAGATGATTACTTTATCATCCCCTAGGAAGATACTTCTACATCCTCCAAGAGATTCATTTATCATCCCCTAAGGAAAATTATTTCTTCCATCCTCCCAGGAAATACTTTTAATCATCCCCTAAGGAAGATTACTTTCTCCAATCCTCCAAAGAATTAACTTTTATTATACCCCTAGAGATTACTTCTACCATCCTCCAAGAGAAATTACTTTTATATCCACCTAGGTAGATACTTCTACCATCCTCCAAAAATTACTTTTATATCCCCCTAGTAATTTACTTCTACCATCCTCCAAGAGAATTACTTTTATTATCCCCTAGTAGCAATTAACTCTACCATCCTCCAAGAGAATTAACTTTTATATCCCTAAGGTCAGATACTTCCTACCATCCCTCCAGGAAATTACTTTTATCATCCCCTAGGAAGAATACTTCTACCATCCTCCAAGAAGAATTTACTTTATCACCCCTAGGTAAGATTACTTCTACCATCCTCCAGAGAATACTATTATCCCCTAGTAGATACTTCTACCATCCTCCAAGAAGAATACTTTTATCATCCCCTAGTAGATACTTCTACCACCTCCAAGAGAATTACTTTATCAACCCTAGCAAATACTTCTACCCAATCCGCCCAAAGAATTACTTTTAATCATCCCAGAAGATTACTTCTACCATCCTCCAAGAGAATTACTTTATTATCCCCTAGAAGATACTTCTACCATCCCATGGCTGAGACACTACTACAGCGGACCCAAAAAGAGATTAATTCCACAATCTCAAGTCCCCATTTACTAACATTCGTACCTTACTCGTGCCCTAAGAACAAGTATAATCCTAATTAGGTAATTAATTAAGTAGACGAACACCTATTTTACCTCAAAATAATGTTTACATTCCCACAATACGTCATTCAAATCCTGTAACTATTGAAATTGCGTATAATTCACGGTGATAAAATCGAAATTTAGAGAAATGAAAGTAGAATCTCTAGTTTTATATCCAATTACAACCCCACCAGAGTACAGTGGGCTTCAAGAATTTGTGGATTTTAGTTGAATGAAAAACGATCGTCCACACCGAGGTGGAGTGAATAAGAAAACAAATAGATATTGATGGAGAAAACAAATTACTTCGTTAGAACGTACCCGCCCACACGCCACTCCCACAGTTCAAGAGAGTGCTACACACGACACACTTACAACACTCAATTGCTACAAGACATAAGTACACACAAATTGAACCAAATCAGTTGCCTAATATAATCCATATACAATCCAGATTTTTAGGTTCTCTACATTTTACGATATTCTACAATCTAAAAACCAAGATTAGATACACCTAACCACTCATTTAGAACCTGGCAAGACCATCGCGAGAGGATAACGGAAGTCCATTCTAAACCAATTTTTGGAAAATCCAATAATGTGTCCAAAATGGCAGCCAAATTTAAATTCTAAAAAAAATTTGAACCATTTCATAATAAAAATATTTTAGTTAAAATAGTTTTGTATGCAACAAGGTGAAAGTAAGTTTTTACAGCTCAATGTTAAAGTTCGTCCTAAGGCAGCGCCGAAAGGAGGAAACTTCATTAGCTCACTAGGCCGGTAGCCGAGGAATAAACTAGTTACTCCCAGGCTTTGCCGAGAAATAACTAACAATTTGGGCTCTCGACGCTAGACCGAGGAGATAATACGAGACGCTGAAAACTTCATCCCTGTTGCATATTAATTTATCTACGACTAAAGACTAACACTAACAAACTATTAATATATCTCAGCTCAACTTAATTGTTATTGTTAAGTTTAGTTTATTCTTACCATGTCGAATTACTCTGAGAAGAAGAATAAAGCCACTATCTCACATTATTTTATTGTAACTGTCAATAAAAATGTGTAAAAACTATATTTGTAATTTAAACCATAGCGTGTGTATATGAATATTCTACCCGTAGTACCACATAACACCGAAAAAATCCTACATATTTCCTAAAATTTCACGAAAAATTGACACATTCACTTTCCTCCCTAGGGAGTAAAAGTACATTACAGCGTGGATAACAAAACTGTAATAGAACTACAATACAAGGAGTGTACATAAAATATATTCTTTTGCACTTTATACTCAGTATAGAAGAAGAAATCTGTTGGCACAAAAATCCGAAAGCCAAGGAATTAACTGACTTTAATTTAGGTGTTTTAAACATTCCAGAGCGGTTTACTAAGCTCTCAGACAGTATGTGTTTGTTTGATATTATCTTAGATCCCAGTGAGTCATGCAGAGAAAGAAACTTGACACAAAAATTTATCTTATGCCTTGTTTGAGCTTTAACGGTACATCAATTTTTCTAACTGCCCACTAACAAGTCTCAATACTCATTAAAATGAAGTAAATTAAGCTATGAAAATTCCAGTAAAGACGAAAGGGACAGATAATACATAAAACATATGTTTATCCCATTCTAAACCTAAGTTATATTTCTTTGGAAGAAAACTTTCACATTAAGGAAATGGAAAGGAGGTAAAGGAGAGTTATTTTTTAATGCCATGGGCTGAAATTTAGTAAACCCATAGTAAACAACCAAGATATGGAATCCATTCTTTTACAACTTAGATAAAAATAATCAAACCCTTAACATATAATAAATCGAAACAACAGGACTCCCCCCCCCCAATGTATATCAAACAATCACGTTCAGCTCCTCACAAAGTTGAAATATAACACAATTAACAAAATCTAAATTAATTAATTTCTTTGTGTGTCTCAATAAAATTAGACCAAGAGCTCGCAGGGTGTTTGTAATAAAAAAGTGTAATGGCGGAACCGGTCCTCCAATTTTTCGTAAAATACCTTCCTGAACAGGACTGCAATCTGCCGACTCGTATCGATGGGTGGTCCCACAGAACGCAACTTAGGGTCAAATTTAACATACCCAAGTAACCAAACAAGTGTAATTGCTGGATACCGTCCTTCAATTTTACGTAAGATATCTTCCTGACAAGATCTGCACTTCCCGACTCGTATCGGATGGGTGCCCCATGCAGAACGCACTTACAGGATCCAATTTACCACCCAATAACAAAACATGTAATGCTGAAACCGGGTCTCATATTTTCGTAAAACCTTCTAACAAGATCTGCAATCTTCCGACTCGTAATCGATGGGTGTTCCAGGCAAACCTTTGACCCCTCTAAAGTGCGTTCTGTAATGTTTAGTGGCGTAAAATGAGACCAGTTCCGCCAATACACTTTTTAGTAACAATACACCCCCTGCCTTGGACTATATAGTTATTTGATCTAATGGAATCTAATCGCCCTAAATTGATTCTCATTAGTTAATGTATTTATATTTATTCTAAAATGTATTTAATTAAATTGTCATAGCCCTAGATTATTCGGACTAAAAATTAAAACTTTATGGGCCAAGAAGCACAAAAGCATATTTTTTGAAAACCCTGAATTCTTAAACAGACACAACCTCTACACGCATGAGAAACCAAGCGGACAAACTCTTTGACCAAGAACAACACGCACACTAACCAACACCAGAGTCACCAACAAGAGGTAACACTATAACCAACAAACTAACAAACTGGCACCAATAGAAACACAAGGAATTATAAACACTAAGGTAAAGAAATAACACATGCACAACTAACAGACAAAGGCAAAGAAAAAGATCTGAGCAGCTTAAACCACTAGACATCATAACACATTATCAGCTGAATAAATTACATTACAATTACATTGTGTGCAGGATAGTGATAGTAATTAGGGAGAGGTGATAGATCACATAGCAAGTAGGTCACGTTGTTGGGCCCTTTTTGCTAAATCCCTTAGTTAGAAGATAGTGTTCTACCTTATGAGTACTAGAGTACTCATTAGTCTTTACTCTAAGTTTCTATAGTTTCAACTAGAGACAACACGTGTCCCACTAGACCAGGCTTTCCTGCTGGCAAAAACATATATATTCATACAAACTATTCATATCCAACAGCAAGTATCGGCTGATTCTTCGATTGCTTCTTCAACTTGCGGTAAATACAACCTTTTTACGCTTTTTAATTTTAAATATTTAATGTTTAAAATTCCCAATATATATTACATTACATTTTTTAATGTATTATAAAATAAAATATTTAAATACTATAGGATATAAAAAATGGTTAAAAAGGTCCTAAGAGAATTTCAAAATTGGAAAAACAGTCTCATAAAAGTTTCGTACCCTGATAAGCCGGTTAAATATAAACGTGTTTAAAAGAGTAAACTTTTGAAATTTAAAAAGTGTATCACAATTCTACATAGAGTTATATCTCTGAATTCTAAGTGAGGGCTCGGAATAAAAACTTTATTACGTCATAATATTTTTATCAAGTAAAAATGAATTGAATTAATTATTTTTAGAATTTGTAACAACAATGAATAATAGTCTATGCTCTAATAAGTCTACGGTAGCTGCTACGCGGCATCGAAAAGGTCTACGATAGCTGCTACGCGGCATCGAAAAGGTCTACGATAGCTGCTAAGCGGCATCGAATAAGTCTACGGTAGCTGCTACGCGGTATTGAATAAGTCTACGGTAGCTGCTACGCGGCATCGAATAAGTCTACGGTAGCTGCTACGCGGCATCGAAGCGTCCGACGTCCATCATCAGAACAACCTTATTAAGCTCATAGAGATTTTATTACTAGAGAAATATATTTACTAGATTTATCTATAATTTCAACCTATGGAAAAATAAACCTGAACACTCATTTATTAATATAACAATCAAGAGAACAAAATATAGTAATTTATTACAGATAATAGGTTTATATAACACAGAATACATACAATGAGTGAAAATCTGACAAAGGTTACTCTACATTTACTTAATCTGAGAAACAAGTACATGAAGTTACATCAGAGCCCTTGAGAGCTACAAGAGACGTTTCAAACTTCTTAATGTATAGAGATAGGGTCCCTCTATTAATAGTATCTCTAAAAATAAGCGTTATCAAAATAAGTGAAGCAATAAAGAAAGCCCATATTCGTATATTATTCATCATAATAGGTGAATCAGACAAACTTAATCTCTGCGTAGATGGGAACAAAGATAATTTGCCCGTACATCCCAGCTAAAAGGGTACTTTTACAGTACTTTTTGGAAAAAATAAGACAGTAAAGTAACCGAATAAAAACAATTCTAGCCTCCCACCTATAAAATATAAAAAGCAAGCGGCCTTCGCCTCTTTGCGCCTTACCAAACCTCGGGTATATGAAGATTGGATTTTTTGAAAATGTTCTGGGTCAATGTTGGGTTAATGACTCACCAATCAATTACAACATTAACAAGTAGGAGTTCGGGAACTTAGCAAGGTTCGAAAATTTCGTACAATACATTTCTATATATATATATAATATATAATATATATATATAATAATTATATATATATATATAATATATATATATATATACAACATACGAGATTTCGTGAATTCATCCCATTGATCAGTGAGTCCCCTTTAAATAAATCACCCTGCCCGCCTCTATGACCGAACCTAAAGGAATTTTGTTTGCAATTCGCTAACATATAAAATAATAATAAAGAACGACTACGAACTTAATAGGCAATCATACAAATATAATTACCTCACCTGGACACAGACAAAGAAATACACAATTAATTACATAATTACTTAAAACTACCGTATGTGATACAACTTAAAAGAACATACTATCATAACGAAACAATTGTCTCATGATTACAGACATTTTAATTCACCCCAGAACATACTCTGATGATTACAGACATTCACACTTATCAATAAACAAACGTTTCATGATTACAGACATTCTAATCACGCAGAATATTGAGTCAAATTACAGACATTCTAATTCACAGAAATATTTCTCATATACAGACATCTAATTCACCCTAGAAACATACGTCCTATGATACAGACATCTAATTATCAAAAAACAAACGTTTCATGATTACAGACATTCTAATTCACCAGAAACATTTGCCTCATGATTACACGACATTCTAATCACCAAAAAATATGTCC
>JACMZG010001863.1:56557902-56568655 GCA_018340805.1 Microvelia longipes
TAACCTTCTAAAACATAGAAAAATTAGAAACTTCCTAGACAATATAACTTCTCAAATAGCTGACAGTTTCTTTTACAAACCTATTATATACATAACTTCTAAAACATAAATAAATAGAAAACTCCCTAGA
Organism: Microvelia longipes; assembly: GCA_018340805.1. NCBI lineage: Eukaryota > Metazoa > Arthropoda > Insecta > Hemiptera > Veliidae > Microvelia > Microvelia longipes. Next base: position 56,558,033 of record JACMZG010001863.1, read on the forward strand.
CAATTATAAATTCAAATAGTGTGTACATCTTTAGAAACGCTTTAACAGTAACTCTAAAACATAAGAAAATAGAACTTCCAATAGACATTATAACTTCTCATAATAGTAATCTTTACAAACTTTACTACAGTCTCTAAAACATAATAAAATAGAAACTCCCTAGACAATTATAACTTCTCAAATAGTACATCTTTTACAAACCTTATAACAGTAACTTCTAAAACATAAAAAATAGAAACTTCCTAGACTCCAATTATAACTTCTCAAATACTACAATCTTTTACTAACCTTATAGAACAGTAAACTTCTAAAGACATCAAAAAATAGAAACTTCCTACCAATTATAACTTCTCAAATAGTACATCTTTTACAAACCTTTATAACAGTAACTTCTAAAACATAAAAAATAGAAACCTAGACAATTATAACTTTCACATAGTACATCTTTTACCACCTTTATAACAGTTACTTCTAAACATAAAAAATAGAAACTTCCTAGACAATTATAACTTCTCAAATAGTACATCTTTTACAAACCCTTTAAAACATTAACTTCAAAGATAACTTTTTTAGAAGGAAATTGTATAAAAGTAACTTCCTATAAAGAGAAGGAAATAAATTAATATAAAAAAATGCTCTAGTGCGAGATGGCTCTATCTAGGTAAGGGGAGGAGAGGTTTCAAGAGATGCTGGAAACTTTCAATATCAATACTAGAGGTCATATTTATTACGTATGTTAAATATAGTCACCGCATTTCCTTAAACAAAAAAAATTTTAGTAAATTGCCAGAAAAACATAAGGATACATTTGAACAAAACCAAAAAATAAAAGAAGTCTTTCTAGGAAAATCACATTATTTTAGCAAAGCGCTTTCAACAAAACTAGAGGCCATCATCAGTGCTCGTTGAGATGCTAAAGAAAGAGTGAGTGATTTTCACAGAATATTATGGTCAGACTCAGACTATAAAACCTACTAAGGATATGTAGACTCACTTCTTTTCTTCTGTAACATCTCAACAGTGTTGCACTGATGATCTTTGCCAATTAAGCTTTGTTTCTGCCGAGAGACTTGTTTTCTTTTATTATTTACAATGAACTTAATCTCGTTCACTCTACCAAAGTACCAAACAAGGTATTCAAGGAAACAAGCAAAAAGAGTTTCTCAATTATTGGGTACGGTACCTTAAACTTTTTGCACTGAGATAGCAACTTTGTACTTCGGCATCTTCTCAAAAACTTGAGGCTTTTCCTCAGAATCAATATAGAGTAACCTCATTTAGGATGTCACTAGAGTTGAAATTCAAATAAAATCTCGATTTCTTATTATAGGGAAAACACAGTAGTTTTCCTATAAAATTGCACAATCAGTTAAGGAATTATAGAGAAGAACTTAATCTAAAGCTAACATAATGTTACCTCAATGCCCGGGATATATATAATATAAGAAAGAAAGCAGATAAATAAATAAGGAAGCTCACATTTCAAGTAATATCCGCTTAGAAATTTTTTCAGGAATATTTTATATAAATTTATAAAGTCTAAATATATTAATAACGATTAAGGTTATCGTCGGTGCCATGACTTGAACCTGACAACTTTGCATTTGAGAACTTCGACTGGTCATATAGAGACTTTGCACTATTTTTTCAATTCAACGACCAATGACACGAAATTTTTAGTTTAGGATCGTATAGTAGGTTTTCTGCTTATTTCTCTCACGGGTTTCGACTTATTTTCTCCTTTAGTAAGGTTGTATTCAATTTCATTTCGGTTTCACTCGATTCAGTTCCTCACAAAACATGAAAAAGAGCTTTTCTTGGCGTAATATTTTAACCATAAAATACCCGTAAAATGTTTAGTATTTTCACATATTATAAAACTACAAAAGAAAAGTGGTAAAAAATTTCCTTTACACACTAAATTTCCCATTTAGCTTTATTTGTTTACTTAACAATATAAAACGCTTAGAAATTACAAAGAAAATATTCTAAGAAAAGTAGTAAATATACATTATAATTAGATGAAAGAGGAAATTTAAAAATAATAATGAAGATACTGAGCAGAGGGAAGTGTCACTCTTGCCTAAAACAAAAATTAACCAAACTCTACTTTAGTCAAAAATTCTACCTTTCCTAAAAACTAGAATCATTCTATTTGAGCTAACTTGAAATCAAATGAATGGCGAATTTCTAAAGGAAATGACACCCTTTTGCTTCCCTGAATCAAATAACACAGAGGAAAAAGCATTAAAATAAGAATATATTATTCCCCCCCCCCCTCCCCCTCCCTTGCGTCATCCGAACCTCACTAACTCCATTTTCTGATGAAAATTCGCTAAACACAGTTTCTTGGAATAACAGTTACAAATTCGAACTATCAGGTTTAAGTATCCAGTTGTCTCTACTTTAACTGAATCAGAACTGTACTTTATATTAGCCGTCTTCGTGGTCGAATCGTAATAGCGTTAGAAATCTAGAGATCGACGCCACACAAATCTGGGGTTCAAATCCCTGGTCCTCCAAATTATTTAAGATAACTATATCTTAATTAATTTAAGATATAAATTACATCAGCTTGAGTGAATTATCACACACAAGCTAATTGTGTGAAAACACAATAAGCAGCAGGGATTATTCCTACAATGAGTTTAGAAATTATTCCTGATAATAATTTAAAAAAATTGTTTTTTTTATTGTATGCTTTTTGATCTGCTTAAAATTTTTCTATGGTATAAATTATAATATAAATAAAAATAAATAAATAACCCGCAAGGGAAAATGCGTTATAGCCCGCAGGGATATTCCTGCAGTGGGGATTATTCCTAATGATTGTAAGAATATTAAGCCGCAGGGATTATTCCTAATGAGTTGTAGAAATTATTCCTGATAAGCCGCAGGGATTATTCCTAATGAGTTGTAGAAATTATTCCTGATAAGCCGCAGGGATTATTCCTAATGAGTTGTAAGAAATTTCCTGATAAGCCCGGGATTATCCTGGATGATTTTGTAAAACGCAATTAGTTGTAAAAATTTCTGATAAGCCGCAGGGATTATTCCTAATGATTGTAGAATATTCCTGATAAGCGCAGGGATTATTCCTAATTGAGTTTGTACAATTATTCCTGAAAGCCACAGGATTATTCCTAATGAAGTCGTAAGAATTATTCCTAAAGCGCATGAATTATTCCTAACTTTGAGTTGTAACTTTACATCCTGATACCACAGGGATAAATCTAATGAGTCGTAAGAATTATTCCTGATAAGCCGCAGGGATTATTCCTAGAGGTCGAGAATTATTCTGAAGCCCGGCAGGATTAATTAATTCCTGATAAGCCCAGGATATCCTAAAACCCTAAACGAGCAATAATTTTTATAACATAATATGTAGTTATGTAATAATTACTCCACCAAAATGTGGATTCTCTTAGCATAATATTTCCTCCCTCGTCACATCCAGGTGACCAGGGGAGTTTCCTCAGAGTAAATACCATAGAGGCTGCTGTCAGCAATCTGTATTACTTAGTTAAATACCGTACTCTCCGTGTCCACACTATGAATTCACTTAGTTTCCCATTTTATTACAACGTAGAATATTCAACACCGACTAAGTTATACGCAACTTAAAAAGGGTTTTCTTTTGACAAGTAAAAAGACTTTTCGCGAGACTTTCCTTTGTAATTATACACTTGTGATACCCAACCCAATGCTTCCAACTCTTTGACACCACTTTTCCTTCTCTACCACTAACACATTTAACAAGCTTTTATATTTTATTCTTAACGGAGAGGCATTTTAAAAAAATAACTACGATCCTTTGTCTTTTAGCAAAGCCAAGGTGAGTTTATACAAGGGCGGTTGTCGCTAGCGGCTAGACATTAAATAAACAAGTTAGTCACGTGACCCCCTTAGATCCCCAACCGTGATAAGTACCTAGTTGTTGCGCAATTCTCTAAGCGTTGACGCCATTATTTAAATTAAAAGAAAAACACTGAATATGGTGTATTGAAATGGTTTGTTTCCTATTTATCTAACGACAACAAATGTGTCGCACGGTTCAACAGCTTAAGCGAGCTTGAATCACTTGTTTCTCATACCTCAAGGTACGGTCCTAGGTCCGGACCTTTTTGGCGTTTACTTAGCAAAGTTCTGTTTAATTGACATCAGAGGTCTAAAAATGTTTTCTTTCTGCGACGACACAATATCTGTTTTCTTAACTTTTCTATCCGCCAAGTCATGTCCGATTTGGTTGGAGACGGTCATTGGCGTTTCAAAGTGAAGTTGATAGGTTAGCAATACTAAAGGGCCTTATTAAAATTGAGAGGCAATCATAAACTTATTCTCATAGGCGGTGTTCTTGCTGAACAAACGAGTTGTATAGCTCCTTTTGCTATTTTTTGAAATATCAAACAATTCAGGTATTTAGATTTTTGCAGTACTTATAATTGAAACAGTTTTACTTAACTCCATTGATCCAGACGTATACAAAAGATAGAATGAAACGATAAGGATACGATATAGTCAGGAACTACATTCTATATACCCTTTCCAACACTAGCCTAAAGTTGATTCACTTTTCTGGCACCCCGCCAAGGAGAAAAAACAGATGATTGCCTCTCAATTTAAATAAGGCCCTTCAGTATTGCCAACCTAGCAACTTCACTTTGAAATGCCAATGACCGTCTCCAACCAAATCGGACATGACTTGGCGGTAAAAAAAAGTTGAGTTCCCCTTTTTTGGATCACAGACTTAGCGGGGATTTTTTTACCACGCAAGTGGTTTTTGGTTGCTTTTTTTAGGTTCCGGTTTATGCTTAATAACTTGACGCCCCTCTTCTATGACCCTAAACAATCAGGTACAGGATACCTCGAAACTTATCCTTGTCATATCGAATTCGCTACAAATAATAAGTAGGATTAAAAGATCATGGTTTCATTAAGTTGTAAATTTTATTTATTAGCTCTTTAGAGCATCTAACACTACTCTCTAAGACAACTCTCTACTCTCTTAATAAAGTTAGGACCTATCCTTGTTAGATTCTTAAATAATATGAGGGGCCTTAGTCATGTTTATTGAATGGAAAATACTTGAAGACTTAAATGAGAAAATGACACTTGTTTTTCAAACTTCAAGCCTTGTTCATTCATTGTCTGGTATGTTTGTGGGGTTCTGCTAAGGGAACAAAAGGTAACATGAGACGAGCACGAGGCATTGATACTAACCCAGTTTAGCATCAGCATCTCAGCTTTAAGACGATATTCCATTACAGTTATATTATTAATGTATGGCTTGGATTTGATCACCTTTTCGTTTTCCCGCCGCATCGCCGTTGCCAACCACACAACTATCGTTTAAAATCAAGAACAAATCACAAAAAGACACTGCCTGATTAATTTTTCCGCGTCATATACTTAAGGGAAGCAGTAAAGATGCGTATTAATTATTTTTTCATGAAAGGTGAATGATTCTGAGTTTCGCAGGAACTTTCAATCAGTTTACCTGTTCGATTTTAATGAAAATTAAGCATCTAAATCATAATACTTGAGCCATAATGCGAGTAAATAAAAATAATGGTATTTTTACATGGTATATTTTACAAGTATATTTTATAGGTCTTATTCATGAGAGGCATAGATATATACTAAACTAGAGTAGGCATACCTTATCTCAATACATTGTGAGGCTTTAAACATCTTTTTGTGGCTCTCGGGAGCTCTGTGTAACCTTATTGTAACCAATTCCAACAATATGAAGGCTATAAGAGAATAACGTTGTCGGCTTTTCTCTCATTAATATAATTTTTGGTATTATAAGCATTATATTACACAGGTTACTGAAATTTGGATCAGTTTCTTTGATTATAATATTAATGGAAGTTAATCAGGATTCTACATTGGTATTCTAAAATTTAACCAGTAGTCTCTATTGTAGTAATAATTCTATGATGGGAGGTGTTAAGAGGGTCCTAAACAAAAGAAGAAATACTGAAAAACGTTTACATATAAATATATATGTATTAATGCAAAACTAGATCATTTTAAATTTATATTATTCTTTTATTCTTTGTTGAAAACAGGAAAAAGATTATTTCTTTTCAACAAACTACAATCGTTTATAAGTTTCGCAAAAGAAATAAGACAATCTATAACTAGATCTATTGACATTAAGACTGAGGTGGAGGTTAAAAGAGTATTGGGGGGGGGGGGGTAGAGACAGGAAAAAAACAATCTTATCCACGAAAAATAAGTTATTGTTGTCCTCCAACAACAGAGATATTACTACTAGAGAAGCCCTATTTATTGAATTTTGAAACATCGAAAAAGTAACTAAAACACTTCTAATAATTGTTATGATCAAATAAACAGCAAAAATAATAGCATTAATTTATGATAATAGAATATTTATTATACACAACAATGCGTAAAAAGGAGACAACGGTTGATTTGTTATAACTGTAACTTTCCTTAACATTTTCCGCGTTTTATAAATATTTGACAGTTTGTTGAGTTAATAATGACGGTTATTGAAGTTTTAGAAAAAATATTTGAAGGATGGCACAACTATGCCTATAGATTGATTTTTGCACCCTTAACGCTCTAGCATTAACACACTGGAATCTATGATAATAACAGACACCCACACGAACAGACACAAGCAAACACAAACAGACATACACACATGAACAGACACACACACGAACAGACACAAACAAACACGACAGATATACACACATGAACAGACACACACACGAACAGACACAAACAAACACGAGCAGACATACACACATGAAAAGACACACACACGAACAGACGCCCACACGAACAGACACAAACAAACACGAACAGACATACACACATGAAAAGACACACACACGAACAGACGCCCACACAAACAAACAATTTTGTTAAAATCACTTAAGAGGTTGTTAAAACATCTGAAACAGATGTCTCAAGTAAAATCTCGATTTGGTTAATTAATGCTAAAGTAATATATAAACCAAGTAGGGAAACAAACGCGATTTTCCTGTCCAGAACCTGGCATGTAGTTCACATTTTGGTCGATCAGGGAGTTGGCTCAATATTTCCTATGGCCGCGGCATTTTTGTTTCTACCCTAGTAATTGTAAACAACTATTTAACGATACTCAAAAGTTTCTGTTTTAATGATATTTAATTGAACGAGTTTGTTTAAATGTAATAATTTGTGTAAGAAATACATTTGCCACATCTCAATATGGGTTTTAAGTTCAATCTTTAAATACTAGATTTTTTAAAATGCTTAAAACGACCGGATTAAATACACTTTTTTCATGCACTACTTAACTCAGTAACATGTTTGCAAATGATATTTCTTTTTCCCCCTTCAATATATTATTTAAATTAAGTAATTTACCAAATTTAACCTATTTTAATGTAATAAAAAGCAATCGTAATTTTAAGGTCAAATTATCTGTCGTCTGCATTTTTTCAAAAATCTTAATAAAAACATTGTGGTTACCTTTACTATAGTTTCTCTTTTCATTAACTAAAATTATTTATACGCACAATTAATATAACGAATTTAATACAAAATCATTACATTCATCACGTACATATTCAAGTATGAAACACGATAAAATGTAAAACTCACCTAATGTTATAGGGTTGCCCAATAAATTAATATAAACAATACTAAATCCAAAAAAAGCCGCAATGCGCAGTTATTCTAATTTTAGCTATTTTTTATTTTTTGCATAGAGATATATACTAGAGGGGGCATAGCCTATCTTAATACATTAAAGGCCTGAAACATTTTAGTGGGGCTCTCAGGGGCTCTGTGTAACGCTCATTAAACCTCCTCTAAGAGGGAGTTAGGTTTATAATTAATCATCTGTTTTCGGCTTCTTCCGCAGATTGTTTGGTTGTGATTTTGGTATTTTAAACATTCTCTACTATGTTTTTTGTTCTGTTTATTTGAGTGAAAATGATAATCGAATGTGGTCAGGTTACTTTTTCGATGTTTCAAAATTCAACCAATCCCTCTAATGATTTTTTGAGCCAGCTGATCGGACAGGTCTGAATTTTTTTTTTACATGGTGTCAGTAAATATGGAGTTTCCCTACTTGGTTTATATATTACTTTAATTAATGCAAACAATACTTTCTCATATACCTATGGAATAAATGAAAAAAAGTAAACATTGTAGAATTATTTATTCCTTTATAATATCAAGTTAGACTTGAATTTTAGTCGCACAAATATAGATTTACAAATTAGACTATTCTTAACATTCGTACAATTAACAGTTCTCATTGTAAACAACAAAGATAAACAAATAGTATTGTATCTGGAGAATCTTATAACCCTACAAGGTACGAAATGAAAAGATATTGCGTAGTTAAAACAAGTCATCTATATTGGAGTCATCATAAATAAAATCCTTAAAAGGAGAAAACTTTTAAAACCGAGATGACAGAAACTTATTAACAAACAAATACAAGCTAAGCAAAACAACAGCGTTCAGTTATAAACAATCAGGAAAACCTTGAGTTAGATCATTTTGGCTATCATATCACACAGATGCAGGCTTTCTTTCAGAGGTTTTTTCCCGGGGGGGGGGGTCTCAAAAGTATGGGGGGGAAAAATTGTTGACCGGGGGTTGCAACAAATATTCCTTAGAAATATTAAATTAGCAATGTACACAGTGTTTTATACTTAAAACGTACAGAAGTCATTCAATAAAAATCGAAATAATGCTCATAATGAGATTAAACTTTTTTCCGCGTTTTATGATTTGTCGAAATTTTTTTGAGTCATTATTGCGGGTTAATGACGTCATAAAAAAATTTCCGAATAGCACAACTACAGCGGTAAACTGATTTTTGTGCAAAATTTCAACTCTCTAGCATAAATACACTGGGCGCTACGATGATAACAGACACATACAGACAACTTTGCGAAAACCACTCAGGAGGCCTTAAAACGCCTGAAATGGATATTTCCGGTTTCATCCCGGTTTTTGATTTTTTTGCAAACACAATACTTTTCCTATATCTACGATATAAATGAGGAAAAGTTAAAATGTTCACTCTATTTGGCCTAATTTTGCTTTTTTCGCACTTATTGCTACCTGAGTCTCTTTTTGAGGCTCAAATAATAGGGGGAAATAAGTTTCTAGTATCTACTTAGTACACGGGTTGTTTTTCCTCATTTTTGTGGCATCTGATATGTTCCACCGTTCCTATGAGACACGATTAGTTTTTGAACTCTTTTTATCAGATCCAAACTAAGCTTAGTACAAAATAATTCTGGCACGCTGGTCCGCATGTCGGGTGAATTTCCTTTGGATGCGTGTTTCCGTGCTTAACAACATCTGGTTGGAATGATATAATTTTTATAGTATTTTACATTATATAAGTTTACAACTACTAAATAAATAATTCCGGCGCGGTGGTCCGCTGTCGGGCGAATTTCATTTAGAATGCGTGTTTCCGTGCTAAACCCATTTCTGCTTAAGGTTCCAGTTCTGCTTTAGAAGAGCAGTTACTTCAATTGTCAAGCACTGTTTCGTATGTTCGTACTATTTTTTGTCAGTATTTTTTCAAAGGATGCGCTAAAAACCTTTAAAGATAAGTAATAAGCTTTAAACTAGTGCAAATAATAGTGCGTAACTTCAAATTTTAGAGGCATAGTTGTGTACAACCAACTGGGTAATTATGCGCAATTTCCTTTGAAAAATACAGACAAAATGAGTTACAAACAGTTGATTAACATGAGTTTGATAATTATTCATTATCAAGATGTGTCATCCTCATTGGTCTATTTATACTTCAAAGTATAGCTTCTAATTTATAAGCTATTTAATATATCTCAAAGTAAACAAATAAAAAAATTATAACGCATTGCTCCTGTATTATATTTGTTATCTTAAATAAATAAGTTTTGTTTTGATATGGATTTCAGAGTTTCAAACATAATTTATTACTTCCTTTTCAATAACAAATCTTAAACTTTTCACTTTTTACTCGTTCATTTTCACCAAATCTTAAATGAAGCATCATTAAGATCAATTATTAATTCATTTAACATACAACCCAAAGTTGCCTGACTGTGTGTGTGTGTGTGTGTTTTTTTTTTTGTTTTTTTTTTGCTAGTTGGCACAGCATGCTTCCATATTGTATTACATGCTATTAACGCAGTAAATAAATGATTTCAGTGAAAAAGAAAGTTCGCAACCTAGTGATAAAACTAATGGCGAAGTAATATATAAGAAATCTTAAACGTGTAAGATGAATATAGATATTACATAACTAAAGAGTATAAAACTAAAAACTACTTAAACTTAAAACTTAGTAACAAACAAAAAATCAACAAATTGTACCACCATGCAGTAATATTCCCTCTAACAATGAGACGTAGAAAACAACATGAACCTGACATATAATATTAACACGAACTATAACGCCTTTTTCAAAAAGAAAGGTCCCCCCCTTTAATTATTTATGTGTGTGTGGTGTGTGTCTGTGTCTGTTAGCATTGTTACTCCAGTACCATTGTACTTTTACAGTTGAAACATAGTAACTATAAATCAATCTGTAAGGTCTTCCCAATAAAACAAATTTTTTTTGGCGCCCATAACAAGCAAAAG
>JACMZG010001863.1:56569146-56871646 GCA_018340805.1 Microvelia longipes
AGTTCGAGTTATTAAATTATATGTTCATATATGTGAATTTGTTCTAACAAACGTAGTAGTTAATATCGCGTACAAGTTTTTTAATTATAATCGTTTCATCAGTTTATTATTTTATAGTTTTCCGATTTTAATTAAAGTATGAACTGAATAAACAACTTGACTTATTAGTGGAAACCAACAGCAACTAATTAAGTCATTGATATGATATTACTATTTTATTTTTTATTCTTTTTTGTTTACTATAAATCATTATTTGATTTTTTCTTTAAATAATAAATGCTCATTTTTATTTAACATGCTAAATTTTGTATTTAATTTAATTTTTTATTTTTGTATTATAATTATATTTCATTTGAACTCCATTAGTGTTAGTTTTCTATTTAAGTATAAAACCTCATGAAATTATGATTTGACGATGTCTGAGGATCATAACTAGTTGGGAAAAATAAAAACGTCTGCAATTTTCAGGTTATGCAAAATAATGCATTTGGGTCGCCAACTTTAGAAAAGCAAATTATAGGGTCGCGGTACTGAAAAGGTTGGGAAACGCTGCTCTAGATGTTTCTAAGGGACACGATAACTTTCAACGCTTTCTCGGATTGTAATGAAACTTGGTATAAAAATCAACCTTGTTAATGTCCCGAACCCTTTTGTTTATGAAATCTGTATGACGTCATTAACCAACAATAATGACCCCATTTTATTACAATGTATGACCCATACAATAAAGATTAGTTCTGATTTTATTGATTGACATATATATTGTAAACAAAACATTAAGTCATTAATTGACATAATGTAAACAAATCAAGTTTTTGACTAATACATTAGAAAATCCGCTTATATCGTGGCAGTATGCCACTAATATATAAACCTTGTTAATGTCTTGAACCCTAATGTTAATGAAATATGTGTGATGTCATTAACTCACAAAAATGACCCCACAAACATTAAAAAAAACACAAATCTTAGAGATTTGTAGAACATTAGGTTGAACTTTTTACACATATACTACTATGTGTGGTTCACAAACATACAAAGATTCATTGTATTATCAGTATTAGTCCTGGTTTTTGTGATTGACATATATATGTCAAACAAAATATTACGTCATTGATTGACATAATTTAAAGAAATCACATTTTGTTTAAGCGAATTTTCATTATGAAAATGACGCTTATGAGGTTGTTCGGATGACGGAAGTTGAGGGTGGGATTGAGCGAAATCGGTTCCTATTGGCTTCCTGTTAGCTCTGCGCATCATAGAAGGCTGTCATCAGATGGAGTCTTGTAGGGGTCTCTTCATCAAGTATAAGATAATGACAATTGCGAATTAATTCATTTATCAATCGCTAATTTATGTTAAAAATAATCTTAATAATTTTTTGAAAAATGAAAATTACCACAATTATCCTACCAGAAGCAAAAGTATGTTGGCAATTCCAAAACATAGACTAATGAAGTCGGAGGTTGGAGCCAGTGTGTTAGGAATAAAACTGTTTAACCACCTACCAGAGAACATTCGAATTTTGAATTCAGATAGTTTTAGCAAAGTAGTAAAGAACTTGCTTTTGAATGAAGTGTTTTATAATGTTAATGAGTACTTCAATTTTAAATTTTAAAGTTTTTAATTTTTTGTTCGTTTGACAAGACTATTGTAATGTGCAGTTACCTTATTGGTCATTTTATTTTATCTTATCTTTATCTTGCTCCATCCTGGTAAGCCTGCTGTCCCAGAGAGACAGGACAAAAATGGCTTCTACTAAACCACGCGGAGCTAAGCAGGCCCGTAAAGCGGAAGAAATGAAATGAATTGAAATTGAAATTTGGTACAAGTGTTACCTTTACATAACAAATAAGCCCTAAGTTAATAACCCTAAGTTTCGTTTCAATACGACAAGTACACCTATGGTTTTTGTTTGGCGCAAAAGACATTCAGGCCTTTTAATTTCATGACATCATTGAACATTTAGTTATAAGTGCACGCCATGATACTTAGTAATTAGTTCTGTAAGAATAAGTATAACCCCCTTCAGGTGGTTCCCGCAGAGCAGGTTGGGAATCACATGAGATCCGGTTTTCCCTGCAAGAGGAAACTGCATTTGCTCCAGAAGGAGAGAGTTAGCTCTCGAGGCTTTGCCAGGGGAGTTAACTTTACTTTTTTCCCGAGGCATAGCAGAGGTAAATAAACCGAGAGCTGAAATGCTTTGATCGATGTTGCGTTTTATATTTTATCTACGACTAGTTATTTAAAACCTGCTTGAGGCTATATCTTATATCTTCAAATTCTAACTTCTATTATGGTCAATGAACATTGACCTAACACTATCATAACCTTCTCAAAAAACAGCAGATCACAACCAAATATATCTAAATAAAGACACTTTATTTTGGTATCATTGTTGTTTCCTTTACTAGGGCAAAAAATGATTTTCCCACCATGCAAGCAACATTGTAATAGCCATTTTCAATACAAGTATTAGATAAATATATACATATGTAGACATAAACCTGTTAATAATTAAGAAATTGTTTAAATTAATAATTGTCTTATAACGTAGAATTGACTGATGTAGATATTACATCGAAAGAATGGATATAAATCCAACTGTATCCCAAACCAATAAGATTGATTGATTACTGATTTATTTAACCACGCAGAATTACAGTCTATCGTTTAGTTTAAAAATCCCCAAGGTCATAAGTATTTTGGGGATCGACCAATCAGAGAAGCCGCTGCCAACCCCTCACTTAAAAAGAGAAAAAAAGTCCCTACCACAATAACCGCTGTAGGGTAAAAAACTTCTTCCCGGCAATCGTTCACTTTGTTTGTGGTTCTTCTTTTGTTTACATCGTTTTGAAAACTAATTTCAAATTAATCTTAAAAATGATATTTTAAAATAAAACTACACAAAAGAAATGTAAAAAAACATCGCTAAGAAAATACAGGTAAAATAACCTGATTTGTTTACATAGTTTTTTCCCGCTCCCTTCTTGCAGGGTATTTTTTTCTTAAGAATCAGTGGTGTCTAAACTGACCTGTCAAGATTTTTAAACTAAACGATAGACTGTAGGACCATAAGGTCCTCTCTTCCGGAGAAGTAAGACACTAATTCTGTAGTGAGAAAGAGTTTAATTTCAAATCAAAATTTCTACAAAAGAAACAAGGACCACTTACTTTTGTTTCTCTGCCATCGAACTGGCCAGCAATTCGTAGATTTGAGCTCCGTTTTGAGAAGTATTTACAAGGTAGAGACCATTTTGCTCTGAAAAAAAAAAAAAGTAAAAAAATTTAAAAAATAAATATAAAAAAACACAGACAAGAAACTGATTAAATGCCAACCTAACAAATCACAAGGCAATACCATAAGAGTGTGTAGGAATGAATTTATCGGGTAAATACATGTATTATCGCATAACTGCACACTGCACACCCATACAGTTACGTGTCAGAGCAGGAAAGTTTTTGTTTTTATGTTCTAATTTTCCATGGAGGACCACCCCCCCCCCCTTTTTTTGCCACATACTATTTTACACATTTCTTCCTTTTTCAAAAAACCTTATCTTTTCTAAAAATATCTCTATAAATAATTTTGATATCAATAATTCCATCCCTCCATCTTTGAGCACCCTGAAATGTGGCAGACATATTGAAACAAAACAATGCAGAAGAAATTGTTTTGTATAATTGAAAAGCTCTATAAGTAGATAAGACAATTCTGGAAGCATTTTATCATTTAAACCTATCACATTTGCTCCCATTCACTTTCCCAATTTTTGGATATCTCTCTCATAGCATGAAGCTTTAGGTTTTCGGTCATGACTGCATCGGTGTAGGTGATGATTTAGATCCTTTAGATGTCTATCATCTACACCTGCAATCTTCATTCCGGTTTCGTAGATCATTTGATTCATTATGTGCTACATCTCCGAAGATACCTCCCACAGTGGAAACAAAGCATTGGATTTATGATCTATATTGACGATGTCACCACCTAATCTTCATGACAATAACCACGGAAGCCTACGCAGATTATTCTTTTGTATTTGCTTCATCTAGTTTTCTTGTAGCACTAAGTTTCCCAAGTATGATATAGATTGAGGTCTTCAGGTGATGAGTCTTCAATGAATGATCTAATGATTGCTTCCTCTATAGGAAACATTGCAAGGAGTAATCATCATAGAACACTCCTATCTAAATAAACTTTTATATATCGTTTGATACTACCGAGTTTTGCAAAACATGAATAGTTGACACAATATAATTCTTTAGCAAAACTCATTAGTATCAAATGATATATGTTTCGCTTGCCAAGCTTGATGGCTGTAAGAGAGCAGCGCTCATCTCTAGTAAATACTTCACATCATATTCTTTGGAATTTTGATTGAAAGTCAGAGAGAGTTGAGGCTCTGTCGTCACTCGTTGAGTTAGAAGTAACCAAACAGAGTGGGTCGAGCCATGGCAATGATGATGATTGAAAATGATGGAACACAGTTCCCAGATGTAGGCATTGCATTTCGCTTGTTTACATTTCTACTCTTATCTATGTAGTTGAGTTTCCAAAAAGGTTCTATTCTCTACATTTAAAAATATCAATAATGAAGCTTAGTATGATATTTGGCACATTGTATTTGATTGTCTTGGTCATAAACTATAAAAGCTTCCGCAGTATTTTTTATGAAGGTAAAGGTGGTAACAGTGTCAATGTAGATGTCATCATCTACATCGGTTCATTTATCTTACATTCTTTATCTTTCATCTGAAGTTTCACTGCCACTGTGAAATGTAGATGTCATCATCTACATCGGTTCATTATCTTACAGTGCTTATATCTTCCATCTTGAAGTTTCACTGCCACTGTGGGAGGCATCATGTTCAGGGATGAAGAACACCACAGATGATGTCCAACACAGTAGAAAGCCAGGAATATAGAGAGCTTAGAGTTCATCTATGACGTCCTAAATGGCTGAAGATCCCTCCCA
Organism: Microvelia longipes; assembly: GCA_018340805.1. Classification (NCBI taxonomy): domain Eukaryota; kingdom Metazoa; phylum Arthropoda; class Insecta; order Hemiptera; family Veliidae; genus Microvelia; species Microvelia longipes. Next base: position 56,574,129 of record JACMZG010001863.1, read on the forward strand.
CAGTGGAAGCTAGATGTTCTATTCATCACCATCTACATTGACACTATCACCACCAGAAGACCTCAACCATATTGTCTTGGTCAAACAATGACTTCAAAGGGGAAATAAAGGTACTTCTTTAGATAGTTACTCCCCAAAAGGGAGTAACCAAGGATTTGATGTAGATATTTGATCCCTTATAACAAAGTAAGAAAAGGAGAGGTTTAAGGACAAAAATGTTTATTAAAAACAAAGAAAATGGGGAGAAAAAAAAATTTGGGGGAAAATTTTTTAAAAAAAAAAAATTTTAGGAAAAAAGGGGGATTTTTTTTTTTTCCTCTAACAGTGGTCCTTTTTCAGTATAAATACTCATGGGGCAACATTATAGACATAGTATTGAATACAATGAATTTAATATAAATAAATTGGAGACATTCAACCTTTAATGGGGCAGGATGTGAAAATACATGTACTCATGAGGGCCTTTTCTATAAAAGTACTACAAAAAAAATATTGGAAAAATGTATAGAAATAAAATAAATATGTAATAAAATCATAAATAAATAGGTAATATTTATTGAAAATACAAATGATAATTATAGAATAATAAAGTACTTAAATTAATAATAAAGTAATAAATAATTATAAATAAATAATGTGTAAGTGATATATGTAGAGTTTAAGTATGGTTACTCCCCTCATAGCGTTGTTGGGGAGTAACCATCTGAAGAAGGTTACTCAGAGACCTTCTTTAAATGGTTACTCCCTCATAGCGTTGTTGGGAGTAACCGTCTGAAGAAGGTTACTCAGAGACCTTCTTTAAATGGTTACTCCCCTCATAGCGTTGTTGGGGGTAACATCTGAAAGAAGGTTACTCAGAGACCTTCTTTTAAATGGTTACTCCCTCATAGCGTTGTTGGGGAGAGTAACCGTCTGAAGAAGGTTACTCAGAGACCTTCTTTAAATGGTTACTCCCCTCATAGCGTTGTTGGGGAGTAACGCGTCTGAAGAAGTGTTACTCAGAGACCTTCTTTAAATGGTTACTCCCCTCATAGCGTTGTTGGGGAGTAACCATCTGAAGAAGGTTACTCAGAGACCTTCTTTAAATGGTTACTCCCCTCATAGCGTTGTTGGGGAGGTAACGTCTGAAAAGTTACTCAGAGACCTTCTTTAATGGTTACTCCCCCATAGCGTTGTTGGGGAGTAACCGTCTGAAGAAGGTTACTCAGAGACCTTCTTTAAATGGTTACTCCCCTTAGTTAAGATGCCATATCTTTGTCTTTCCCCCTATTCTAACCCCAACAAAAGCCCAATGCTTTTCTACATCCCCGGGTAAGAGCGTATAATGAGGTAAAATACATAAAGATTAGTAATAAAATCAAAAAACTAAGGGGAGTGACCAAAAAAGGGAGTAACCAGTCTGATCTGTCAAAGAGGAGTAACAATCTAAAGAAGGTCAAATAGATAAAAAAAAGCAGTATAGTACTTCCCTAAAAGGGAGTAACTATCTAAAGAAGTGCCGAAATAATTATCTTAAGAACTTACTAAGATACAATTACTCACCAACAGCATTGGGCCTGACTAGTACAGTTGAGACTTTAATAATAGGACTAAGGGAAGAACTATAAAACTTGAGGAGGTATTTCTCATCTTGTTTCTGCAGTAGAATAATTATATCATCCAGCAAGACAACGTGGAGATCGATTAGCTTGGGCCGGCCAGCTATCCTCCAGTTCAAACTACCCTCGTGTATCAGTCTGTGCTTGGTTAGATCCAGGTTCTACAACACACCAATTACAAACACATCAGTTAAGAGATTTTGAAGCTTTTAAAGCACAACAAAGTACAAGTCAAGCACAATAAATCAAATAATTCCTGCATGACTCTAAAAAGTTGAAACTTGGCATAAAAATTAGACATAAGGTCTAATTGTGCTGCCAGGGAGTCAATATTTTTTAGACTTGTACCAATAACTAATTTTCTAAGTTGTCAAATATTTTAAAAAATTATAAAATTAAAAATTTCACTACTTTAGTTGAAATTTGACACAATTTTACATCTATAATAATTTATGAATCAGCCCACTAATTGATGAATCAGCCCACTAAATTTCAACTTTTCACTCTCAAGGGAGGAAAAGTTACTTTTCACTCCCAAGTGAGGAAAAGTTACTTTTCACTCCCAAGGGAGGAAAAGTTACTTTTCACTGTCAAGGGAGGTAAAGTTACTTTTCACTCCCAAGGGAGGAAAAGTTACTTTTTACTCCCTTGGGAATAAAAAGTGTGTCCTATTATTGGAGTGAGAGCCAATTATTACCATTTTTTGGGAATGGTATCCTCTAAATTTATATTGGTTTTGCTTGTTCTCAAAATCCATTTCAGGTCAAAAGAAGTTCTTTAGAGCAAAAATTATTTTTATCTCCAGAAGGGTAATAATCAAAACATTTCGGAGCTTGTTTTTATGTAATAATGACCGTCATTATAACCCGGCGGGAAATAATAATTTATTATTTCCCGCCGGGTTTTAAACCAGCTTAGCCAACTTAATTATTGAGTAGTTAAAATTGCAGATTCAAAAATCTACGTAAAGAATTTTGGGTAAACAAAGTTATGTTGGCAGCACTGATTTATTAAATCCCAGCTGTCAGTAAACAATAATTTCTTTATCAAATCTGTTTTGACGATAAATACCTACTTTTTTACTAAGTTTTTTCTTATCTTTCAAGTAATATTCCTGTTATATTTATCATAAAAGTGCAGTTATTTTATTAGATTTAGTGCGGTTGTTTACGATGGAAAGTGATAATGAAATGATAGTAAACGACATAAATGAATTGTTTCCCATTATCCCCGATAATCCTCAACCGTTTTGTATAGATGACGAAGCAAATACGGTTTATTTTATTAATAGAGCATTTAGGTATTTATATATTTTTGTTTATTACAATATTTGTTTGTTTTATACGTATGTGGTTATGTTGTATGTATAATATATTATACAAAGTATTTTTGTTAATTTTGCATAAAATAGTATAATTATGTTTCACTGATTCTATATACAAACAAATACAGTTTTTTTTTGTTTCATATATATTGTTTTTCCTTCTGGAGATAAAATATTGTATGCACCATGTGAATAATGTCCTATTATAACCCTCGTCAAATTATCTCCCTTGGCAAGCCTCGGGAGCTAATTGTAATTAATCCCTCGGCTAAAGCCTCGGGATTAAAATAAATAATTCCCTCGGCTTGCGCCTCGGGATTTATAAATCATGATTCCTTCGCCTTTCAGCCTTAGGAATCATAACAGTGACCAGGGTTATAATGGGGGGTCATTATTCACTAGGTGCATAAATAACTATTTATTGGGGGCAGCACCCCCAAAACTTATAAGGGGGACACAAGAAAAAATTATTTTAATGCTAAGGTTGGGCACTAGCAACCTGCTGTATTAGTAGACAGCAGTAGTTATTTTATTCCTCTGAATAAAATAACAACTGCTGTCTACTAATACACTATATTTCGCCCTCTACCTCAGGGCATATTCATGTAATCTACAACATAGATCAATACAAGTATATTAGGTAAGGTAACATTAGAACTAAAAAAAAATTATTAATTATTAACTTATAATAATTGATATGGATTTTTTTTTTTAAATAAATAAATTATATTACATACAATTATATTTCTAGCATCTTAATGCTAATTGTCAATAAGATTATAATTTTTAATACAACAAATAAATTAAATGGCAAAAACTGTATGAAACATGAACAAGTGAGTATAAATACTGAAGAAAGAGGGATAGGTGAAGTAAAATTATTGTTGAGAGAGGGGATCTATATAGATAGTAGGAGTTTAAAAAAGGCTGGAATAGGATTTAATTTAAATTTATTTTCTGGAGTATCCCACTGTAATGTTTATTTATTTCTTTACTGTCCTTTTTATAATTGATATTATTATCTCCTTTAGATATATGTAGAGCTTCAAGTAATAATCTTTTCTTATCATTGTTTTCCATGGCTAAGATTTTTACTTCATTAAAATTAAAAGTGTGTTTATTTTTCTTAGCATGGTCGGCTAAAGCTGTTGTTTCTGTATTACTGGTGGAGTTACAATTAGCTTTATGTACAGCTTTCCGATTGATCCAAGTTTGTACAAACTTGGATCAATCGGAAAGCGATTAATGTGAAAAATGAAGTTTGTACAAACTTGGATCAATCGGAAAGCTGTACATAAAGCTAATTGTAACTCCACCAGTAATACAGAAACAACAGCTTTAGCCGACCATGCTAAGAAAAATAAACACACTTTTAATTTTAATGAAGTAAAAATCTTAGCCCTGGAAAACAATGATAAGAAAAGATTATTACTTGAAGCTCTACATATATCTAAAGAAGATAATAATGTCAATTATAAAAAGGACAGTAAAGAAATAAATAAACATTACAGTGGGATACTCCAGAAAATAAATTTAAATTAAATCCTATTCCCGCCTTTTTTTAAACTCCTACTATCTATATAGATCCCCTCTCTCAACAATAATTTTACTTCACTTATCCCTCTTTCTTCAGTATTTATACTCACTTGTTCATGTTTCATACAGTTTTTGCCATTTAATTTATTTGTTGTTTTAAAAATTATAATCTTATTGACAATTAGCATTAAGATGCTAGAAATATAATTGTAAGTAATATAATTTATTTATTTTAAAAAAAATCTATATCAATTATTATAAGTTAATAATTAATAATTTTTTTTTTTTAGTTCTAATGTTACCTTACCTAATATATTTGTATTGATCTATGTTGTAGATTACATGAATATGCCCTGAGGTAGAGGGCGAAATATAGTGTATTAGTAGACAGCAGTAGTTATTTTATTCCTCTTAGTGCCCAACCTTAGCATTAATATAATTAATATGAGGAACAACAAAAGAAATTATTAGAAAAAATTATAATAAAATACAAGAAAATGCATGAAAATAAGAATATAACAAAAATTAAATGATATCAATGCCTGGAGATGAAATCTTGTAAGCACCTTGGGAGTAAAATGCTAGTTTTCCCCTCACAATAATTAGCTTCCTTGGCTTCACCTCAGGCCTTAAACAGTGGCTTCACCTTGGGAGTTAAATTAAAGAAACCAACTAACTGCTCAGGAAAATAATAGCACTCTTTACTCCTCTGTTGCATAAATAACTATTATAAACGATTTTACATTTTCCTGATCCTCTGTTTATAAGTATTGTAATTATATATTCTTCGATATTTTTTAACTTCAGTGATTTAATGCAATTATACCTTTAAACAATTAAATATATTTAAGTCTAATCAAGCATATATTTAATTAGAACTGGGTTGCATAACATAAAAAGAGCAACTAGTTTTCAGTCTGACTTATCTGTTATCAGAATTGCACCACGAACACCTTTGTAGGTGGAAAGGTATTTGTTATTTAGTTTGTTATTGTTATTTAGTTTTTGAGGAAACTTCTTTTTCATTAGAGAAAAAATGCTTAAATTGGTTAAAGGATTTATCTGGTTATCCACCTAAACTGTGAGATATTGCTAAACTTACCCTGAATTCATTAGCTATAGCATGATCTGATTTATCAAAGGGTCCCCTATCTATCCTCCTCTGAAGTTCAGCTAGTCTGTGCTGATCTTCAGCCTCTTTAACAGCTTTATCTACATGATTTACTATCTCCCTGGATCTCTCTATAGCTTTCTGCACAGCTGCATAGTCTTCACTCTCTTCCTTGGTGTGCCGGTGAAGGTTTTCTAATAGTAAAGGGTATTTGGTTAACCTGCAAATATATATGCAAGTTAGAATTAGCAGTAGCAGCTACCTGAATAGAAGCTTCTTAAGTATCAGGGTAACAACTACCTGAATAGCAGCTTAGTAAGAAGCAGCTAAGCTGAGTAGTTTTGTCTATTCCAAAGCTACTTATGGTTAAGGTTGATTATCAACCACGAGTAATGATTTTACAGATTATCAACCACAAGTAATTTGTGGTTGATAATCAATTTAATCAAAGATTACATTGAACACAGTGTACAAAGCTATGATCCAGAGTATTCTTAGCAATGGAATAGTGTTGTATAGGTGTTCCGAGATACAAAATTTATTGGTGCTACTGAAGGAAGCACAAAAGATTATCACAGGAGCAAAACACCAAATAAATAGAGAGACTGAACAAAAGTCAGTGATAAATTTTCAAGCACCTGTTGCTCATCTTAGTTTTTGTTCAAATTATAAAATCATTATGTAGAATTTGAGCAAATACAGTCGGACCTCTATATAACGAACTTAAAGGTTCAAGTGAAAAAATTCGTTATATAGAAATTTCGTTGTATAGAAATTGAAAAAATAAATAACTCTGTACTACTTTATGATATTTTAATGGATATATAGGATGAATAATAACCTCGCACTTGCATATTTAGCAGCTTTTTCTTTTATTAGCGGTCCTGTCACAGGCATATTTTTGTCCCTTAACATTGTCACCCACTGTAAAATTGCGTAATCAATGTCTTCGTACTTGCATACTCGAGAACTTTTTTTAAATCGCCACTCGTTTCGTATAACCTAAGTATAGATTCCCGATTTTTTTAAATTGTTGATATAGAACTAGGGGCGATTTTATACTTCAGAGACAAGTCTTTGTTTTTGACTCCATCGTCAGAATCTTTTAATAAATTGATTTTTTGAGAAAGGGACAGCGATTTCCGTTTTGACATTTTAATAAACTCGATTTACAAACAAATAAAAAGTTTTACAAACGAACTGGTCAGACCGAATACCAAATTAAAACTAAAAAGATTTTTAGTTCTATGCTGTGTTAATCCTAATTTCATAGAAAATTGTAAAGAAAGAGTTTGCAAAATTAGATAAGGCAGGGCGAGAATCAATATATAATTGTTCTTGGAAATTACAGAAAAACAGAAGTGGCGTTTTGGTCAATTCCCTGAATAGTGATAGTAGTAGGGGGGAGTGGTAGTAACTACCAGGCAAGTAGGCCACGTTGTTGGGCCCTTTTTGCCAGCTCCCTAAGATAGTGTTCTACTCCTTTTAATTTCAAGTGTAGGTATATTTCATCTAATCTAGACAGTAGAGCCGTGAATTTCTATGGTTCCTCTCATGCTTTTCCAAGCAATCATACATATTTTCACTGACTCTTATAGTCTAGTGAAAACTGGGAACATCACGTGCTCTCACTGTTAAATCAAACCTCCACACACTTTAAATTACAAGGCAGAAACAGTATAGTATTTTAATGAATCTACTATGAGGGTCCTAAATTTTGCCTATACCCAGTTTCATTTAGGGTAAGGGATCTTTAACAAGTACCTGACAACGTACAGGCTCGAGACCACCGGCTTTACGTTCCTTCTGAAGGACGTGGTACGCAGAATTTTTATCCCTCTCATAAAAATCCTAGAGGCCCGTGCTGGGATTGAACCCATGACTAAAGTCCATTCATTCTGTGTATTAGCCGTGTACCTTAACCACTACACCACGGGTGACCCTTGGTCAATTCCCTGAAAGTTTGTGGGTCTTGTCTTTATCTTTATTTCTGGGAATTTTGTTCGTTATATAGAAATTTTTTTCGTTAAATAGAAACGCTTTTAAACACAAAATTCAAGGGAACGTAAAAAAATGTGTTACATAGAGACTTTCGTTGTATAGAAGTTCCGACTGTAGTTATTCTTTTGTATTTCTTTAATTAAACAAAATAGGGTGCGGGGTACCTAGGAAGTTTTCCTCATCACTTCAAAATCGCTTCGCTCGTCCTCAGAATATACATCATTAAATTAATAATACAACACCTATTCGGACTGACTCCCTTCCTTCGTCTTCAGATAGTAAATATATTTGTTTCGTTCTTAGTGGTCACCTATTCAGGCATTGGCCACGCTCGATGCTGCTTATCTTTTATGATGCAACAAAAACCATAGATATACTTGTTATTAAAAAGACTGACTAATTTGAAAAAAAAAAAAAAAAAAGTGGTCCTCCGGGAAAAAATCAGCCGACTTATGTCTCGATACAATCTAAGAAGCTCGGATAACCCAGTAGCCACCAACCAAGTACAGACTGAGGAACAAGGAGCAGTAAGACAAGACATACCCGCTACTCCTCGTCCTGATCCTGATGCCATTGAGGTACTTGGTAGTGTCTATAGTGCAAGCAGTTCTGTTAAGCGACGACAACTAGAACTGCAGATTTTACAGCACCAAGAGCTACTCCAGATTGAGCAACAAGAAGCTGAGATCGCCAGACAAATGCACCAATTGCAGCGCGAAAAAGAGATACTTAAGATGCGAACGGAAGCCGAAAAACTCCGCCTTGCCGAGGGAGGAAAGAGTCGACATGGAAGTAGACATTCAGTCAGCCCACCAAGGTTTGAAACATTAGTGCCAAAGGTAATAATACAATCTAATTCTAAAGGTAATGCTTCCAAAGAACCTCCTTCCACGATCCCTCTTGCAACGAAAAGCAATGATGATGCTAATGACGATTTAATCAAATCCATCTTTGCTAGAAAAGGGATTAAAATAGATTTACAACCTTTCTCAGGTGATCCTCTCGATTGGCCATTCTTTATATCCCAATTTAAAGAGACTACGAAAATTTGTAAATTTTCTGACATTGAAAATATTGCTCGCTTACAGCAATGTTTAAAGGGCAAAGCTAAGGAAGCAGTTAGTGCCTTATTAATAACTCCAGGTAGCATCCCTGAAATCCTTAGAATTTTAGAACTACGATTCGGTCGTTCTGAGCTCATTATTAGAAACTTAATTAGTAAAGTACAATCAAAAAATTGTTTAAATGAAGGTGACACAGAAAGCATTTCTAGAATTTGCTTCTACTGTATCTAATCTTGTTGGAACTATTGAAAATCTAAATGCTCAACATCATTTATCGAATCCTATTTTATTAGAATCATTAATGACAAAATTACCAAATAGTTTCAAAATTAACTGGGGTGAGTACCTTGTAAATTGTTGCAACGGTATGGCAACACTTTTGGATTTTAAAAATTGGATTATGAACCGGGCTGATATAGTTAGTTATATTAACGTACCTTCCAATTTTTATAATGATAATTCCAAAAGTCAAAACAAAGAAAATTTAAAAAATAAAAATTTATTAAGTCAAAATAAAAATAATATGTCAAATGAAAATAAACGCCAAAAAATATGCCTAGTTTGTAAATCTAAGGAACATGATATAAAAGATTGTAACAAATTTATTAAAATGAGCATAGACGAACGATGGATGTAATATCTCAAGCCCATTGTTGCTTCTCTTGTTTAGGTGGTGGCCATAGGACAATAGATTGTAGGAGAAAAGTTAGGTGTAACGAAAATGGGTGTTAAAAACCACCATCCTTTACTACATAAAAACGCTTCAACTAAACCCGATAGTAAAATTAATAACTTTCATAGCAATACATCACAAACGCTCTTAAAGATATGTCCAATTAAACTTTTTGGTTCTGAAGGAGACGAAATTGAAACAACAGCAATATTTGACGAAGGGTCAACTATTACGTTACTTGAAGATAATATAGCGAAAAAATTAAAATTAGATGGTCAAAACAAACCATTAACAATTCAATGGACAAATAATATAGTCCATGAAGAAAATGATTCAAAATTAATAAATCTTAAAATATCGGCCTCCGAAGATAAAAGTAAACAGTTTAATTAAAAAATGTCCGAACAATTAAAATTTTAGGCATACCGTCTCAAAAGATCGATATTGAAACAATTAAAAATAAATATCCATATTTAAATAATTATTTAAGTATAGCTTTTAATTCTGATAAACCAAAAATGTTAATTGGACAAGATAATTGGCCCCTCATCATATCTCGGGAAATAATTCACGGATCAAATGACACAGATCCAGTGCTAAGCAGAACCCTATTAGGGTGTACTACACGGTAACCTTGATTGTAAAAACTTAGAGCAGCCGAAACTTTTTCATGTTTATAAGACAAATGACGATGACAATTTATATAATTTAATTAAAGACGCATTTACAATAGACAATATAGGAATAGCTCCAAAAACTAATCATTTAAATATAGAAGACACTCGTGCTGTTAGCATAGCTAATGAGACAACACGCTTTGTTGATGGCAAGTGGGAAACAGGTCTTCTATGGAAAGATATAGACAAACAAATACCGGATAGTAAAAACACTGCTCTGAAACGCTTGCATTGCTTAGAACGAAATTAGACAAAGATTCCAAATTTGCTGCAAAGTATTGTGCTCGACTTGATCAGAATATTCAGAGTGGGTATGCTAGAAAATTAACTAGTGATGAAATAAAACAATTAAAAACATCGAAAAGAGAATGGTATCTCCCTCACTTAGCTGTAATAAATCCTAATAAACCAGACAAACTTAGGGTTGTTTTTGATGCCTCAGCTAAGAGTGCTGGCTTAAGTTTAAACGATCAGCTTTTAAAGGGACCTGATAAATTAAATAATATTCCAGCGATGTTAGTCAAATTCCGACATTATGCAATAGGGTTTTGTGCTGATATCAAGGAAATGTATCCTCAGATAAAAATTATCAAAGAGGATCAAACCGCACAATTATATTTGTGGCGGGGAATGGAGAGAAATATACCTCCTGATGTTTACGTAAATGAAGTTATGCTTTTTGGAGCAATATGTTCTCCATTTTCAGCACAATTTGTGCGGGATAAAAACGCTGAACAATACAAAGAGACGAAACCCGATTGTGTTACGGCGATCAGAGATAAACATTACATGGACGATTATGTTGATTGTGCTCCCACTATTACTGATGCTATAAACAAAATTAAGGATTATAGAAATTCATAAAACGGGGGATTTCAAATTTGCCAATGGATATGTTCTAATAAAACAGTCTTAGAACATATTCCTGATGAGTTAAAATCGCCTAAATTAAAAGATTTATCTATTACTCATGAGCGTGTTTTAGGATTATATTGGGATCATGTTTCTGACACTTTTTCGTTTGAATTTCGAGGAGAAAAATTAAATGACAGTTTATTTAAAAATAAAAATAGACCGACTAAAAGAGAAATTTGTAAAGCAATAATGTTAATTTTCGATCCTCTGGGTTCTTAACACCTGTTATGACTAAAGGCAAAATACTTTTACAAGAAACATGGAAACTTAATTTAGGTTGGGATGACTTTCTTCCTGAAAAGTTAGCTGAAAGTTGGGTATTGTGGTTAAACGACGTGACGGACTATTCAAAAATTAAAATTCCTCGTTGCTATTCATTAGCCATTGTTTCAGCTACTCAAATTGAGGTTCACATTTTTTGTGATGCAAGTGACAAAATGTACACAGCTGTTGCATATTTTCGAGTTATAACGACACGATCCATTAACGTTGCTCTAATTACGTCTAAATCTAGAATAGCACCATTAAAACCATTGTCGATACCTCGAAAAGAATTACAAGCTGCGCTTATGGCAAGTAGATTAACCACGTTTATAAAACACAATCATGAATTTACTATTTCAAAATTTGTGTTATGGTCAGATTCAAAAATAGTATTATCCTGGATTAACTCTGAAGCCATAAGATTTAAAACTTATGTAGGTTTGAGAGTAGGGGAGATCCAGGAGAATACAGATCCAAGTTGGTGGCGATGGGTTCCAACCAATTTAAATGTGGCAGATATTGCCACACGAAATATAGAAATTAAATTAAATGACGATAATAGTAAACGGTGGTTCAATGGCCCTGAATTCCTTTATGAAACTGAGGACAAATGGCCTCAAATCAATACCATTTCATTAAATAATGATGAGATAACCAACGTAGAACTAAAAAAAGGCAAAAGCGAGTTTGTTGGTGTCACTAGAACCGAGACTATTATGAATTTGAACCAAGTTTTACCTGACATCACACGAGTGGCTAAATGGCTCACAATTATAAGAGCAACGGCTTATGTTCTTAAATTTATAAAACTATGCAGGCGAATAGATATTACGCCAGCATTAACAGCCGACGATTTACAGGAGTCTGAAATTTTATACTGTAAACTAGTTCAGCTTGAAAGTTTCAAAAATGAAATGGAACAAGTCATTAATAATCAAATAGACAAAAATAATAGATTAGAACCTTTGTCACCTTTTATAGGAAATGATGGATTGCTTAGAGTTCGAGGTAGATTAGAGTTGGCTCATATTCCAGACTCAGCTAAACAACCGATAATTTTAGACCCTAAGCATAGATATACGCGATTATTATTACATCATTATCATTGTCTAATGGGCCATCAAGGCCACGAGACGGTGCTAAACGAAGTGCGTCAAAAATATTGGGTACTTTCGGGGAGACAAGCCGTTCGAAATACTTGGCGTAAATGTTTAGAGTGTAAGGTTAGAACAGCTTCGACAACTGATGTTCCTATAATGGCAGATCTTCCAAAGGAAAGATTAGCCCAATATCAACGCCCATTTACAAACACCGGAATGGATTATTTCGGTCCTTTAGAAGTTACGGTAGATGAGGAGGTACAAGAAAAACGATATGGGGTAATTTTTACGTGCCTCACGACTAGAGCTATCCATATAGAGCTCGCAAATTCTCTTAGCACAGATAGCGCGTTAATGGCTTTACGGCGGTTTGTCGCTAGGAGGGGGTGTCCTTCTATTATTTGGTCAGATAATGGTACCAATTTGAGAGGAGCTGAGAGGGAAATTAGAGAAGCTCTAGCAGAATTAAATCAATCGTCTATAAATAATGAATTGAGTAACAAAGGGATTAATTGGAAATTTATTCCGCCCTTAGCTCCACATATGGGTGGAAGCTGGGAGCGGTTAATTCGATCGGTTAAGACGGCTTTATCTGCTATTCTGAAAGAACGGGCTCCGAGGGAGGAGGTTTTGCAAACATTGCTGGTAGAGGTAGAGAGTATCGTCAACAGTAGGCCATTGACACATGTATCGCTAGATAGGGCTGACCAAGAATGCCTAACTCCGTTCTCCATCCTCATTGGCACATCAAGCGGTGCTAGAGCATGGAACGAATCCAACGGGACAGACGACGCAGAAAAGAAAACTTGGCGAATATCTCAACGATTGGCGGATATGTTTTGGCAACGGTGGTCAAAAGAATATTTGCCAAGCATCAATTTCAGAGCGAAATGGAGAAAGGAGGAAGCAGCAGTCAAAATCGACGATCTAGTTGTCGTCGTAGAACCAAACATGGCCCGTAACACTTGGACCAGAGGAAGAGTCGTCAAGCTGCTACCAGGAAAAGACGGACGCGTAAGAGTAGTTGGAAGTAGAGACGGCATCCGGCCCGGAGGACCACTTTATTAAAGACTGACTAATTTGAAGACTGACTGACTAATTTGAAATAATAAGATTGGACTTTTAACCAAATAAACACTCTGACTTTAATAATTAACATACATTAAGACTGACTAATATTTTTCTCAGGACTTCCCAAATAAGACTCAATGAAAATATTGACTATTTGACGCATAACAATATGTGAATCACAGGTAGACATCTAAGGTGCCAGACTGTCAGCTGTCAACTCAGCTGTCAACCTGTTCATTTACAAATTGTTATGCGTCTCACTTTCCAACACTTGTCATATTGAAACCAAATTCGATATACTTATCTATTACAAAATGGTATACACTTGTACCAAATTTCAACTCAATCAGATATTCTTTTAAAAATCTTAGAAAAGTACACTTTTGATAAAATTTGATCTAATGCTAATAATAAGATGAAACTTGGTACATATGTTGTCTTATACATAGCTACATGCGTACCAAATCTCAATCCAATCCCATCATTTTTCACCATTCCATGATTTTCCAAAAAAAATTGCTGAGTTAATATTGCGGTTTACTGACATTTAAAAAATTATTTTTCAAATAGCACAACAAGAAACAGATAATTCCTGTGACATCCTGGTTCCGGATTATTTGGCAAATGGAATACTTCTCCTATATACCTGCCGTATATATGAGGAAAAGTAAAAATCAATATAGCTCTTGCTGTAGTGATCACAGCGTGCCTTATGTTGCCTGAAATTGGATTCACTGGGCCCAACTGAAACCTGATACAAGTACGCATTTTATTTGAACAAACATAAGGTAAAACTAACATTTGCCACTGTCAATTTGCTTTTATTTTTACAAAAAAATAGTTCAGATTAATAAAATAATAACTATTTACAAAAATTCTTAGTAACTATTTTGTAATTTAAACTAAAAGTAAAAGGTAAACAAAACTTGTATTTTTTCACTGAAATTTGAATGGGTCTGCCTACCTTGTCTGAATGATTTAACATTTCAGATCCCTTAAAATTACAACATTTCTTAATAAAACAAAATTAATTAATTAAATTAAAACTGTAGGTATATTCTATTTTTACTTTTCCTCATTTATATACCTTGGGTATGTAGGAAAAATATTGTGTTTCCAAAAAAAAAATCCAAAACCGGGATGTCACTGTAATTATTTGTTTCAGGAGTTTTTAAGACCTCCTGAGTGGTTTTTACAAAGTTGTCTGTCTCTATGTGTGTGTACTCTAGGAGTGTAGAGTACAGAGTATCTACACCTCCAGAGTATCTATATCCTAGACTCTAGAGTATTTATGCTAGAGAGTTGAAATAATAAAAAAATAATAATAAGTTGAAATAATAATAAAAAAATTAATACATACAACATACATATATTATATATATATATATATATATATATATATATATAATATATAATATATATATATATATTTATTATTTATTTTATTTATACAGAGCAAGGGGGTCCTGGAAGTAGTTTAAAATATTTTAGGGGTCCCAAGAATAAAAAAGGTTGGGAACCACTGTCTTAGAGTATTTATGCTAGAGAGTTGAAACTTTGCACAAAAATCAGTTTACCACTGTAGATGTGCTACTTCAGAAATTTTTTTTATGACGTCATTAACCAGCAATATTAACTCAACAAAAATGTTGAAAATTCATGAAACGCAGAAAAATATGGCAATTAATTTGAGATGTGGCACGCATGTAGCCATGTATGAGACTAACATATGTGCCAAGTTCCATCTCATTATCAGCATTAGTTCATTTTTTATCAAATGACTTGTGTACGTTTTTATAAAAAAATTGTACATAATCAGAAAATTACCCAATCGAGTTGAAATTTAGTACAAGTGTATACCTTAACGTAATAAATGTGTACAATAAGTTACTTTTTAATAAAACAAGTACATCTATGGTTTTTGTTGGTTAGCAGCATTAAGCGTGGTCAGTGCTGTACGGGTGATTGCTGAGAATGAAACAGATGTATTTACTATCTGAGGACGAACGAGTCAAAAGACGTGTAGCAGTATAAATTTGGCCAATATTGTATATTCTGAGAACGAGGAATAGAACGAGGAGTAGAATAGTTGCACTCTAAAAGTTAAAAAGTACTTTGCATTCTTTTTGTAATAAATTATTTTAACAGGATGATTTGGTTAACACTTTCCTACTACAGTCTATCGTTTAGTTTAAAAATCCCCAAGGTCATAAGTATTTTGGGGATTGAGCAATCAGAGAAGCCGCTGCCAACCTCTTACTTAAAAGAAGAAAAAAAATCCCTACCACAATAACCGGTGTAGGGAAAAAACCTTCTTCCCGGCAATCGTTCACTTTGTTTGTGGTCCTTCTTTTGATTACATCGTTTTGAAAACTACTTTCAAATTAATCATAAAAATGATATTTTAAAATAAAACTACACAAAAGAAATGTAAAAAACCATCGCAAAGAAAATACGGGCAAAATAACCTGATTTGTTTACATAGTTTATTCCCGCTCCCTTCTTATAGGGATTTTTGTTCCTAAGAATCGGTGGTGTCTAAACTGACCTGTCAAGATTTTTAAACTAAACTATAGACTGTAGTCAGATGAGCATTACAGTTCACATTTTTAAATTAACAAAGAGGAGCACAGTACCCAAAAAAACTCTGCAATTTTGCCAAAACAAGCCAAATGATATCAATGTACAAGCCAAATAAGGCTGGGACACATTCGACACATCCATGACAGTAAAAATGTATAAAGTTCTATAGAGACTATTTCTGTTTATAAAGAGTACTTTATTGTTTAGGTTGCTCCGCTCTCGTTATGGGTTATTTGATATGAATTGAAACCTTCACAGTAAATAAAACAAGCACCACCTATAAAACCTTTTGTTAAAAAAAATGCTCCACAACCGGCGGGACTGAAATTACCTTTGCCAGCCAGTGGAGATGATATCTTTGAGAAGCAACCTCCTACAAGCAGGATTAGCCTCAGCATCACAAAGGAAGTTGTGAAGTTTGGGATCTTTCTTCCTCCAACCTTTCAAACATTCTAAAGCTATGTGCTGCCTCGCACAGAATTCTGCCGCTGCACGTTGGAAATTATCACTATCAGCACCTTCAAACTAAACAAACCAATCAATCAGTTTAACATATATTTGTTTACAGAATTAAATTAGGTAGGTGTTATCTAGACCTGTAGCTGTGGTTATACAAGCACTCAATTCCTAAAACCATAAGAGCACTTGATTCTTATGATCATACAAGCACACGATTCCTATTAGTCCAATAGCCCAGGGGTGTTTTGTTAATAAAAAGTGTAATGGCTGGAACCGGTCTCAATTTTTCGTAAATACCTTCCTGAACAAGGATCTGAAATTCTGCTGACTCGTATGGGATGGTGTCCCAGGCAGAAACACTTTAGGGGTCAAAGGTTCTGCTGGGACACCCTTCCAATACGAGTCGGCAGATTTCCTTGTTCAGAGGTATTTACAAAAAATTAAACCCGTTTCCAGCCATTACACTTTTTATTAACTTCAGTGGTAAATTTGACATGTAAAGTGCGTTCTGCCTGGGACACCCATCCGATACGAGTCTGCAGAATTGCAGATCCTTGTTCAGGAAGATATTTACGCAAAATTGAGACCGGTTCCAGCCATTACACTTTTTATTAACAAAACACCCGGGCTCTTGGTCTATATGATAATTAGAGCATTCAACTGCTATGATCACACAAGCATTCGATTTCTATAATCACTTACCAAGGAGCATCACAATGATGGTACACACCCATGTATGGTATCATATGTGCATCCAATAATGGTACAGAAATATGCGCATATCCCATGCATATAGACCTGCCAAGGATACATGTAGCCACATCAATAGCATTTCTCACTAAAAAAGCCTTGAAACTCAGAAAGAGAAAATTAAGGGAAAATGAGAAAAACAAAGCAGAGGACTAAAGTAAGCTGAGCCCTCCAAATCAGTGTAAATTTAGAAAGAGACTGCCCAACGCCCATAAACCATCTACTAAGCCATCTTGAACAACAAAATAAGAATCATTATTTTGAACACGAAAATGTCATGGGTATCACCCACTCTAATCAAATTAAACATACACAGTGTCTTTTTATTCGTTCTGTCTATTGTAGGTTTTTGTATGCAAAGTGTATTATTCCTATGAACACCCATGTACTCGTCTTGGACTACAGTTGCTGTCTCATAGGAGGAAAGCTTTCGAGGCTTGGTATGTGACCCAAATCTTTGGCTGGTCTAATGACTTGTTCGTGTGTAGACTCTGAAGTGATTATTCTTCCTCTTGGTCGGTGTGCTGGTAGATTTTTGTTCACTTCTCATTTGTCTAAAACCTCTCCTATTGTCCACTCTGTATCTGTTATTAATTCTTTGTCCTGTTCGTCAAATGTTATTCTTTCTCCTTCTTTGTAAAAATACGAGGTCTGTCCCATAAATACGTATAAAAAAATCATAAAAATTTTATTTTACAATTAATCATCAAATAAAATTTTGTCCCCCTCGAAGTACTCCCCCCTGATAAAATGCACTTGGTCTAACGCCGTTTCCATTGTTGAAAACATCCTTAAAGTCCTCTACTTTGAGGCTATTCAGCTGCCTCGTCGCTCCTTTTATGTCATCCACCTCCCCCAAATGGCGCCCCCGAAGCAACATTTACATTTAGGAAACTAAAAAAAGTCACACGGTACCAAATAGGGTGAATAAGGTGGCTGGTCAGTGACTGCAATTGAGTTGCGCGCCAAAAATGTGTGTACAACCAATGACGTGTGCAATGGAGCATTGTCGTAATGAAGGATCCAAAGTTTTACATGCTTTTCATCCAAGCAAACCGTGCTTGTAGGTAACTTTTATTTTACACAAATTTAGTTCATAAGCCATTTTAACTGTCGATCGACAATTTTTGAAGACAATTGATCGAACCGATCCACATTTTCGTCAGAAACGAAGTGGTGGGCGTCCAGGGCGAGGTCATCCTTGAAGTCTTCTGTCCTTCTCTAAACCGCTTTAACCACTTGTGGACCTTTGGTTCCTTCAAGGCATCTTCTCCATACACTATCACTAATGCTTCATGAATTTCTCGACCGTTCTTGCCGAGTTTAGCAAGAAATTTGATATTGATACGCTGCTGATCGGTAAGAGAGATTTCCATGCCGACGAGTTATTAAGAAAGGGGGCGGACCAACTGACTGTAGATACTGACTTATGACTCATGAGGCGCTGTCCACCTAGCTCAGGCTTGTTTGGGTTGTTAGTGGAGGGGGAAGCTCACTGTCTCGTCTCTCCAATTCCTGCTTAGATCCAAATAATTATTTTATACGTATTTATGGGACAGACCTCGTATATTCTCCCTTAATTCCAGTTTTCTAGATTAACCCTGTTGTGACCTTAGTCGGGGATTTTGGTTTGGTGACTTAGTCGAGGATTTGTTGGTTTGGGGTTGCGGTCCAATTTAGATTCAATCTTACCATAATTGTAGCAGGCATGGTTTGTTTAGGTTCCAGGTTCAAGCCTATTAGCCCTTGTCTGTACCTCACACAGAGCTATGTCCTGAGAACAGTCATAGTTTTATTGTGGTTTGTATTGGGTTGGGCAGCCTCCGGATAGAGCTGTCCTTATCTGTGGCCATCAACAGATATAATTTATTTCTGAAGAGTTCTTCCAGTAATTTCCTTTTATAGCTTTTATTAGTGAAGTTTTGTTTATAATTTGCATTTGAATTATTTTATGATTTTTTTGTTATTCGAGCGCCCTACTAATAGTTTTATCTGTTTGTGGGCTCGTTAAAAATATTTAAAAAAACAAAAAAGAATAAAATGAGTTAAAATAGAACTAAATATACACAAGATAAAATATGTGAGGGTACCTGGATGCCTTGGGAACAGACGAGAGGTGAAAAGGAGAAGAAATAACTAAGAGGAAAAGGCGGGAAATACTGCTGTCATAAAAAAACCCTAACTTTCCTTAATGGTCCAGAAGTCTGGAAGAGCCTCAGAGGTCTCAAAGATCCTCCTCGAAACCCCACATACAAGGATATGTGATTGAAGGGGATAAGAAATGAGTAGAAAGGAGGGCCAACACGTTTGCTGCCTCAATAACTACAGTGTTACCAACTTGCAGTAACAGTCACAACTTACCATAGACTCAAGTATAGAAGATATATCACCGATTATAGGTCCCTCTTTTCTCTTATTCTTCATAAGAGAGTTGAAAGTATTGTGTATTTCAAGTATTTCCTCTAGATTAGCAAACAGAAGCTGTAGGGACTCGGATGGTAAGATTTGCTCTTCCCTCATTGGCCTATGGAATACCTGGTCCAGCACCTTGAGCCCTCGAACATGCGTTCGTTCCGTGTGGAATAATTCTGAAACACAAATTTGGATTAAAGCCAAGGGAAAAATAATAAATTCATAACAATAACATCACAGAACTACTTTGCCAATAAGTTTAGACTCAAGTGATTTTGTTAAGGGAGGCAAGCATACACTGTATAAGCAAATTTATAAGAGGTTGTTTAGATGAGCAAAGTGGAGGGGGTAATTTTTATCTAAAGTGTTCTTACTTTATTAATTTTTATCTGGGATTTTACTTATTTTCTATTTTTATTACCTCATCTTAATTAATAACCAAGATTATATGTTATATTATATTATAACATATATTTATTATATGTTATATTATACTATAACATATATTTATCATATGTTATATTATATTATAACATATATTATATGTTATAATAATGTATAGTAAGGACTACAACAACAATTTTACAAATTTGATTTGAGACTATTTTTTTTTAATTACCTGTGTATAAACATCAAATATTCATACAAATTGTTTCCACAAAATTTACAGGTCAGTTTGCCACAAACTGTGATCAGTTCTTTCTTTCATACAACACGATTTTTGAACAAAGAATTTTTTCAGTCAATTTTGGAGTTATAGGAACAGGAACAAAACAGAAATATTACAAGTGAACGAACATACAAAACCATACAGTTTACCACTGTGGTTAATTGGTGTCACTAGCATACATAAACGAGTATGCCTACATACACAAACATGCATGTCAATTTTATAAAACCAGAATTTACCATACGCATTAAAACAGTAGTTTTTTTTACTAATCCTAGACTTTTAATCATTTTACAATTATTAATAAAAATAGTAAAATAACTTTTCCTTTATAAGATAAAAAGAAAAAATTGGTGAAAAATAAACACCTCTAACCTCAAGCAATTTTCTGCATTTCTGGAGAAGTAACAAAAAAAGTTCTAAACTTTTTAAGTTCAAGAGTCTTCTAAGACATCATTGGTTCATGAAACTCTCTTTCTACCCACAAATCCCTTACTTACACTTTTCAACCCACAAATCCCCCTCACCATAATAACTTCTTTCAACCACAAATCCTTGCCCATCTAATTAATCTTCTTTTCAACCCACAAATCCCTTGACTCACCATTAATAACTTCTTTTCCCCACAAATCCCTCAACTCACCATTAACAACCTTTTCAACCCACAAATCCTCAAAATCCCCATTAATAACTTCTTTAAACCCACAAATCCCCAACTCACCATAATAACTTTTTCAACCCACAAATCCCTTTGACTCACCATTAATAACTTCATTTCAACCCCAATCCTAACTCACCATATAACAACTTCTTTTCAACCCACAAATCCCTCAAATCACCATTAATAACTTCTTTTCAACCCAAAAATCCCTCGACTCACCATTAATAACTTCTTGTCTTTTCTTCTCATGCCTAGTTAATACTTTAAACTGATGCTCAGGTACAGATTTGGTCCAGTCAGGAGGATCCGGCTCGGCCTCTATATCACTATCGAGGACCGGACCTGTGTCCCGACTCCCCAACACTTCCACCGAGTTTATTGGACTCTCCAAACTCCTATAAACAGATACATCACTTTTATATCAATTCAATTCAAACAATTAAATGGTTAATACAATTCTATTACTTCTTTCAAATGGTTAATCCCCTGTAGAAATTTTCATTCACGCAAACTACAGAGTTTTTTCCTCCCTGCAAACTTCTTTAGTTTGTTGCTGGTTATATAGATTATAATTTATTTGACCAAACACAATATTACATCAAATAGGGGCAAGTCCTTATTAAATCCATTGTTAACTAAGGAATGGTGAAGTGATGAAGTAACCAAAATTTCTTTCCCTCATTTATTAGTCATTAGATAAAATACAATGGAGTTATGAGAACCACCAGACATTTTGATACAGGATCTCTTGGAAGCTTCTTCCAATCTCATCATGAATGTAAGGACAATATACATAGTCTTGCACGAAGCCAGTGGCCGGGTTGAGAACCCTCTAACCAGAAATAGACACTAGGATCGTTGCTGGTTGATTGTTACAGATCACTTTGCACTCCAAAGGTTCACTAGATAGTCCAAATTTTTAACCTACACTCTCACATTAAAAAGTTAAAAAACTTTTAAAATGAATTAACCTCTGAACTTATTACTAGACACAAATTGGTAAACTTGGTTAATTCACTTTCTTAGGGATTTAAAAATAACTACTGTTTAACCTTCGTCGTGTCCACACGAAAATGATCATACTGACACCTACTTTTTTATTTTTGGGATCAGTGGGTGCTGAAACGTGGACAGTTGATGAAAATAGTGGGAGCCACATTTTCACTCATACCAATGCGTTCCTCCTGCTGTTATAGGAAAGAGCATAAATACAGATAAAAATATCTATCGTGTGCGGTTCCAATAGGATTAACGGTATATATATATATATAAATACTATATATATATATATATATATATATATATATTATATATATATATATATATGTATATAATATTATATATATATATATAATATATTTATTTTATTTATTTATTTATATATGATGTTACAAGTAAATAGGTAGATGTAAGTAGTACATAATCAAAGAAGACATGAGATACATACCTGGTTGAGAGACTAGAATTAGACGAGCTACCAGAGTGCTCTACATAAGATAAACCAGCCTGCGTATCCAGCTCTACATCACTGAAACAAACAAGCAAACAAATCAGTTCTCTTCTCTTCACAAGCAAAATGTGTTCACAAGCACTTTTATCAAACAAACAAAGTACGCGTCGTTTCCTTTGAAAAAACCCAACAAATATCAGATCATAAGCAGCCAAATATGAAAACCTTACTTAAAAAGATGTACAAACTATAAGCATGTTTCTAGGAAAATATATATTTTTCTATTCCAAAAACTATACTTGGGAATGGGGTACTTCGTCAAACCTTAAACAAAACAAGGGCCTATCGCCAACTTCCTTGGCCACACGGTAAGACACGTGTTTTATTAAATCACGTAAGTTTCAGTTCTTGCTAAATCAGGCGCGATAAGTACTTAGATAGGGCAACAAATCCTATGAAAATAACTTCAACTGACTACATAAAATAACTTAATTGGAAGATGCAGGTTTTCCTGCGAAAACGTAAAGGTTTTCTTAGAACCACGTCAATCCAAAGTTTCGCTTTCACTACGGAAGCATTGTCAGGGATGTATTTAGCACATCATAGACAAAAGTTGCATACATAGCTGAAACGTTGGATTCATCACGAAATTGCCTTGACGCCGTCACCGGAAGACTTGAAACATTAGAGCAATAATCCCGGAAGCCTTTAAAAAATGCCTCATAGGAAGAAATATTTCACACACCAACATGTTTTCTTTGACACTATGTACCATTTATGTTAGATAACCACGCGAGCTTAAAGCGTTAGTTATCATGAATAAAACAACCAGCAGAGATACCAGGAGAATGAGGGAACTTGATAGAAAAAGAAACGAAAGTAATCAGTTGTTATTTGGATGTTTTATCAAAGAGTGTCTGTCCGTGTTGCCAAGTGATAGGCTGGTCACCTCGGCTCTCGGCACGCATCCAAATATAAAAATCTAAAATAAAAACAACTCGTAATAAATAAACACAACAGTTGGTCAATAGCATGTCTTGTAGAGTTCGTGTTATTGACTTTCTCAGACAACTTCCTTTTCTTCCCAGTACAATTTTTAGGAATTTAAATTGTCCGCTACAGGAAATTTATTCCCCATAGGTAAGAGGTTTTAAACAACGATACTAGAAAAAAAACAATTTATGTCGGTTATTCGCAATTAAAATTATTTTCTCTTGAGACATGAATAGCAAATTAATTACAAATGTTTCAAGTTTTACGAAGTTAAATTAAGACTAAAGTTCAGGAAAGACTTGCACTTATCATGAAGTCACATAAAGTTTGAAGTTTTGAAATAAACTAAAAAGATAAGAAGTAAAAACAACCTAAAGCTGATATTGTCCAAAATATTTGAGTTGAGATATAAAGATAAGTATATTTAACAAGAAAATTGTAAACTTAGAATAATACTAATATAGAAGTAGCAACGGACCGTAAACACAATGTAATTCTACTGATAACACGAAAGCCGGTTGTCTGGGGTCGCCCCCGGGGTCTCGACAAGTCGATGTCTCGACACTGCGTAACGTCGACACATAAGTCGATCTTACGCAAAATCAGGACAAAGGTGTCACGTGACTAATTTTAGTCCTATACAAACTCCCATAGAGATATGTATATACTAGAGAGGGCATAGCCTATCTTAATACATTGAGAGGCCTGAAACATTTTTAGTAGGACTCTCAGGGGCTCTGTGTAACCTCATTGAAACCTCCTCCAAGAGGAAGTTATGGTTATAATTAATCAATTGTTTTGGGCTTCCCGCACATTGTTTGTGTTTTGATTTGTATTTTTAACGTTCTACTATATAAGTTATTGTAATTTTGTACTGATTATTTGATGATAATGATAATCGAATGTGGTCAGGTTACTTTTTCGATGTTTCAAAATTCTACCAATAGGGCTCCTCTAGTAATATATCTCTATGCAAACTCGTCGTTATTTCGACACATGGCATGGTTTAACGATGTCTCGACATGTCATCGTCTCGACACTACATAACATCGACAGGCGGTGGCAAGTTCTCACGTAGTCTCGACACCACGATGTCTCGACACTAAATAACGTCGACACTTTTCCTTGGTCACAATATTAGTTTGTATCGACACTTCATAACCTCGACACTTTAAAAAAAATCAGGTGTCGATGTTACGTCGTGTCGAGACGGTAAAAAAAGCAAGTAAGTTGGACAAAGACAGTAGAGAATTTTTGCGATCATTCTGATCGATGGCGTTAGACAAGGGGTAACATAAATGTAACAGAACCGGGAAAGAAGAAAGTTTGGTTAGAAAGGAAACAACATGCATCACAAATACAGACAATAGAAAAAGATGTAACGAAAGAATATAAGGAAAATATCATAAACAGAGGGTTAAGGGGCATGATAAAGCATGAGAAGAAAGCAATTGCGGAGCTTAAAAAGGAGCAGTGAAGAAACAATGGCCAAGACAACATGATTAAGCTAAATTGAGAGAGTAATTCGAGAGATTGTAGAAGGTAAGGAAAGAGTTAAAACAAAAGAATGAGATAAAACGGGGCAAGGGAAAGAGGGGATGATGCGGAACCAGGTATAGGAACCAAACCGGGGGGGGGGGGGGGTGTATAAGAAGGTTATATTCAAACTGAAGGTCAAGGATATAACAAACTCGTTGTTTTTTGGGGAATTTCCTAGGTAAAATGTCAACACTGTTAAACCGTAACCGCGCTCTTACCTCTCCGTTCCAACCCTGCATTGATTTCCCTCCATATTTTCATAGTCTTTTTATAAAAAATAATTCTTATAAAGGTAAACTCATAATAATATAGCCATACATTAAAGTGCTTTCTAGCAGCAATGAAAACTTATAGCTCGAAAGTCTATTCCATCCACAATTTCAGGAAATCGTTAAGGAGGAAATATTAGACAAATAATACAATACCAAAGAGCCAATGCAATGAAATCAACCCTTATCAACCAACAATTACTCAAATATGACGGTACACAAAAACCATTATTTCAGGTTTTATACCATTAAAACAAGTCAAAACAAATTAAAAAACCGATCATCGACGCTAGAAGACGCCAAAACAAAGTACACAGTCATTAAAAATCATAACACAATAAAAAAAGTAACTAATTTTCGTTTAGAGATTCGCTGAAAACAGAAACCCTATGAACATTGCGTAAGAACATTTTAAACCAATTCTTATTACATCATTATTTCGATTGTAAACAAAATTGTATACGGGCTCATCCTCCCTGCTTCGGACTCGCTTCGCTCGTACTCGGAAATATAGTTCACCAAAGTTATACTGCAACATGCATTTGGACTCACTTCGCTTGCCTTCAGATAGTAAATGCATCCGTATCATTCTTAGCGGTCACCTATACAGCACTGACCACGCTCAATGCTCCTTAATTTTTATAATCCACAAAAATCATAAATAAAATAGAAAAATGAATATTTTGCAAACATATAAATACAACTGTTTATACATTACATTTTAGGCATGGTTATGAACCGTCATAAATCAAATATCATAAATATACTTATCTTATATTTATGAAAATAACTAAACGAAACTTAGTGTATGAGGTAATAATATACACTTGTACTAATTTTCAACTCAGTTGGACCATTTTCCTATTTTTCACAATTTTTTTAAAAAACGTACACAAGTCATTCAATAAAAATTGAACTAATACTGATAATAAGATGAAATTTGGCACATAAGTTAGTCATATACATAGTCACATGTGTTTTATGATTTTTTATTGCGCTGAGTCATTATTGCGGGTTAATGACGTCATAAAAAATATTTTCCGAATAGCGTAACTACAGCAGTAAACTGATTTTTGTACAAAATTTCAACTCTCTAGCATAAATACACTGGGCGCTACGATGATAACAGACACACAGAAACACCCATACACATACAGAGACTATGTGTTGTTTTCAAAAGCATGTAGTATTTATATGGGACATGCTTATAATATACGAGGTCTGTCCCATAAATACGTATAAAAAATCATAAACGTTTTATTTTACAATTAATCATCAAATAACATTTTGTCCCCCTCGAAGTACTCCCCTCCTTGATAAAACGCACTTGGTCCAACGCCGTTTCCATGGTTGAAAACATCCTTCAAAGTCCTCTACTTTGAGGCCCTTCAGCTGCCTCGTCGGCGCTCCTTTTATGCCATCCACGTCCCCCAAATGGCGCCTCCGAAGCAACATTTTACATTTAGGAAACAAAAAAAGTCACACGGTGGCAAATCGGGTGAATATGGTGGCTGGGCAGTGACTGTGATTGAGTTGCGCGCCAAAAATTCGCCTACAACCAATGACGTGTGCGATGGAGCGTTGTGATGAAGGATCCAAAGTTTTTCGCGAGCCAATTCCGGGCGGACTCGAGCAACCGTGCTTGTAGGTAACTTTTATTTTACACAAATTTAGTTCATAAGCCATTTTAACTGTCGGTCGACAATTTTTGAAGACAATTGATCGAACATGATCCACATTTTCGTCAGAAGACGAAGTGGTGGGGCGTCCAGGGCGAGGGTCATCCTTGAAGTCTTCTCGTCTTCTCTAAACCGCTTTAACCACTTGTGGACCTTTGGTTCATTTAAGGCATCTTCTCCGTACACTATCACATATATTTCTCGGCCGTTCTTGCCGAGTTTAGCTAGAAATTTGATATTGATACGCTGCTGATCGGTAAGGGAGATTTCCATGCCGACGAGTTATTAAGAAAGGAGTCGGAGCAACTGACTGTAGACTCATGAGGCGCTGTCCATCTAGCTTAGGCTTGCTTGGGTTGTTAGTGGAGAGGGAAGCTCACTGTCTCGTCTCTCCAATTCCTGCTTAGATCTAAACAATTATTTTATACGTATTTATGGGACAGACCTCGTACGGCCTTTTAGTAGGGTTACTACTAAAAGGAAAATTAAAAAAACAAAAAAACAGAGACAACTTTGCGAAAACCACTCAGGAGGCCTTAAAAATGCCTGAAACGGATGATTCCGGTTCCATCCCGGTTACGAATTTTTTGCAAAGACAATACTTGTTCTATATACCTACGGTATAAATGAGGAAAAATTATAATATAACGGTGCATTGTCACCGAACATTTTTTACACCCCGGAAAACAGACTATTACTATTAATGTGAAGGATTAGGTGATAAGAGCAAATTCAAATAAACGGGGCATTCAAGAAGCACAGAGATATATTATAATAATAGAGAGTGCATGCGCTCTATATAACTTTAATTAAAAATAGTCGGGTACGAGGTTCCTCCAAACTTTTCCTCACTTAATTTGATTTGCTCATCTCATCCTCTCTACTTCCTACTAGCTTCAGACAGTCAAAAAAATCCGTTTTATTATAACCGGTCACCTATCTATGTACTGACCCCTGTCACGACTGATCCGTAGACATATAGCCGTATTGAAACTAATGCTAACTAAGCACATATCATATTCTGATATAGGAATGCCGATATTGTGATTCTAATATAGTACCAAATTGACCAACATTTTTCACCGTCTTATAAATTTTAGCAATTCTTGCTGTCATTAATAACTGTAAAAATATATTTCGGACAGCAAAATTAGTAGTACAGATTGATTTATGAAATTTTTACCTGTGACCTCCTGATTGGTTTTTACCAAGTTGCTTGTATTTCTATTACTTCGTATGTGTGTATTATATCCGTAACTTTAAATGTTTTTATGCCATAGTGATGTTATAAGTAATGTTTTTATGCCATAGTGATGTTATAAGTAATATTTTTATGCCATAGTGACGTTATAAGTAATGTTTTTATGCCATAGTGATGTTATAAGTAATCCACAGCGTAGTAACGTACTAATTACTAACAAATACTGCTTTATGAAAGTTTCAACACTATGGCATAAAAACATTACTTACAACATCACTATGGCATAAAAACATTTGATGTTACGCATATAAAACACACATAAACAGTAATAGAAACACAAGCAACTTAGTACAAACCAATCAGGGGGTCACACAAAACAGATAATTTAGTTGAAATTTTCGTTTGGGATTTTAGCGCAAACGCAACACTTTTCCTTTACACCTACGGGCATAAATAAAGAAAAGTTAAAATGTTTCTATTAAACCTAAAAGGAAATTATATAAAAAATAAATCCCTTGTTGAGAATATTGCAGGATTAAATTAAGTAATATTGGGATAACAAACGGTATGTAGAGGAGTTTTATATCTGTAGTTAGGATGTAGGGAGGGGGGGAGAAGGGTTTGGATTTCGACCCCCCCCCCCTTAAAAACCCAATGAACTTGAAATTATAAACTCCTCTACCCTGTTGTTTTTCCCATCGTCATGGAATCAATTTCTCTAAAACCATTTATTGGTGGTTATATTAGACTTGGCCGGATCAAGGTCTAACCGATTTCATCCGGTCCCTCTCCGTGCTGAGTTCATCTTTCCATATACAGAGAAAAGACTTTTTACTTCTTCTCATTTATAAACTTCGTGATAAACTGCTACTTAAACTCCCTAGTTTCAGCGTTAAACTGTTACTTAAACTCCCTAGTTTCAGCGTTAAACTGCTACTTAAACTCCCTAGTTTCAGGTTAAACTAAAACTGTTCGTTAAACTTGCGTTAACTGTTACTTAAACTCCCTAGTTTAAACGTTAGCCTAGTTTCAAAACTGCAACTTAAACTCCTAGTGTCAGCGTTAAACGTTACTAAACTCCCTAGGTTTCAGCGTTAAACTGCAACTTAAACTCCCTAGTTTCAGTTAAACTGTAACTTAAACTCCCTAGTTTCAGCGTTAAACTGTTACCTGTAAAACTCCCTAGTTTCAGCGTTAGCGTTACTTAAACTAGTTTCAGCGTTAAACTTAACTCCAGTTTCAGCGTTAAACTGTATTAAACTCCCTAGTTTCAGCGTTAAACTGCTAAACTCCCTATTTCAGCGTTAAACTGTTAACTTAAACTCCCTTTTCCAGCGTTAAACTAACTTAAACTCCCTAGTTTCAGCGTTAAACTGTTACTTAAACTAGTGCGTTAAACTGCACTAAACCCCTATCAGCGTTAAAGTTACTGTAACTCCCTAGTTTCAGCGTTAAAGTTTACTTGTAGACTCCTTATTTTCTAAATGACTTTTGGACACATCAAAACAAGTCCCTCTTATTCCATCCAATGCCATATAAATATTATTAACTTTTCCTTATTTACACCGTAGGTATATGGGAAAAAATTGTGTTTGCGAAAAATCCGAAACCGGTACGTCACCTGTATTATTCGTTTCAGGTGTTTTAAAGGTCTCCTAAATGGTTTTCACAAAGTTGTCCGTCTGCTTGTGTATGTGAGTATGTCTGTCATCATTGAAGCTCCTTAGTGTATTGATGCTAGAAAGTTGTTGAAACTTTGTACAAAAACCAATCCATAAGTGTAGTTGAGCTATCCGGAAAATATTTTAATGACGTCATTACCCCCCCCCCCCCCCCAAATAATGACTCAGCAATAATTTTGAAAATCCTAAAACGCGAAAAAATGTTGCGTTTAATGTATAAGACAAACATATGTGCCAAGTTTTATCTCATTATCAGCATTAGTTCCATTTTTATCAAATAACCTGTGTACGAGTGACTCTCTACTTTACTGTCTTGACTCTTAACTCTCTTCTGTGTTTTGACTGTCTACTTCGTCATGACTCTCAACTCTCTACTGTCTTGACTTTCCACTCTCTACTGTGTTTTGACTCTACTTTGTCATGACTCTCACTCTCTACTGTCTGACTTAACTCCCTACTGTGCTTTTACTGTCTACTTTGTCATGACTCTCAACTCTCTACAGTCTTGACTCTCAACTCTCTAGTGTTTCACGACTCTCATCTCTCTACTGTATCTTGACTTTCCACTCTTTACTGTGTTTTGACTGTCTACTTTGTCATGACTCTCAACTCTCTACTGTCTACTCTCAACTCTCTACTGTGTCTTGACTTTCCACTCTTTACTGTGTTTTGACAGTCTACTTTGTCATGACCTCAACTCTCTACTAACTCTCTACTCTCTACTGTCTGACTCTCAACTCTCTATTGTCATGACTCTCAACTCTCTACAGTCTTGACTCTTAACTCTCTGCTGTTTCACGACTCTCAACTCTCTACTGTGTCTTGACTTTCCACTCTTTACTGTGTTTTGACTGTCTACTTTGTCATGACTCTCAACTCTCTACTGTGTCTTGACTTTCCACTCTCTACTGTGTTTGACTGCTACTTTGTCATGACTCTCACTCTCTACGTGTCATGACTCTTAACTCTTTACTGTCCAACTAGTCCTTTTACTTAGCTCGAAAGGACAATTAATTTAAGACAAGAGGAGTATTTAATATTTATTTAATTAATGATGCTCTCTATTTTCGCTTCGCATAAAAAAATTCCCGATCAAATTTTCCAAAATACACACTCAATCAAATTATCTATCGAAAATTCTTATGTTAATCTACTCAAGAAAACTCAAAGTAAAAAGCTCTCGACATAAAAAGATTTTTACTACAAAGGTTGAAAAGTTCTTGAAAAGGGGTTCTACTATTGGATCCTTTATACTTTTGCTGTCTAGTCCGATTTTAGAAGAAGCAATGAAAGAATGGAAAGGGAAAATAGATTAATAAAACTGCTAAGTATAGCTAAGAGAAGAAAAAGGAGGAAGAGGTACACCAGGTATATTGTGCCGTAACCTCTTCATATTCGTTTGCTACTTATTAGTCCAGATGCAGTATAAGAATAAGGAGGAAGGGAAAATTAAGAATAGAAGAAACTCGAAGGATAAGTCAAAAGACTAGAAGAGCAAAATATAAGGAGTTAAAATGACGTAATCTCCTTTAAAGTCTCCTAAGGACCTCGTATAGATCGCATAGATACATCATACTTTACTCTAAATTTCAAGTTGGAAATTTAATCTACTTAACTTAACACTTGATGTCCAATAGTGATAGTAGAATCTATAGTGCAATAGTAGTGTAGTAATAGTGGAATGTAGTACAGCAGTAGTGTAGCAATAGTGGAATGTAGTACAGCAGTAGTGTAGTAATAATAGAATGTAGTTACAGCAGTAGTGTAGCAATAGTGGAATGTAGTACAGCAGTAGTGTAGTATAGTAGAATATAGTAGTGTAGTTATAGAATAAAGTACAGCAGTAGTATATGATAGAATATAGTATAGCAGTAGTGTAGTGATAGAATAATATAGTACAGCAGTAGTACAATATGGAATAATATATATAGCATAGTAAGAAAATATAGTACAGCAGTAGTATAATGATAGAATAATGTAGTATAGCAGTAGTATAGTGATAGAAAGATGGTGATAGTACAGAGGAAGAAGTGATAAATCCTCACTTTTTTCAACACTCTGGGGAGAAGGAGTTACAAGGAGTTTATAAAGAACCCCGAGAGCTCATAAAAATGGTTCAAGCCTCCAAGTGCATTGCCTTCTCAATTTATGTATTTCTATAATCTAATAAGATTGGGATCCTGTACG
The DNA here is from genome assembly GCA_018340805.1 of Microvelia longipes. Taxonomy (NCBI): domain Eukaryota; kingdom Metazoa; phylum Arthropoda; class Insecta; order Hemiptera; family Veliidae; genus Microvelia; species Microvelia longipes. Next base: position 56,605,998 of record JACMZG010001863.1, read on the forward strand.
TGAGAACTGGACATTTCAAATATCCTCGGATACTTGACGTTAAAAAACCAATTGACATTATAATGAAAATTTTTTCCCGAGAGAATCATAATTTATAGACAAATGTTTTTAGACAAAGTGAAATTTATAGAGATAATTTTTGCCCCAGGGCCCGGCCTTTTACGAGAAGTGTAAAAAATTATAATACTACCAACTCGTTTTGTGAACCCGCAGGTTAGTCATATCAGTTCGGAACCGATTACAATTGGTTTAGCACCATAAAAGTCCAGCACTTATTTGAAAAAGTTGCCTCAGTAGTAAAAAAAACCTGATTTTATAACAAGATTTAAATAATTTGTACAAATAAAATCGAGATGGTGACGGAATTCGTTTAACTGGAGGGATTCCAAAACATGATAAAAAACAGTGCTACCAATTTTATAAACATGGAAACAGACGAGGGAACCTCCACACCCACAATTGTGTGTTCTAAACTATTTAGTCCTCAAGCAATAAATGCGGGAAATTCAAATAGCCGAACAAACTTTTGCAACTCCACAAAATGACTACGCTATCCTAGATCAGAAATTATAATATATATTATACCTGATCATCTCTCACTCATTTTTAATCCATAGAGTTATAATTACAGGATTATAATAGACCAAGAGCCCAGGGGTGTTTTGTTAATAAAAAGTGTAACGGCTGGAACCGGTCTCAAGTTTTCGTAAATACCTTCCTGAACAAGGATCTGCAATTCTACCGACTCGTATCGGATGGGTGTCCCAGGCAGAACGCACTTTAGGAGTCAAAGGATCTGCCTGAGACACCCATCCGATACGAGTCGGCAGAATTGCAGATCCTTGTTCAGGAAGGTATTTACGAAAAATTGAGACCGGTTCCAGCCATTACACTTTTTATTAACAAAACACCCCTGGGCTCTTGGTCTATAAGAAGACACTAAAAAGATTCATTTCTCTACATAAAAACCACCTCCTACCTTTATGATTTCAATTTCATTAGATTATTGAGATATATTTCCAGGGGATGCTTAAAACATTTTTATAGGCTCTCGGGGTCCTTTGTAATCTCAATGTAACCTCTTCCCATCGTGTTGACAAGTTTATATTATAATAATTTATTTGTTATAAAACATTTAAGTTTCTACAAATTTATTAATGTAAAAATGGTGATTATAAAGAGATGCCATGGTTATTAGTCATACTTTGGGCAAAGCAATTAAAATGAAAATAAAATTAAACTTCTGAAATTTTTCTTTTTTTAAGGAAAAAATAAAAAGAAAATTAACTAATGTATATCTTGTTAAGGATCAAACTATGAATGGCCAAACATAGAGGTTTCCAAGCTTTAAACAGATAAAATGGACATCATGAAATTCAATACAGGTATCATGTTGGTACAAGCTTGAGAGCCCCACTTATAAAATAAAATAAACTGTTGACCCCCTCTATATTGTGAAGGGCTAGGAAATCATAGAATTTATGTTCACTGATATTTGTTATATCGAGATATTTGGATCTGAGCTCACTTAAGGCTGGACAGGTGATAAGAAAATGGTATTTTGAATTGGTTGCTATGTTACAGAAGTTGCACTTCTTGTCAAAGTCTATGAATTTTTTTTGTTTGTTAAAGTAAAAGTTAAGAACAGGAAGATTATTAATTCTGAGCTGAGAGCATACTCTTAGTTTTGTAAGAATGCATCTAAATTTGAGATACTGTTTCCCTTGGAATAAAAAGAGGATAGATACCTATAATCTGGAAAGAAATTACTATTATAAATTTTCTATATGTCTGTACTAAAAATATGGTTTGTAAATTTAGTTATAACTGAGTTACATGAGTTCTTGAAAGTTTCATAGTCGTGAGTGAACATGTCTTCCGCACCGATATTAGTCAAAAGGGCTTTGAATTGTGACGCCCAATTAAGAGGAAGACCATTGCTGATTTTACTGTCTAATTGAATCAGTCTTTGGAGGCAGATATAGGGCAGTCTATGCATAGGGCAGTTTCATGGATAGAATTTTCATCCACAACAAAATAGTACGCGAGAAAAGACAAGTTTATATTAAATAATTCGTTTTCGGCTTCTCGCAAATTGTTTGAGTTTTCTTTGAATAACAAACGTTTTGTAAAAATATTGTGCTGCTTATATTCAGTAATAATCCAGTGGTATCCTGTATATTGTGCTGTTATATGCAGTATAATAAGTGTATCTGTCCAGCAATAATCCAGTGGTATATATTGTGCTGTTTATATTCAGCAATAATCCAGTGGTATCTTGTATATTGTGGGTTTATATTCAGCAATAATCCAGTGGTATCATGTATATTGTGCTGTTTATATTCAGCAATAATCCAGTGGTATCCTGTATATTGTGCTGTTTATATTCAGCAATAATCCAGTGGTATCCTGTATATTGTGCTGTTTATATTCAGTAATCCAGTGGTATCTGTGTGCTGTTATATTGTGGTAATATAATAATCATGGTATCCTGTATATTGTGCTGTTTATCAGCAATATATCCTGTGCTTTATATTCAGCAATAATCCAGTGGTATCCTGTATATTGTGCTGTTATTCAGCAATAATCCAGTGGTATCCTCTATATTGTGTTTATATTCAGCAATAATCCAGTGGTATCCTGTATATTGTGCTGTTTATATTCAGCAATAATCCAGTGGTATCATGTATATTGTGCTGTTTATATTCAGCAATAATCCAGGTATCATGTATATTGTGCTGTTTATCCAGTGGTATCAGTATATGTGCTGTTTATATTCAGCAATAATCCAGTGGTATATGTGCTGTTATATTCAGTAATAATCCAGTGTATCATGTATATGTGCTGTTTATATTCAGCAATAATCCAGTGGTATCATGTATATTGTGCTGTTTATATTCAGCAATAATCCAGTGTATCATGTATATTGTGCTGTTTATAATAATCCAGTGTATCATGTATATGTGCTGTTTATATTCAGCAATATCCAGTGTCATCTGTTTGTGGTATATTATTGTGCTGTTTATATTCAGCAATAATCCAGTGTATCATGTATATTGCTGTTATATTCAGCAATCCAGTGGTATCATGTATATGTGCTGTTTATCAGCAAATAATCCAGTGGTATCATGTATTGTGGTGTTTATATTCAGCAATAATCCAGGGTATCATGTATATTGTGCTGTTTATATTCAGCAATAATCCAGTGGTATCATGTATATTGTGCTGTTTATATTCAGCAATAATCCAGTGGTATCATGTATATTGTGCTGTTATATTCAGCAATAATCCTGTGGTATTCAGGTGTGCTGTTTATATCAGCAATAGTGGTATCAGTATATTCTCCGTGGTATATGTATATTGCAGCAATAATCCTGTTATATTGATTGTGCTGTTTATATTCAGCAATATTCCAGTGGTATCTTGTATATTGTGCTGTTTATATTCAGCAATAATCCAGTGGTTGTAATTGTGCTGTTTATTCAGCAATAATTCAGTATTTATTTTGATGTTTTAAAATTCAACCGATAGCTCCTCTCTAGTCATAATATCTCAACGCATTAGGGAATTTTTCTTAAGAAATTCGTTAACCACTTTAAATTCATAGTACAAAAAATTAACTTGAAGTACATTAGCACTTCTAACTTGAAGTACATTTCTAAATTTAGAAAGGAAAGCGTTCATCAATACCACTTCATGAAGTTGCTTTCCTAAATCGTCATACTTACGGAGAAAACTAAGAAAAATGTTCGCAGTTAACTCTGTAACCTCATAAAGTTAAATCTAAAGACACTTTAACTTTCGGGGGGGGGGGATGGAGGCTCTCAGGGGGTCAGATCTCTAAAACAGCTTTTTCCTTTACTCAAATTTATCACAAATGCATCAAGTGATATATATGTCATTAAATATTATAAAAAAAAATAATAATAAAAACCTATAAACTAGTATTTATTTTTTATTAACTAACCAAAAGTTGATTTCTTTTTTTTTTGTTTTACAACATTTCGATTTAAAAGATGGTAATTCGATTCATTAGGTAAAAGTGCGGACATAACGTGTTGTTGCCGTAATGTGATTGTTTGAAGGGTCTAGGGTGTGGTCTCCTTGTCGGTTTTTGCTTGCTTGTCTAATTTCGCCCACTTCTTTTTTTTCTTCTTGTGTTTTTATTTCTTGTTCAGGTACAATGTATGTTAGCCGTTAGAAATAGTAAGGCCGTTTGAAATACAAATGTTACAATTTATTTGCATGTACATCGTAAATTTGTTGTTACTAAGAATTTTTTTTAAAAAAACTACAAAACATTATTAACTACAGAAAGACGTATATTTGTTTGATATAGTAGCACTAAAAAAGCAGGGATCGTGGTGTCTAATCTGCAAACCCTTAGGCCACTTGATTTTCATCTTTTCGTTTTGTCGGTTTCCTCTAGTTTTTCCTTTAACTTTTCTAACTAAGTATGTATTTAGAAAACCCTACTTTTCAAGCTATCGATCCAGGAAATTGAGTGAAAGTAAGCAAATGTTTTTTACAAAGAACAAAAAAATATTTCTTTAGAGGTCGGCAGTGAAGTAGTAACTGTAGAGCCTAAAAACAAAGTTTAAACCTATTTTTTCATTACGAGGACATAAAAAGTATTTTCATTATTCCTAAACCGTAAAAGTATATCACATTAAATATATTAATATATACATAATATATATATATATATATATATATATATATATATATATAATATATATATATATATATATATATATATATATATATATAACATAATATATATATACATATTATTTATTATAATAAATAAATAAATGCCTGTTTAAGGGCCTTGCGGCCCATCAGGGTATTCACCCAGCGGGAACCACCTCAGGTGGGTTGCATCTACTACATTCTAAGAATTAATTAAAGTTGATGAAATCTTTTAATACAAATACTATTCATAAATACTATACATATTAGAGCATAGCCTGGGCTGCGAACCCCGGGCCTCCGTGCCGAAATCATTTGCCTATACGATCACGGCCACGAAGGCAGATATATATATATATATATATATATGTATTATATATATAATATATATTATATAATATATATATATATATATATATATATAATATATAATATGATATATTTTACAGTTTATGTAAAAAGAAAATACTTTTATTTCCTCGTAATGAAATATATATATATATATATATATTATATATATATATATAATATATATATATATATATATATATATATATATATATATATATTTGTGTGTATGTGTAATGAGCCCCCTTTTATACCAACCTTCTCCTGCCATGACCCTAACATGATTAGTTCATCTCTACTTCGGGAATTCGATTAATTCATGTACCATGTACCCATACATGGGTACATGTATGTATCTTGACGTTACCTATTGTCAAGATAGGTAACGTCAAGATACATACATGTACCCATACATGGGTACATGTATGTATCTTGACGTTACCTATCGTCAATAAAGGTAACGATACCTAGTTCTACTTGATCCACTATAAATCCCGTTTCTTTTCACAGAATATTCGGGCATTGAACAAGTAATAAGATAGAATATTAATATCTAATTAGAGAAAGGAATTCGATAGAAAATTGATTTTGGCAGCTATTCCGCAGTTTGTTTAAAATATAAAACCAGCTGTGGTGATAACGAAAACATCTTAAAAGTAATTTCAAAAAGTAAAAACTGTGGCCAGGGTTGAATATTTCTATACTCATACTTACACAATACAAAAGGCCTTCGCCTCTTCTTTTGGTTGCTTTTTTTAATATCAGTTTTTCATATTACAAGTTTATGTAAGTATCATAATGCCACGATATAAGTAATAAGTAATATAAGTTATGTTTTTACTTAAGTTATAAATGTTAATTAATAAAATCGAAACTAATACTACTAATTTATATAAATATAAACCCTACATAGTAAGATACGCGTATTTATTTATTGCTTGATAACACAATTGTGACTTAATGACGTCATATACATTTCATAAATAATAGCGTTCTGAACATTAATAAAGTTAATTTTAGTACTCAGTTTCAATCAAATTCGAGGAAGTGTTCGTAAGTTATCGTGTGGCATCATAATAACGTTTAAGAACTATGATCTTCACATATCCACAATGTCAGATCTTCAAACTTTGCAGCTAAAGACTCTGACGAGGTGAGCGTTTGTGTACACGCTAAAGGATCCTTTTAAACCTCTGTTAAGTCAAGGCCTGGTCGCAAGTCCGTGGGTCAGAGCCAAAGAGACTAAAACTATTAGAGGGAGTACAGGACCCGTTTAACACAGTGATAAGGGGTCTGGAAGTGAGACAGTTTCCATAGGTGCCCTAACAGTACTTACCCCCACTATAGTCTCCCTAGAGAGAGACGAACTACTCCCCACTCCCCTACAACTTCTATCGGAGCACATATTTATACACCCAAAGAGACTAAAACTATGACGTCACCAATTTACCGTTAGGGCACCTAGTTACCCAAGGAATGATAAGAGCTAATAGTTTTAGTCTCTTTGGTTAGAGCACAACTCTTCCGTCGTCTGCAGCTTCATATCTACTTTCAACTAGTCTCCATAGCCATCGTCTTACCGGTTTTAAGAAAAACTCTTCGGTAGCTGATCTTCGTGTATCGTCCATTCTTTCTGTTTCAAAGTGTTTTATAATAAGTAAATTGTGTGTAAGTAATAAGTGTATATAATTTTGTCTTTATGTATAGAGTATTTATATTATATATATATAATATATATATATATATATATATATATATATATATATTATATATATATATATTATATATATATATATATATTATAGTTAAGTTCTTTCAGCTTGGTGTTAACACAATGTGGGCAAGGTAAAATGATTTAAGGCCAATTTTACCATGGCAAAGCGGTGCAAGGCTACTTAGAAGAGGCTGTAAGCCTCAACTTAGCCAGGGCTAAAACTTAGTAAACTAATATGTCAGTTGTTAGACTTTTAAAGAGACTTGTACCACTAGAAGGAGGACTAGGTTTGAATAACACAGACATAAGGGGTGTGGCAAGATCCATTAAGTACTCTAACTATACTTACTTCCAGTCTATGATGACTAGAGACTTTTTACCCGTCTACAACCCCTATTAGCGCACAAATTTATGGTGCACTCTGCAAACGGCGGGCATTTTTTAGTGACGTCACATAAAATCTCTTAACATAACACAGATAATTAAAGAATATATGCTATAGATAATAATTGAAACTAAGTTTAAACTCATTTTATTTAATTTATGACAAAATAGTCAACAAATTATGTACTTTGTGTAGAATCACAATTAATATATGAAAAATAAAAAATGACGTCACCAATGAATTGTTATGGTGCTAAGCTACCCAGGCAATGATAAGAGCCCTTTTTGTTCCCTCTAGTAGTATAAGTCTCTTTGGTCTAACCAATCGGTGAAAAACAGAAACAAAGGAAGGGGTACCTAACAAAAGCATTAGCGCCATTGGATTTCATTGAGTAAGGGAATAAAGAACAAACGATAGTGTGGTTTTATTATTCCATAAACTTTGACCACATCCCCAGTGGCGGAGAGAAGAAATATATTGAAGATTTAGGTCTTCCGGTGGTGACCGCGTCAATGTAGATGAAGAATCCGACGTTTCGCATCCACTGTGGGAGGCACCTTCAGGGATGTAGGACATCATGGATAGAAACACAATCCTCTACAAAACTGTGGGATGCCTCCCACAGTGGATGCGAAACGTCGGATTCTTCATCTACATTGACGCGGTCACCACCGGAAGACCTAAATCTTCATGACAATAACCGCGGAAGCCTACGCAGTTTATTAAGAAATATATTGCTTGTCTTTGCAACAACTGGGGATGACATGCCTGGGGTTAAAAGCCGTTTATGCGATAATTACACAAACCATCTTTGAGACACTGTGGATAGACACATCTTTGACACACTGTGGATAGACAAATCTTTGACACATTGTGGATAGACACATCTTTGACACACTGTGGATAGACACATCTTTGACACACTTTGGATAGACACATCTTTGACACACTGTGGATAGACACATCTTTGACACACTTTGGATAGACACATCTTTGACACACTGTGGATAGACTTTGCTTTATCTAGTTTAAGGAAGTACAAAATAATATTTGAGTTCATGTTAAACATTTCAAAAGTTATCATGCTGGGAGCATGCACTTTCCGTGTAAAGAGTCCTCGCATCTTTGTCAGAGTAGAAAGTAAAAGAAGAGCCTTCTCTTCCTCTCATCTCCTCCGCGGCAATAATATGCTTCCAATATGGTCACGAGCAGCACGTAAAACGAGAATTGTTTACGGAGAGTAAAAAATAATAATGGGAAAATTCTTTGTGGACAAAAACAAAGAATGACAAACTTATTTGTTGGCAGCAACAAATAATAACAAAATTGATTATGGAAAAAAACAAATAATGACCAATTTATTTGTGAAATAAATATTGAAACAATTATTTGTGGACAAAACAAAAATAACAAATTGTTTGTGGACAAAACAAATAATGACAAAATTGTTTGTGGACAAAAACAAATAATAACAAAATTGTTTGTGGACAATAATGACAAAATTGTTGGTGGACAAAAACAAATAATGACAAAATTGTTTGTGGACAAAAACAAATAATGACAAAACTATTTGTGGACAAAATCAAATTGTGACAAAATTATTTATAATAAACATCAAATTACAAGAATATATAAATAAAAGCTGTATAGATAATTTTCCCTGTGAAATTCGCTAATGAGGTGACTTCTTATGGTGGGAGGTGGATATTTAAGAATACATTTTTACTAACTTTAATATTTGAGACTAAACTAAGAATTAGTGAACACTACCGACAATAGTAACACTAATTCCAGACAACACTTAACATTGACATCTATAAACAACACCAAATTACGTCTTAATAGAGATAACAAATGTTTGTGGGCAACACCAAGTTAAGACAAACTTATTTATAGACAACACCAAATAATGAAGCGATTATTTATGGACAACACCAAATAATGAAGCGATTTATTCATGGACAACACCAAATTACGTCTTAATGGAGATAACAAATGTTTGTGGGCAACACCAAGTTAAGACAAACTTATTTATAGACAACACCAAATAATGAAGCGATTATTTATGGACAATACCAAATAATGAAGCGATTATTAATGGACAACACCAAATTATGACAACATGTTGCGACACCAAAATACTAACACATATTGAAAGATGAATTATTAGTAACAGGTCATAGCCGATGAACTGAGTTGATTAATATGCTGAAGATGTAACTGCGATGACGGGATTGATAAGATATTAGTAAACATTAACAGATATGATTCCTCCAATGATCTGATCAAATGAGAATGATGATTCCCAGCATGAAAGGCTAAACTGTTCATTGACGTAAATTATGGGTAATGTTGACGAGTGAAAAGCAATTCAGATGAAAAAAGCATGAGAAGAGAAAAATATGATCCTCTGAAAGATTTGGTAAAGTAAAACTCACGGGTTCCAAGACAGAGGTCTCATGGACGGTAACCATCGTCCAGATTGATTCCTCCTAGAGCGAACCTGGTGGTGATCGAGCGACTGATACGTTGACGGTGTGTAAGAACTAGCACGTCTGCAAATTAACATTAATATAATTAGTCAAATTATAGCAATAAACTTTTTAAGCTCTATAACTTTAGCTTTAACAACCTGATGTCAGCTTAAATTATGACCAACCGCCAATGCCAATAGTTCGAGCATCGAGGAACGGTGGAGAAAAAATAGTTCTGGTGAAACAAATAGTTAAAGAGAAGTATCAAAGTAAAGAAAGATAGAAAGAGATTGCGTCACGGGTAAGGAGGGAACGTCAATAGGAAAAACACCCAAATTTACTTTCAACTCATGCCAAACTCAGGCAAAACATAAAACTAAAAACAACCCCAATTTCACACTTGTGATGTATAAGAAAATTAAAACTAATCGTATATTAGAAGTTTCTATTTTTTAAAGACAGAGAAAAAATTTCAGTATTGAAATTGGGTTAGATCGGAAAATAATTTACTTCTTCATTTTCTTCGAAAGAGTACAAATAAGTTTCCTTAAAATGTTTTCAGGTATTCACACAATCTCAAAAACTACCCAAGCCACTGTTTCAGGTAATACCTCACTCATAATCTCAGGTTATTACCTGAAACAGTGGCTTGGGTAGTATTCGAGATTGTGTGAATATCTGAAAACATTTTAAGGAAACTTATTTGTACTCTTCCCCACCCACTATCTCAGGTAAACCCAACCCACTATCCCGGTCAATAATTAACCCACATTTTAAGTACATTCAAATTTTCGAAGAATGAATAATTTTTAGAATTAAAATATTATATTTTGAGATTTATAGAGTTAATGATATAGAGCGTGCGGGTAATACATAAACTTGGGAGTAAACATTGGTTAATATTTTGCGAAAGTGGCCTAAACTCTGTAGTTGGTAATTTTCTTACGTAAGTTGCATAAACTTTGCAATTGACCAATCACAGTGTTTATGCTGTTGTTTACTCGCCGTATTAATTTACACAAGTTTCATAATTATATGGATGAAGTGTTAAGGTATAACATTTAGTTATTAGTTTCCATAGTGAACTAAAAATATTAAATATAGCTAATCCAACTTTATTTAGAAACAAACTAAATTATGTAGACATACGATTTCATAACTTAACATTTCTTCACAGAGGTATTAGTCGTTGTAAGTAAAAAATTATTAAGAGAAATTATTTAATACAAAAATGGAAAACTATAAGTAAACTAATTGGAACACATTTCTCCATTTATCAAAAAATATATATTTTTCCAAAAGACCTTAAAAATATTACATCTCATATGACATAATTTGCAAAAAAAAATGAAAGACGTTTGCGTCAAAGCAGTGCGGTACGGAGAAAACACGGGATAATTCTAGAGAACTAGCGAGGTGGAAAATCAGGCCTAAACCACTAAATTGTCACCTCCATTTTCCTCAAACTGCCTTTTCAAACTTTGATTTTTGAGAGTTGTCCAATTTTCTATTTTTTGTTTCTCATTAAAAACACGTTGACTAATGTTTTTAATTTTAAAGGCGCGTAAATTGTTGTGTCTGGTTATATGTGTATGCGTGCGTGGCAGTGTTTTAAAATCGGACAAGTTTAAAATGATTCTCACTAAGCGATGTTTACTGTCATATTATAAACCAAATGGATGTCAAACAGAAAAAATTGCGGAAATTTTTAACATATTTTAGCTTATAAAAAAACTAGAGACATAGCCAGAACTCAAACCAAATTTGTTTTTTAAGAGCCCTCAAAAACTTTGTAATAAAGTAAATCTACTTAAAAATCCCTACGATCATTGGTGTATTTTTTAAAATTTTCTAAAATTGTCTTCAACGCTTAAGACAGTTAATTTTCAGTGCTGCTATTGTTTAAAATAAAAGCTGCGCCTAGGAGTGTAAACACAGGTTTAGGTACATTGCTAACTATTTGGTGCATCTCTGGGTTTAACTAAAGATAGCACTGAGGTGTAAACAGAGTTATAGATACATATATCATTTTGATACTACCGAGTCTTGCAAAACATGAATAGTTGACACAATATAATTGTGCGAGAGACACCAAGGAAATGTAACAAGCAAAATGCAATGCTACATCTAGGAACTGTTCCATCATTCGACATTCGTCATACTTGATGGCTCGACATAATGTCATGTCCCACTCTATTTCGTTACGTCTAACTCATCAGGGCGCCGACAGAGCCTGAACTCACTCTGACCTTCAATTAATTCCGAATTCTGTCGGCGCCTGATGAGTTAGACGTAACGAACAGAGTGGGACATGACATTATGTCGAGCCATCAAGTATGACGAATGTCGAATGATGGAACAATTCCCAGATGTAGCATTGCATTTTGCTTGTTACATTTCCTTGGTGTCTCTCGCACAATTATATTGTGTCAACTATTCATGTTTGCAAAACTCGGTAGTATCAAAATGATATATGTTTTGCTTGCCATGCATGATGGCGGTAAGAGAGCACCGCTCGTCTCTGGTAAGTACTTCACATTATATTCTTCGGAATTGATTGAAGGTCAGAGTGAGTTCAGGCTCTGTCGGCGCCCTGATGAGTTAGACGTAACGAAACAGAGTGGGACATGACATTATGTCGAGCCATCAAGTATGACGAATGTCGAATGATGGAACAGTTCCCAGATGTAGCATTGCATTTTGCTTGTTACATTTCCTTGGTGTCTCTCGCACAATTATATTGTGTCAACTATTCATGTTTTGCAAAACTCGGTAGTATCAAAATGATATATGTTTTGCTTGCCATGCATGATGGCGGTAAGAGAGCACCGCTCGTCTCTGGTAAGTACTTCACATTATATTCTTCGGAATTAATTGAAGGTCAGAGTGAGTTCAGGCTCTGTCGGCGCCCTGATGAGTTAGACGTAACGAAACAGAGTGGGACATGGCATTATGTCGAGCCATCAAGTATGACGAATGTCGAATGATGGAACAGTTCCCAGATGTAGCATTGCATTTTGCTTGTTACATTTCCTTGGTGTCTCTCGCACAATTATATTGTGTCAACTATTCATGTTTTGCAAAACTCGGTAGTATCAAAATGATATATGTTTGCTTGCCATGCATGATGGCGGTAAGAGAGCACCGCTCGTCTCTGGTAAGTACTTCACATTATATTCTTCGGAATTAATTGAAGGTCAGAGTGAGTTCAGGCTCTGTCGGCGCCCTGATGAGTTAGACGTAACGAAACAGAGTGGGACATGACATTATGTCGAGCCATCAATGATGACGAATGTCGAATGATGGAACAGTTCCCAGATGTAGCATTGCATTTTGCTTGGTACATTTCCTTGGTGTCTCTCGCACAATTATATTGTGTCAACTATTCATGTGTTGCAAAACTCGGTAGTATCAAATGATATATGTTTTGCTTGCCATGCATGATGGCGGTAAGAGAGCACCGCTCGTCTCTGGTAAGTACTTCACATTATATTCTTCGGAATTAATTGAAGGTCAGAGTGAGTTCAGGCTCTGTCGGCGCCCTGATGAGTTAGACGTAACGAAACAGAGTGGGACATGACATTATGTCGAGCCATCAAGTATGACGAATGTCGAATGATGGAACAGTTCCCAGATGTAGCATTGCATTTTGCTTGTTACATTTCCTTGGTGTCTCTCGCACAATTATATTGTGTCAACTATTCATGTTTTGCAAAACTCGGTAGTATCAAAATGATATATGTTTTGCTTGCCATGCATGATGGCGGTAAGAGAGCACCGCTCGTCTCTGGTAAGTACTTCACATTATATTCTTCGGAATTAATTGAAGGTCAGAGTGAGTTCAGGCTCTGTCGGCGCCCTGATGAGTTAGACGTAACGAAACAGAGTGGGACATGACATTATGTCGAGCCATCAAGTATGACGAATGTCGAATGATGGAACAGTTCCCAGATGTAGCATTGCATTTTGCTTGTTACATTTCCTTGGTGTCTCTCGCACAATTATATTGTGTCAACTATTCATGTTTTGCAAAACTCGGTAGTATCAAAATGATATATGTTTTGCTTGCCATGCATGATGGCGGTAAGAGAGCACCGCTCGTCTCTGGTAAGTACTTCACATTATATTCTTCGGAATTAATTGAAGGTCAGAGTGAGTTCAGGCTCTGTCGGCGCCCTGATGAGTTAGACGTAACGAAACAGAGTGGGACATGACATTATGTCGAGCCATCAATGATGACGAATGTCGAATGATGGAACAGTTCCCAGATGTAGCATTGCATTTTGCTTGTTACATTTCCTTGGTGTCTCTCGCACAATTATATTGTGTCAACTATTCATGTGTTGCAAAACTCGGTAGTATCAAATGATATATGTTTTGCTTGCCATGCATGATGGCGGTAAGAGAGCACCGCTCGTCTCTGGTAAGTACTTCACATTATATTCTTTCGGAATTAATTGAAGGTCAGAGTGAGTTTTGGCTCTGTCGGCGCCCTGATGAGTTAGACGTAACGAAACAGAGTGGGACATGACATTATGTCGAGCCATCAAGTATGACGAATGTCGAATGATGGAACAGTTCCCAGATGTAGCATTGCATTTTGCTTGTTACATTTCCTTGGTGTCTCTCGCACAATTATATTGTGTCAACTATTCATGTTTTGCAAAACTCGGTAGTATCAAAATGATATATGTTTTGCTTGCCATGCATGATGGCGGTAAGAGAGCACCGCTCGTCTCTGGTAAGTACTTCACATTATATTCTTCGGAATTAATTGAAGGTCAGAGTGAGTTCAGGCTCTGTCGGCGCCCTGATGAGTTAGACGTAACGAAACAGAGTGGGACATGACATTATGTCGAGCCAACAAGTATGACGAATGTCGAATGATGGAACAGTTCCCAGATGTAGCATTGCATTTTGCTTGTTACATTTCCTTGGTGTCTCTCGCACAATTATATTGTGTCAACTATTCATGTTTTGCAAAACTCGGTAGTATCAAAATGATATATGTTTTGCTTGCCATGCATGATGGCGGTAAGAGAGCACCGCTCGTCTCTGGTAAGTACTTCACATTATATTCTTCGGAATTAATTGAAGGTCAGAGTGAGTTCAGGCTCTGTCGGCGCCCTGATGAGTTAGACGTAACGAAACAGAGTGGGACATGACATTATGTCGAGCCATCAAGTATGACGAATGTCGAATGATGGAACAGTTCCCAGATGTAGCATTGCATTTTGCTTGTTACATTTCCTTGGTGTCTCTCGCACAATTATATTGTGTCAACTATTCATGTTTTGCAAAACTCGGTAGTATCAAATGATATATGTTTTGCTTGCCATGCATGATGCGGTAAGAGAGCACCGCTCGTCTCTGGTAACTTCACATTATATTTCGGAATAATTGAAGGTCAGAGTGAGTTCAGGCTCTGTCGGCGCCCTGATGAGTTAGACGTAACGAAACAGAGTGGGACATGACATTATGTCGAGCCATCAAGTATGACGAATGTCGAATGATGGAACAGTTCCCAGATGTAGCATTGCATTTTTTGTTACTTTCCTTGGTGTCTCTCGCACAATTATATTAAAATTATATTAATATTAATATATAATATTTCTTACTTAAAATTTTACAACTCCATATTTAGGTTCCCCAGGAATTAATTGATTAGGCTACACCCTCAATGTAGCCATGTATTGCAGATGGTAATTAATAAAACAAAACTGATTTTATAAGGCTTTTTTTACTAACTATATCATCATATCTAACAAATACAGTCCGACCTATCCATTTTATGCCAACCAGATCAAAGGTTTTGAGATGAATCCTGGTTCGGCCAATTCACCTCAACCATTGCTAACAATTTGATTGCATCTCTTGGTTTAACTAAAGTTAGCACTGAGGACTAAACATAGCTATAGATACATTGCCAACAATGAAACAGTGTAGTAAAATATGTCAATGTCCGTCTGACAATAGTAACCCATTGACATTGAAACTCAGACGTAATCCATTCAACCTACATCTCACTGTACATTCCGTCCAGAATATACTCGTCTCCAATACACATTAAGCCAAGAGTACGCGCTTTATTCAGCCTTTTTTAACTAATATCTATAACATGATGACAAATCGCTACCACTACCCACAGCCACACATCACCATAAACGAACACTATTCCCATGACATATCCTTTGGGCAAACTACTGGATTGTCCAAATACGATTGTGGTGGGCACAATAGTTATTTATGCACCAAGGGAGTAAAGAATGTCATTATTCCCCTGAGCATTATGTTGGTTCCTAAGGCGAAAGCCGAGGGAACCAAAGGATTTAAATCCTGAGGCGAAGCCGAGGGATTTAGTTGTTTAACTCCTGAGGCGAAGCCGAGGGAGTTATAGCTATTTACTCCCGAGGCGAAGCCGAGGGAGGAAATTATTGCGAGGGAATAATGGCATTTTACTCCCAAGGTGCATACAAGATTTTATCTCCAGACGTTGACATTGAAAATAAAGTAAGAATGTCTTCTTTCATTTCTTTTTTCAAGATTTTTTAACTGAAAATTATCTTACCTTTATTATAAGAAACTCATCGTTTGGTGAATTATGCAAAAAGTCTTCAACTTGGTTCTTAGTAAAAACATTCGCTTTCTTAGCAACATAACCTTCGATTTTTTCTTTTTTAATAATGCTATTAGTGATGCACAGTTTTTGATATTAAAATTTTCTCTCACATGCAATGCTGATTTGATCATTGAATGCAGTGACCGCAGACTTGACGCTTGTTTTGTTTTTCATTCATTATTAAAATAAACAAGCAATGCATTTTCACTTACTTGTTGTAAATTATGATCATGACACCAACTTTTAAAATTGTTACATGCTTTGTCATATAACTGCGTTGGTAACAAGTTTTCTTTTACCAAGTTCGCTTCAATAGCAATGTCAGGAGGTGTATTGTTAAAAATTTCGTCAATATCGCACACAATATTATCTGACATAATTGAAATATTAGAGCAGTTATAAGTAATATTTTAATATAATTATTAAAGTTTAAGACAGGTTAAACAGTTAAAGCTAAGGTTTTAAACTAAAAAAACTTTGATTTAATGATATTTTGTCAAAAAAAAACAATGAGTATGCAAATCTTAAAATTATTTTAAAAAATCAGGGATAGCCAACTTATTTTTTTTACTTTTAAAAAGAACTAGTTTTATTTTTTAAATTATTTATTTTTATATTATTATTAGCATTAACTAGTTCTACTTAAAATGATTGTTAATGTTATATTCTTTTTTTATACATCTTATTCTTTTATATCTTCTTATTTATATGTATCTTAGTTTTCAAATAAAAATAATTATATACTATTCAGTTTGTCGATTATTAAGTTAAGTTGGCAACTGTTACTTTTTACTCCCAAGGGAGTAAAAAGTACTTTTTACTCCCTTGGGAGTGAAAAGTGATTCTTTACTCTCTTAA
This sequence comes from Microvelia longipes, assembly GCA_018340805.1. Classification (NCBI taxonomy): domain Eukaryota; kingdom Metazoa; phylum Arthropoda; class Insecta; order Hemiptera; family Veliidae; genus Microvelia; species Microvelia longipes. The sequence goes on from JACMZG010001863.1 coordinate 56,623,088, forward strand.
ATCTAGTCATTAAATTTCGTATTATATACCGTCTGGAGATAAAAGTAATTTATCGCTACCACTACCCATAGCCACACATCACCATAAACGAACACTATTCCCATGACATATCCTTTGGGCAAACTACCGGATTGTCCAAATACGATTGTGGTGGGCACAAAAGTCATTTACTGTCCCATATAAAACATAAAACATCTCCCATATGCCAAGGTAAAACACATTTTAATTTATGCCACATAAATTCAACATTCATCCATCTCCCGGGCAAGATCAGCTAGAGGTATAAAGTTATAATCACCACACAAGTAAAAGAACCTAAATGGATATTTAATTTTTAAACCTGTTTCAACTCCAATGATTTTATGTTATTTATAACACGATATTTCAGTATGAATTTACACACAGGTTTAAAAGAAACTGACTAGAAGGACATAGAAACAATACGATATTCTAAATAGAAAAGCAAAGAGGGTTGAGATATTGACACCGGTTTTCACTCAGATAACGCACACTAGTGTCCTCTACTGTAACTTTGTGTCCACAGTCCTACGTAAACTATTCAACTCTAGAGTTACATTGTGGACAGTGAAACACGCACACTAGGTAACGCTAAGCTGCCACTCTGTGTACAACTTGAGGAAAGGTTCTCTTTTCTATTTTAAATATACAACAAATTATGCCGACATACCTGAATCTTAGTAAGTTTAATTTTTACCTAATTTTTTAAACGGGTTATAATAAGTTTTAAGTCGTAAATTAAGAACTACACAATGTTACCTAAACACGTCTGTAAAAAAATTCACAGGGGTTGGTAGTTGGTAAGGGGAACATGGCGACAGTGCTTTACATGGGAATAATACACATTTTAAAAAAGATTCTAGGTGTACGCAGACACAAGCACAATAGGTAACTCCGATCATTCAACAAATAAACTTTATTATATTACTCTGTTTGTACAGTGATTGTGATTACTGTGACGCAATGTTCTAGAGGCCTAGGGCTCTGCAACCATTTATCTAGATTGCAATACCCTATCTTTAGGATTAAGAATAGCCGAGTAAGCAAAAAGGCTCTACTTAATATCTGATAGACTGCAATCTCTATTCCAACCGGGGTTGAAATCCTGGTCAGGACGGTATTTGATTTACTTCCTTCAGCACCAAATGGTGAACTAATAGTGTTTAACAACCGAAAGGGAACTTTTTTTTAAATATAAATTCCTTTATTAGAAAATAAATAACAAATTAATTATAATACATAACATTAAAGGATCTAATGCCACACTAAAGAGTTAAAAAACCCTGCGCTGTGTGGCATAAACTAGTAACTAATGAATTAGTAACTAATATCCCAAATAATTGGGATATTTACATCGATCTCATATAAGTTATACCTTAAGAACACTCTGATACCATAAGTTATTTCAAAACACAGTCACTTCACTACGTTACTTCGTGTCAAGAGTCTACTGTCACTTAATGTCTACAATCTTATACACACCAATTAACTTATTGGTATTAGTTCCTGTCTATAGTCTTGTGCACACTAACCGATTCGATTGTTAGTTTGTGTCCACAGTCTTATGGACACTAGCCACTTCTACCACGCAACATTGTGGTCACACTGTTCCATACTCTATCTCATTCTACTCTTACACTGTCAAAACCTAGTTAAACTCTGTAAAATGTTAGTGTTCCCAGTATAGGTCTATTTAAGTCTAACAACTACAATAGAAGGACATGTTACAGATATTGGTATCCTGGGGATATTCTGTCCCTTAAAAAAGAAACACTGGCCCTAAGACGTAACATAACACACTAATACATAAAGCACACCCAAGATAAAATATACCAGTGTCAATACAATAGGAATACAATACTCTCAAACTAAACACATTGGAAAACACCGAATATTCTTAATTGTTTTATGGAATTTTATCAGAATGAAATAGTACCTTATAAATACAAATCAAAAGCAAAATTATCAGAAAACCTAGGGTACTATTTACTTCAAAGATAACAATAAGGTACATACGAACTCATTTGTCAGCAAGTTAAACGTGCTATTGTACAGCCAATAAATAACATACATATTTATTTAGACAATACATATTTATGTATTTACCAATACATGTTTATTTGGTATAAATTTTAATTAACACGTTTCTTGATGTCATCCTTTTTTGTCATATTGGGACTGTCTGGATGTTCGAAAAAACAACAATTTTCTTTGGAAATTTGGTAAAAATAAAACCTATCGGTTATAAAACATTTTCATAATGAAAATTCGCTAAAAACCCTTTTATTAGACGTAGAAATGCACTTTATTTATAGACCAAGAGCCCAGGGGTGTTTTGTTAATAAAAAGTGTAATGGCTGGAACCGGTCTCAATTTTTCGTAAATATCTTCCTGAACAAGGATCTGCAATTCTGCCGACTCGTATCGGATGGGTGTCCCAGGCAGAACGCACTTTACATGTTAAATTTACCACCGAAGTTAATAAAAAGTGTAATGGCTGGAAACGGGTTCAATTTTTCGTAAATACCTTCCTGAACAAGGATCTGCAATTCTGCCGACTCGTATCGGATGGGCGTCCCAGGCAGAACGCACTTTACAGGTCAAATTTACCACCCAAGTTAACAAACAGTGTAATGGCTGGAACCGGTCAATTTTCGTAAATACCTTCCTGAACAAGGATCTGCAATTCTGCCGACTCGTATCGGATGGGTGTCCCAGGCAGAGCGCACTTTAGGCGTCAAAGGTTCTGCCTGGGACACCCATCCGATACGAGTCGGCAGAATTGCAGATCCTTGTTCAGGAAGGTATTTACGAAAAATTGAGAGACGGTTCCAGCCATTACACTTTTTATAACAAAACACCCCTGGGCTCTTAGACTATTAAGTTTATCATAAAATTAATGACTAAGGAAGTATAATAAATATCTATACTATACTAAGTAAGATCAAACAACACAGAAGTATAGTTATTAGAGGTACTAAGCATTATAAATAACAAACAATAAGGATCTTGGGACTATTTGAGTCTATTGTGAAACATTTTAGGGATCCCCATAACAATTCGTAATTTGAAACTGGATGTCCATATCTTTGGTCGATTCTTGAGGCCCTTAGCATGTACGTTGGTCATATCGTTGATCGATGACAAGCCCTTTAGCATGAAATCACTACGAGCTGGGTGGTGACACTGTCACACACACTCAGAGCTTGATAAAAACCATTCAGGACGTCTAAACAGTCAGGCGTGTCTTTTAATTCAACTGAGAATCCATCAGTTGGTTGGACTTAAGTGGGTCTGTGGCCGGTAAAAGGGAACAAAAGAAGACAATAATAAAAAATAGAGTTGTGGAGTCCAGATATAAGGAAAAATAAAAAACAAGTCACTCCACTGATGTTTAAGTATAATGACAAAGCCAGCTTTCAGACTTGACAGTCCATCATCAGTGCCGGCGAGATGCGAAAAAAGTGTTAAGAAACGGAAGTGATTGAGTCGCCCAACTCGTTGAAATCGACTCAACGAGTTGGACATAAGTCCCGCTAAAAGGCGGGGCTTGTAGCGTGGTGAGTGAGAAGGTTGCCACCACAAATCCACCTCAAAGGATAAGTGAGTGGAATTAGAGAAGTCCTCATTTCCCAACAATATTTTAGGGGAAGAGATTGGGACAAGCCTTGGTGAAATAAGTTTAAGAGGTAAAGCCTCTAAAATCCATCCTGGAATAAAAAAGATATCTCCTCCGGTGAGCTAGAGTTAAATTAAGAAATTACTTGAACACATGAATCTGGTGATATTTCAGTTTCGGATTTTTTATCGTGAATTTAATACTTTGCAATACACCTACATGAATAAGCGAAGAGAAGTAAAAATAGGTTACAAAACTTGACGTATACGAACAAAGAACATAGTAGGACTTGGGTACAAAAGAAGACACGTGGTTTTAACCCCGACAAGTAAAAGTAAGTGGCGGTTATGCAAGTGTAAAATACTTGACGAAACAAAGACACAATGTAAAAGGTATTAAATGACATCACGTGATATTTGTGTAACAGATAACAAGGGTCAGTGACTTTCTTCATACAATAACACCCAGGATGGAAAATAAAAATAACATCGTAAAGTATAAAAAGAATTTCGAAGAGCTACCCAAAACCCAACTAGACGTCAAGTCTATAAAATTAATCACCAGGTATTCGGCATCTGCCTCCGTAGCCGTGGTCGTATAGTACTGGACTTCGGCACCGGAGGTCCAGGATTCACAGCCCGGGCTATGCTCTCAGTTTTTATGAATAGAATTTGATGTAAAAAGATTTCGCCAACTTTAGCTTTACTTTGAGCATAGTAGATGTGACCCACCCGAGGTGGTTCCCGCAGGGCGACCGCCCTGAAGGGCCGAAAGGCCCTAAAACGGGCATTATTATTATATTATTATTATATTCAGCATCTTGTTTTTTTTGTTTTCTCCGAAAAAGCGTTCGTTGTCCAATTGAAACATCTAGAAGCAAAATTTCGTACTTCCATACATATAATATACATACATATAACATACATATAATATACATACACAAAGATGAGGTCGACTCCGATTAGCCTCCTCATTCCAAATGTATGTATCTTAAAAAAGTTTATACCCCCCCCCCCTATCTCATATATGACCTCATATTAGCATATTTTGACATTCAAACTGACAGTACATAGTACCAAACGTTATCATCAAGATATTACTGCTTTAGCCATTTAGTAAAAGGTAGCGTAAAAAACATTTATGGTTATCAGTCTAGCTCAGTATAGATGATCCATTAATACGGCATTGTATCTTTTTGGACAACTTAATACTATTCTCGCGTATTAAACTGTCAGTCTTTGGAAATAATAGTCTAAATCTCTCGGCGAGGTTAAACGAGCAAATAATATGCTCAAGTAGGGAATATTAAGAGCTCATGTAGGAAATAATATACTTGCTTTTACTCATGAAAGACATATATGGCCTCATTCAGAGCATATTAAAAGCTGACGAAGGAAATCATCGTGCTTTTGCAGGGTATATTAGGAGCTAACAAAAGACATAGTGTATGCTCATTTAGGGGATACTAAGCGGCTCACGAAGGACATAATACGTGCTATTGGAAGGCATATTAGGAACTCACTGAAGACATATTATAGGCTTATTCAAGGGATATTAGGAACTTACAAAGAGTATAATAAGTCATTATTTAGAGTAGAGGACCTCAGAGAAGACATAATGGGATCTCAGATAAGAACACAGTATGTACTCATTCAGGGCATAATTTAGGTTTACGAAATAAGCAATATAATGAACTCATACTGGACACATAAGTCCCGAGCATAATGAGCATAACAAGAAATAAAAAGAGCATACAAGGGAGCATAACACGTCCCAAACTATATGGATTTAATTCAATAAATTTAATATCAGAAAACACGAAACTAAAATTGGACCGACAGAATTTCTCAAGAGAAAACGTGTCTTTGGTAACTTCTCTCCTAAAACACTCGTAGTCAGGTGAGTGAGTAGACATGCGCAGTACAGCAAGTAGTAACCTTCTCCCCATGCAGTTATAAACCCAGCATTGGGATCCATAAAACCTCCCCCCCCCCTCAAAACTATTCCAAACCTAAATTTAAAACAAACCGAAATCTTGCGATATATACTTAAAAGTATATATTTTTAAAATACAAGGTACAGGGTTCCTCGAATCTTCTTCTTACAACTTCGGACTAACTTCGCTCGCCCTCAGATTGTCATCATTATCCAAGTCCTAAAATGATATTTATTCATTCTCGATGAGCTCGACCTCAGAACATCATGATTGCCCGAAGCTTAGCAGGCGCGGATCCAGCACAAATTCTTGGGAGGGGCGATTATTGAGGGCTTAGTATAACAATTAATTTCACGTGAGGGTGCAAGTGCTTTATTGAAGGTTTAGTATAACTTGAGATATTTATAATTAAATAGTAGCATTTAAAAAAGTATCAAAGATGCAGGTGAAGCCAGCTAAAAACGGGTTTTAGCGAATTCCATCAATGGAATAATGGAAATGACGCTTATGAAGTTAATTGGATAACGGAAGTTGAGGGGATATGTATGTCCAAAATATGCCTATATATATATATATTATATTATATTATATATATAATATATATATATATATATATACACAAATATTATAATTTGGAAATACATACCCCCTCAACTTCCGTTATCCAATTAACCTCATAAGCGTCATTTCCATTATTCCATTAATTGTAAAATAATGGAATTATGGAATTTTAATAAAGTAAAGTTGAGGTTTGGATTTCTTTTCACTTAGGTACAACATATTATATAGAAGGAACTAAAAATGTTAGATTTTGACCATTTTTCATTAATTTTCACATCAACATTTATCCATATACCAAATAGTTAAGTGTCAACGATTGCTTGAAGTGCCATAGAATTTTGATGAGTGAGTGAGTGAGTGTCAAAACTGCCTATCTTAGAGCCATTTTATCTCAATATCATGAAATGGTTAAAGATATGAAATTCGATAGAATGAGTCAGCTCAATAAGATCGTTTAGTTAATATTAAAATTATATTATGTCCTTAATAAAAAGATAAGAGGGGGCGAGATACTAGTCTCGAGATGCTTCCTGAAAAGGATGGTACACCAGTGACCGCTAGATTTGGCGAGGGTACTGCCGTTCCCCCAGCTTAATGTATCACAGGATTTGTTCGTTTAATTTTATTTTAATATTAATGTTAGACACAATTAAGTTTGAATTAAAAGATTGGGATACAGATCATATCTAAATAAACTTCGAGCAGTAAAATTCTATTTTTAAATTAAGTTACATTTTTTAAATATGTAAAATCAACAATAACAATTATAATTAATTAACACAATATAATTGTGCGAGAGACACCTAGGAAATGTAACAAGCAAAATGCAATGCTACAACTGGGAACTGTTCCATCATTCGACATTCGTCATCATTGATGGCTCGACATAAAGTCATGTCCCACTCGGTTTCGTTACGTCTAGCTCATCAGGGCGCCGACAGAGCCTGAACTCACTCTGACCTCAATTAATTCCGAAGAATATATGTGAAGTACTTACCAGAGACGAGCGGTTGCTCTCTTACCGCCATCATGCATGGCAAGCAAAAACATATATCATTTGATACTACCGAATTTGCAAAACATGATAGTTGACGAGTTATGTCGAGCCATCAATGATGACGAATGTCGAATGATGGAGCAGTTCCCAGATGTAGCATTGCATTTTACATTTCCTAGGTGTCTCTCGCACAATTATATTGTGTCAACTATTCATGTTTTGAAAATTTCGGTAGTATCAAATGATATATAATTAATTAATTAAAATATGCAACTTAACATGAAAATTTGGTGGCTCTATTTGGTTATCCGGAAAAAATGTAATTTTTACCTCGTTGGTAAGTCTGTATTGAAGCTGTAGAAGGAACTGACATTCAAACCAAAGAAATGTTTACAGCTGTCAAAGCAAATGTTTATTTACCACGACTCTGTGATTTACAGCTCATTCCTTTCCTTCTGTATCGCGCTTGTTGTTTTGTTTGTTTTCACAGAGAAAATTATAAACAAAATGAAAATTCACATGAAATATACTTTTATTTATCCTCTTTAAATCATTTTAATCTCCATTTTTTTTTATAAAGTTTTAAAAAATTTATTAAATTTTTTGTCTTTGCGCTATTGTTTAAGCTTTAACAACACATTTTAAGCACTCAAATTTAAAATTCTATATTTTTCCATATTTTATATACAACAACATAGAAGAAGGGTACATAGAGTAATTGAGTGGTACTCTTTTCTAGAACAAACAAAATCGGCTCCGTCATACAAGGACTTAAGTAAGGCTTATTTAGGTATAGTTGAACTTAATCTGAGAATAGTTATCTTAATCCCTGATTAAAACAGAGGTGGGGACTGTCAAAATAAATACACTAAATACACAAACACACACACACACACACACATATATATATATATATATATTATATATATATATATATATATATATAATATATATATATATATATATATATATATATATATAAATTTGTCGGCCATTTATTTTTGGCCGATCAGAAAGTCAAACGGAATTACTTCCACTAATTCCTTTAACTTCCGTCACTCGAACAACCTTATAAGAGTAAATTTTATAATAAAAATTCGCTTACAAATTTTAGATAAAATTCTAACCAAAGAGGCTAAAGGGAGACTTACACAAGGTTAAAATATTAAAAAGAATATAAACAAAAATAATTATATGACAGAATAAACAATATTTCTTGAGTTGCGTCCAAACTTGTCCTGATCTCTACATAAAGAAAATTTTAGTGTTTTCTTTAGAATATAATAATTTTTACGAAACATTCAAACGGAATGTTAATGATAACAAATTAAAGGAGATAATAGAGGAGTAACCAACTACAGAACGTATAGGAAGGTAGCAAATTGAAGGAGATAACAGAGGAGCAACCATCTAAAGAAGTTACAGACATGGAGCAAATCAGAATGGTCATAGAGAAGTAACCATCTAAAGAAGTTACAGAGTTAAAATCATTTGGAGGAGGTGATAGAGGAGTGACCATCTAAAGGAGTTACAGAGATAATGTAATTTGGAGGAGGCCATAGAGGAGTAAGCCATCTAAAGAAGTTACAAAAATGGAGCATGTTGGAAGGGCCATAGAGAAGTAACTAACTAAAGAATTTTCAAGGGTGTAACAATTTTTTTTTTTTTTTAAATGCCTTTATTAAAATAATTAATTTACAATATTTACATGACGTACATAATATATAAAAAAAAAAACAAGGCTACCTCTCTGCTATGAAGCTTGCGCTTTGCGCTGCAGAGAGGGAGTTCCTTAACTCTATATATAGATACTTTTTTTAGCACTAGTAACTTCTTAATCTAGACATAATCTTAATCTATGTTAATAATTTCTAGAACTTAACCTATGTTAGTAAAAGTTTAATATAATTGAATGGTTTTTATAATAAATTTATTTATTTGTATTTTTGTATTATTTATTTGTATATAAACATATACATACACACACACACATACAGACATACATATACACGCACACATATATATACACACACATACATACATATACATACATACACATACACACACATATACATATACATACATATTCATATAAATACATATACACACGTACATATATATACATATACATACACACACACATCTATTTATATATTTATTTATTTGTTTGTTTTGTTTTATTATTTATTATCAAATTAAATTATAATTATCTTACATGGGTAATGTCTAACTCCCTTTTTAATTGAAGCCTAAGTTGGAATCGAAAGGCCGCTACAAATACCTGTAATTTAATATTTCTATACCAAATTTATCAATTGTTTCACATTCCAACATATTTAGGATAAACTCTTCGATCAGATTATCGTTGACCAATAACAGACGTATTAAACTTATTTCTAATAAAGTAAACGAGCAGTCTAAATAATAAAACAAATAATAACTTAGGACCTGAAAAAACCATGGGGGCGGTAGCGTGAAAAATCTTGGAAGCTAATTTTATTCTAATTTTCCATATAAAAACTTTCTAGTTAAGAAATAAATATGTGGGACGATTTTATCATTTTCCGCTATGATTTTATTTTATTTAGTGACTACTTGGTAAATTGTCCCCAAATTCAATACAGAGTAAACAATTGGATAAAAGCATTCAAAATAATAACAAAGAACAAACAAGAATTTAAAAAACAAACTGTAAAAAATACATGTGATTAAATCTTTTAGTATACTAGTAGACATATATATCTATATACATACATGTATAAGATAAAAATTTAAATCATTGCTAATTTTACAAGAGAGAATTTGTTTAAATGCCAAATGAATAATGTACTTTCGCAAATTTATTTCAAGTTTAATTTTATTTTTACGTTTTCCTTTTTTCTTTCTTTTAGTTATATTGTTTTTCTTTTGGGTTTCCGTTTGTTCTCTATGATTCTATTCTATTATACCGAAGGTATACAGGAGAAGTATTGTATTTGCACTAAATTCAAAACTGGGAATTTAAATAAGTTGTTCGTTTGAGACCTTCTAAGAGGTATTTAACAAGATGCCAAAATTTATGCGTGCAAGTCCGATTGTATCGTGGCTCTAAGAGTGTTCGTGCTAGAGACTTAAAACTGGGCATAAATTTAGCCGTTTCAAAATAACCCGTCATAAATGACTGGGCAAAAAAGATGGGATCAATTTGAAATTGGGCCCCCCCCCCCGAAGTCCTAACATAAAACCAACAAAAGTGCTAAGTTTCATCCCATTATCAAAAATAGTATCAAATAACACGTATTTGTCTTAAAACAAATTAAAAAATAATTCATATAAGTTGAAATTTAGCAAGAGTGTAATAAATAATTAGAGTAAGTTTAACAACAATGCGGCTGGTATATCTAGGGGTTTTGTAGAATCACTCACGCTAATCAGCACTAAGCAAGGAGTGAGAGCACGAGTCCGAAGCGAGAAGTATGAGCCTAAAGAATACGATAAAGTGAGGATAAGCGTAACGAATACGATAAAGAGAGGATAAGCGTAGCAAATACGATAAAGAGAGGATAAGAGAAGCGAATATGATAAAGAGAGGATAAGCGTAGCAAATACGATAAAGAGAGGATAAGAGAAGCGAATATGATAAAGAGGATAAGCGTAGCAAATACGATAAAGAGAGGATAAGAGAAGCGAATTGATAAAGAGAAGGATAAGTAGCGATATTAAGCGTAGCGAATATGATAAGAGAGGATAAGCGTAGCAAATACGATAAAGAGAGGATAAGAGAAGCGAATATGATAAAGAGAGGATAACGTAGCGAATACGATAAAGAGAGAGGATAAGCGTAGCGAATACGATAAAGAGAGGATAAGAGAAGCGAATATGATAAAGAGAGGATAAGCGTAGCGAATACGATAAAGAGAGAGAGGATAAGCGTAGCGAATACGATAAAGAGAGGATAAGAGAAGCGAATATGATAAAGAGAGAATAACGTAGCGAATACGATAAAGAGAGAGGATAAGCGTAGCGAATACGATAAAGAGAGGATAAGAGAAGCGAATATGATAAAGAGAGGATAACGTAGCGAATACGATAAATTGTGAGTTACGCGTTACCCTATTCTATAATTCACTAAAAATTACATTAAATAGAATACAGTTAAATAAATATCATTGAAAACGTTATACAAAGTCAGCAAGCCCACTCGCAATTCTGTATATCTGTTATCTCAACGCAACCAATTAATATTATGTACTGATAACAAGTGACAGCCTACTAATAATACATATTTCATCATTTTCTCCTCTGATTTATTGTACAAAAATATTTCACTAAACTTTTCTCATATTTTACTAAAACAGTTCTCTTCTTTAAACTGCAACGTCTAGAAATCTATCCCTAAGGATAGATTCTGTAGTAAAAATATCACCAATAGCAAATGTAGTGCGATTCTCATTAAAAAAAATACTATGGTTAGAGGAGAAAAATAGACATTTTTACGGTAAAAAATACAATGAATGACGTCGCAATATCACAAAACACAACCAAGAAAAACAGAATAACAAGAGGAGCTTTATGATCTTGGATAGTGATGATAATGAACTTGTGTGTTAAAAAATTGCATTCGAATTAAAGTGAGTACATCTCTTAATAGAACCATATCAAACCATATCTGAATAGATATGATCACACATAAATACGATTTTCTATTTAATAGAGATTTTAAGTAAGAATAGATGTCATAAAATATGGTTTAGATTTTATATCACTCCATAGAAAAAATTTGATACAATTGATAATAGATAAAGGTTTAGATTATTATGTAGAAAAGATTTGATAATATTGATAAGAGATATAGGTTTAGATTATTATTTAGAAAAGCCTGATAATATTGATATAAAGGTTTAGATTATTATTTAGAAAAGACTTGATAATATTGATAAGAGATAAAGGTTAGATTTTTATTGATAATATTGATAAGAGATAAAGGTTTAGATTAATTTAGAAAAGACTTGAAATATTGATAAGATAAAGGTTTAGATTATTTAGAAAAGACTTGATAATATTGATAAGAGATAAAGGTTTAGATTATTATTTAGAAAAGACTTGATAATAAGAGATTAGGTTTAGATTTATTTAGAAAAGACTGAGATATTGATAAGAGATAAAGGTTTAGATTATTATTTAGTAAAGATTTGATAATTAAGATAAGAGATAAGGTTTAGATTATTATTTTAAGATTACTGATGAGTTTTTTGTATATGCTAATAAGCAGAAGTGTTCTTTATAGTTCAGTTAGCTGTAAGGGACACATTATCACTATAATCTAATAATCTATCATTTAAAACGCTTAAGTAACAAGTAAAAGATTTATTTAAAGAAAACTAGCCAATGAATAAATTAAAAAATAATTATTAACAATACCTAATTTTTTTATGTTTTAGAAACTATTGTGATCATTTTTTGGGAACAAGTAAGAGATTCGTTTACCAAATCTACACACCCAAAATCTGAACCTTAGAAGGTAATTTTTTAGAAATTTGAAGCCACCCACACAAATATGCAGATAACATGTGGGAGGGGGGTTAAAGCGGTCAAAACATAATAAAGATTTAGATGATTAAAAGATTTGAATCATGAAAATTAATTTAAATGGGATGAAAGTGATTTTGTCGATTTTACCTTTCCGAATAGCAGGATCGTCGCTCTGTTTGACTGTGCGGAGCGAGGTGCGAGCCTGAACTTAGTGGAGCAAGATGCGAGCCCGAACCAGGCGAACTCATTTCTACATAAAACATCACACTTCATAATCCACTAAAATCACCACTTAACCTACATTTAGCCACTGAATCACTTTAATAATGACCACTAAAGAAATTAATAAAAAATTAACTTCTTTTAAGAAGTTTTTTTTTGAGAATTTGGGAGCACGGTGTGGAAGAGTGGTTGGAACGGAGTCGACTAGAGGGATATTTGGAGGGTGACTGGTATGCGACAAGCCTTCCCTCTAGCGGATACCTCCATAAACACCATACAATACACAATAGTGTAAACATAAATACACAGTAAAAACATGCTTCAAGTATCAACTGAAAATACATACTAAACAATACCATGAATATGATTATATGTAACATATAGTATGACTCAAACCATATCAAGTGCATAAAATAGGCATGAGTATACATGCTGGTATGGTATACATACGTAAATAAATAAATAAAAAATTTTAGGGTCACGCGACCCAATAGGGTATTCAACCAGCGGGAAGAACCTTAGGTGGATTGCTTCTGCTATGCTCTAATTTATTATTAAAGTTAGCAAAGTCTCTTTATTACCAATACTTTTCATATAAACTGAGATCATAGTACGGGCAGCGAACCCCGGACTTCTGGTGCCGAAATCAAGTGATTTTACGATCACTGATACTGAGGCAAACATGATATACAGTAGTCATGGTAACGAAATTCTCGCGTTTAAAAATATAAATATAATAGTGCGAGAGATACGTAGGAATGTAACACTTTGTTTGTTACTAATACGGCGCTGCGTATACGATTGAGAGTATGGGGACAGTTTAGCCCCAGAGACTATCATAATACTTAATAGGTACTGAGACCTGGAGCAAATTCATAGAGGCAGAAGACCTCAGTTGCGACCTGCAAGTCTGAGTAAGACAAACGCAGAAATTCCCTTACAGGACAGCATGACAGCCAAGCATAGATGTAAAGTGAAGGGTGAGCATATTATAACATCAAGCTAGTTTTATATGCACCGTTGAGACTCCATGTAAGTAGACAGCAGATGTCAACAGGTTGAAGTTAATCAGGATAACTCAGGAACATCTCCTGATTCGAGCCCTAAGTGAGTATATTCACTTAGGGTCACCGCAAAGTAGAAGAACCTGATAACTGCCTTACAGTTTGAAGGCTTTTAAGTATTACCAACCTAGCAACTTCACTTTGAAACGCCAATGACCGTCTCCACCCAATTCTTGACATGACTTGGCGGGACAGAAAAGTTTATTTCCCTACTTTTTTTTACTAAAGACTTGGCAGGGAGTTTTTTTACCACGTAAGTGGTTTTTTGTAAGATTTCATGGCTTTTTGTACGGCTTCTATTTTATGTAAAAACAGATGTAAACAAGATACGTGTTGTAGATAAAGCTGTAAAGGGTGTCAAGGTATTCATGGCACTCTTAAGCTCTTTTTTTTGTGGCGCGTACAGCATAGGAATTATGAATTTGGAACGTATTGATACAAGAATTTTAAAAGGCATCAGACAAATCCAAAAGTCCTTAAACACCAAAATCCATTTATTAGTAAATAGTGCAAGTGGGTCAATTTATATAAAAGTAGCGTTGGCTAGCTTAGTTTCTAGCTCTGTGTTTAGCATAGGAATGTCGAATTTGATTTTTTATTAAGTAGGAATGCACACGAGCATAAGACAAATCTAAAAAGTCCTTACATACCAAAGTGTGTTCAGTAGTTTAGGCTGTAGGTGCGTAAACATATAAAGCTATCGTTTGCTAGCTTAGTTTTTCCCACCGCGTTTAGAGTAGGAATGTCGAATTTGATATTTTATTAAGTAGGGATGGACACGAGCATAAGACGGATCCAAAAAGTCCTCATATGTCAAAATCCGTTCTGTAGTTTAGGCTGTAGGTGCGTCAACAAAAAGTGCAGAAAGAACGACTTCTTATAAGAATAAGAAGTCGTCAAAAATGCCATTTTCAAACCTCTTTTTCTCCACTTTTGCTAAGCCGATTAGGATGATTTTTTTTAAATTTGTTTACTGACTTTGCGGGGTATTTTAACTTTTTTTAATTTTAACTTTAAATTAGTTACGAGTAATGCTTGATAATTGAGTAACTGCTCAAGTGTTAAAGCATAAACCGGAACCTTAAGCAAAAAACGGATTTTTTAACGGAAACACGCATTCCAAAGGAAATTCGCCCGACATACGGACCACCGCACCAGAATTATCTTAAAATGTAAAGTGGTATAAAAATAAAGTAATTAATATTATGGAGAGTTTATACTATAACACAAAACACACACAATGTCCGCTAGGCCAAAAACGATTTATCTATTATAGCCTTAACTCCATATTGGAGTAGGTTACAATGACTTTCCCTTGAGAGCCCCAAAATATTTATAACCTCTCAATGTATTGAGATAAGCTAAGCCCCCTCTAGTAATAAAATATCTATACCTTTATATTTGAAATCTAAGAAAATAACTGTAATTAAAAAATTTACCGATGTTTCATATTTGAAATCTACGATGGACTTTATTGGCTAAGGTCGGTCTACACCAACGCACAACATTAAAAGACACAACGTATCGGTAAAGCAAGGCGCCATTTTGAATACTAACGTTGTTTAATCATAATTTTTATGATAACAGTTATTGAAAATCTTATCAAAAGTCGATTATTGAAATGTGATACCACTGATAAGTGGGTTGTAATAGTGATTTAGTGAGTGTGGATCGTAAAATTAACAACCGACGTAATATATCAAGTGCACTTTAATCAATGTATAAGTCGAAACAAAGTGTGTAAAGAGAACATTACGTAACTAGTCACGAATACTTAGTTCGAAAATCAAAATCGTCTAGAGCGCAGCACTTGTTGATAATATTGATAAAACGAGTGTGATCCTTTTTTAACGCTCATCTTATTATTGAATGCATTTCAATAGAAAGGTATATATAAATATATATATATATATATCTATATATAATATAAATATATATATATATATATATATATATATATTATTTATTATATATATATATATATATATATATATATAGATAATACATATATATATATATATATAATTTATATATATATATATAATATATATATATCATATATATATATATATATATATATATATATATATATATATATATATATACTATATATATATATATATATATATAAATAAAATGCCCGTTTTAAGGCCTTTCGGCCATCAGGGTATTCATCGCGGGAACACTCAGGTGGGTGCATCTACTTAATATATATGTATAATAAAATGCCCGTTTTAGGGCCTTTCGCCTCAGGGTATTCATTCTGCGGAACAAACTCAGGTGATGTTGCATCTATATTATATATATATATATATATACTATATATAATATATATATATATACTATATTATATATATATATTATATATATATATTTATTATTATATATAATAAATGCCCGTTTTAGGGCCTTTCGCCATCAGGGGTATTCATTCTGCGGGGGTACAAACTCAGGTGGGTTGCACTTTACTATATATATATATATATATATATATATATATATATATATATATATATATATATATATATATGTATAATAAAATGCCCGTTTAGGGCCTTTCGGCCATCAGGGTATTCATTTCTGCGGGAACAACTCAGGTGGGTTGCATCTACTATATATAATATACATATATATATATATTATATATATATATATAATATATATATATATATATTATATATATATATTATATATATAATATATATGTAAATTACCACTGTTAATTTTGAAAAATAAAAAAACATTAATCATTATCAATTGATGAAATCAATTTGCTAGAAAAATAAAAAAATAAATTAAAGGAGAAACTAAACAACTGGTCTAAATACAATTTAAACACTTACTTGTTATTATTTGTTTTTGAGAGGTTGGGATCACTGGTTTTCCGCCGCTCTCTCAGCTGCCGCTGTAATAACAGAACAGC
This sequence comes from Microvelia longipes, assembly GCA_018340805.1. Lineage (NCBI taxonomy): Eukaryota > Metazoa > Arthropoda > Insecta > Hemiptera > Veliidae > Microvelia > Microvelia longipes. Next base: position 56,639,939 of record JACMZG010001863.1, read on the forward strand.
AAAAATTAGACAAGCATATATAATCCATATACAAAATACTAAGTATAAATATGACATCAAGTAATTGAATCTGTAATCAATTCAAATGATTTAAAGAAAATTTGCCAGCTTAATGCTTTGTGTGCTGCTACTATATGTCTATGCAAGGATATCTAGTAATTACGGACGTCGAATACCGTTACAGTCGAAAAATAGTAGCATAGCTAATACTTTTGTAATAGCTATGCTATAGCTATACTTTAAATTAGCTATGCTATAGCTATACTTTAAATTAGGTAATAAATAATTTTGTATTTATTATGTACATTTAAGAAATATAATAATATTTATTTATTTATTAATTATTTACACAAAATTTTCTACTTTCAAATTTGGCAACACGGAATCAGTCAGGTTATATTACAATTATTCGAGATTCGTTTGCTTGTTTGGTTCTTAATCTTATTCTCCGCGTCAGATATATTTTGATTTACTAAAATACAGTAAATAAGATGATAAAATATTACCACTGGCACCACGATTCGAATCTGGTAACCTTACTTATAGTAATATTATCTACTTCGGACCGATTTTATTGGATTCGGCGCTCCAAAAAACATCGAAAACACCCTACTCGAAAATTATTTTTTACCGACAGTTATTTTGGTTTCCTGTTATTTTTTATAATTTTTTCGACTTTTTGATCACTAAGAGTGACTTCGGACCGGGTTTATTCCATTAAGCACCCCAAAAACATATATAAAGACCTTTTTCGCGGCGAAAAATAATAACCTTGAATTTTAACGATGTGTTGAAATCTTTGCTGACTCAGCAAACCGGGTTAATGAAGGTACAACAACCTGGTTTTCAAAAGGGATCATGTCCCCACCAAGTTTGATTTAAAAATATTAAACCGTTCGAGGGATGGCGTGTTTACATAATCCAGAAATACATGACGTAAATATATATTATATATATATATATATATATATATATAAAATATATATATATATATATATATATATTATATATATATAATATATATATATATATATATATATATATATATATATATATATATATATATACATATTATATAAAATATGCCTGAGAATAATAATGATAACTTACAGATGGTGAAAAAAAGGAAGTGCGAGGATTTGGCGCGACAAGAGAGATAAGCGAAAGCGAAAGAGAATAAGGGAAAGCGATGAGCAATGATTAATCCCGAATTGGATATAGAAAAGTGTGTAAGGAAGCGGAGATTTAGTTAATACACTTCTTGCACAGAATGCAGCACCTGTCTATATCTACCTACCCTGACACCTAGCGTCACTCCACCACAACTAATATTTCAAACTAACTATCAAAAATTATTATCAATGTTACCGATAAATATACACAATTTTTACATTATAAAAGTTTATACAAATTAAAAAACTAGTAAAGGGAGGATCGTACGGTGTACATCATCCTAGGGGGGGGGGGGTCCCCCAACAAGAAACCTAGTAATATAACTGAGTGAAATTACCTTTTGATGTATCCTCTCCTTGTAGCTCTCAGACCTGTTGATAGCAGCTGGATTGGATTTATTCTTGGTAATACCATGGCTATGATACCCGTGACCACTGCAACATAACAGATAACATGATAAGAAAACATTCATATCTTTCCCAGAGTGGAATAGCAATATACAACCAGAAGAGACATGCGAAACATGACTAATTCTGATGACTGATTTTTTTTGTATCTAAAAGAAAGAAGTACTTCGGAACTGAAAGAAACTTGGCACATATGTTAGTCTATACATGGCTACATGCGTGCCAAATTTCAAATTGGATCGACATAATTTTTGGGAGCTTATTCCACAATTTTTTTGTGGAATAAGCCAGCTCAATTCGCGATTCAAAGTCCGTAGCAGTGCCACCGTCGCTGATAAGAAATTGATAACGAAAGGGTGATCGTTGTTAAAGTCCATATGGGATTCTCGGTTTTTCTCTATTTGTGACGATTATTTCTTTTAAATTTTTTATCAAAGTGCTTTAATTTAACTAATTTTAGGGCGTATGAACTCAGTAGAATCACAATTTCATTGAAAAATAGCGTTTTAATGGGTTGTCACGAGTATTTAAATTAAGTGATAAGAAGATGAAGATCATAATATAGTGTTTTATTTATTAATTGTTAATTGATGTTACTTTTAAAAATTTTAGTTTGCACAAATTACCATTTAATTGCATTAAATTGTTTAAATTAGTTGTAACAGGTATTTAAATTAACTGATAAGAAGCCGATTTTCACTGTAATGGTGTTTTAATTTATTAATAAATTTTATTTACGCACTAAAATAATTAATAACTCAATAAATTCACTTTTTGTAAAATGTTGGTTTAAATTATCCGTTTAGGTTTTATTATTTCTGGGTTAAATTGGACAAATCAAAGTCTTTAGTGATAAGAACCTGATTCTATATTTAAAATCCTGGAATAATCGAAATATTTATTTATGAAATATTTGCAATTTTTTTAGCACCGACGGTCGTTCTAATAATTTTCATCACATTTATCACAAATTAACAAACAATAAATAAATAAAAGAAGAATTTTTATCGGCTCCCATGCTAATCCTATGATAAAAAAATTTTTGATCACCCTTTCGTTTTCCCGCCATTGGTATTGCCAACCTTACAACTATCTCTTTGAATCGCGAATATTATTTATATGTGGACTTCGTCAAATCCATCTATAAATGGACTTGGTCTAGGCCTCTATAGACGAACATAGTCAAGTCCCTATATAGATTAAGTCAGCAAAGCCATCTATAGTGGACTAAGTCAAGGCCACCAAACATGGACTTAGCCATGATCATCTATAGATAGACTTAGTCAAGGCCTCTAAGATGGACTTAGCCAAGATCCTTTTTAAATGGACTTCGTCAAAGCCATCTATAGTGGACTTAGTCAAGGCCTCTAAAGATGGACTTGGTCAAGATCCTCTATAGATAGACTTAGTCAAGGCCTCTATAGGTGGACTTAGCATGAAACATTCTACAGTTGTACTTCGTCAAAGATTTAGATAGATGAAATAGGTCAAAGCCTTAATTGGAATTGGTACAAGTCCTCTATAATGGATCTTAGTCAACTCCACCAGATCTCTATTAAAGGATTTATTTTTATTACACTTAACTTTTAAAGCTAAACAATGTATAAGGAATAAATTGATAAGCATATTTCTTATTAATTGTTAGATATTATTATTAGGGATTAAGATTCATTAGAGTTTAAGGATATTATCAGGGATTAATCCCTAAAAAGAGTCGGTGTGATTCGAGGTATTATAGGACACAAATGGTACTTTTATAGATGAATTAATCTGATCTGGTTAAATTGTTGTTATATAATAATATAACCCTATATTATTGTTGTTTTTATTTATTAAACCCAATAATAGGGTTTAATAAATAAAAAAAAACATAGAGATATATACTAGAGGGGGCATAGCCTATCTTAATACATTGAAAGGCCTCAAACATCTTTTTGGGACACTCAAGGGCTCTGTGTAACCTCATTGAAACCTCCTTCAAGAGTAAGTTAAGGTCATAATAAATCTATTGTTTTCGGCTCCCCGCACATATTTTTGTGTTTTGATTTGTATTTTTAACATTCCTCTATATAAGTTACAGTAATTTGTACTGATTATTTGATTACATTTTAAGCGGAGGTGGTCAGGTTACTTTTTCGATGTTTTAAAATTCAACCAATAGGGCCCCTCTATTAATAATATCTCTATGAAAAAAAATCGTAAAATTAATTGCCCCCCTATAAAGATGGCAATAGAGATGATAGGAGATAAGTTCCTTAGAATAGTTGTTATAATTAAGACACTCTCACCGTATCGCAATATACATAATCTCTTCAACTTCGTAACTCAAAATACTTGGTTGAAATGCTATAAATCATATCGAACATAGATCACAATAGAATTCAAGGAAGTAAAAGTACCAACAGAATATTTATATTTTACAGCTATGGTCCCAGTGCATACACATGGGAAAAATAAACTGATTTACACGACGTTCACTATTAAAAACAATATGATGAGATAAATAATAAAGAAAATGACTAATAATATAGAGGAATTTTAATTTACATACATACATACATATATTATATATATATATATATATATATATATATATATATATATATATATATATATATATACACACACACAACACCACACACACACACACACACACCACACACATTATGACTTTAATAAGTAATGAAGTTAATAAGTATTCCTATAGGTGTGCTAGCGTGCTTTATAATTTGTAAGCCTTGATGAAAAGCGGAAAAGTAATATTAATTATAAAAGTTAAATCTTTTTTAGGGACAACGGTGAAAAAAAGGAACTCTGAAAGTTTTGTTTAAATATTAAGTCTAATTTAATAAATTAAACTTATTTAATATGTAAGAGATTAAACATATTTAATAATTAATATTAAACATATTTAATAATTAATATTAAACATATTTAATATGCAATAGATTAAACATATTTAATAAGTAATAGATTAATCAATTATGTGTATTAACATTAATGGATGTAAAAATTTAATACTGTTTATCTACAGCACAGTCCATAACTAATTTCTTTCATTAAGAAGAAAATAGAATGAAGAGGAAAAATCGATTTTTATAAAAAAGGTATGTGATAAGATTTCACTGTGTGTTTCACCCGCTAGTTAGCATTCCCGCCACAAAGTTGGAATACAAGTTAGTTTAGTTTGGAGTCAGGGTCCAAATTTGAGTCGAGGAAATAGTTACAGTGTTGCCAACACATTTATTTATTAGACAAAATATTTTCTACTCTGAACTCGGCAACACTGAATGGTTTAATTTTATTAAGCCTTTCTGAGATGTATTGGCACTTAGGTGCGATAAGACACCAAGGACCCATAATAAAGGGATAACGCCTTAGAATAATACTATATATAGAAAGAGCACAGGACCGTAAACACAATGTAATTCCACTGATAACACGAAAGCCGGTTGACTGGTGCACCTAAGTAATGCTGCCAACCTGACAACAAAACATTATTTTAAATATTTGTCATAAATATCTATTAATGAAGAAAGATCGTAAAGAACAAATATAATAACTTAAAACACCTGCTGAGTATTTAATAAAACTGGTCTTAGATGGCAAAAGGGTGGCGGAATACAAGAATCTACATTTAGTTGACGAGGACTACTTTTTATATATAATTTTAATAAATACGTTAAACTACAATTTAAAATGCTTTAAATATTGTAATGCATCGATATTTATATTAGTATTTTATGAATAATCAATCATTAATTAATAATTAAACATAATAATTCAGAAACCGGAAGTATTGCCAACTTTTTTTAGAAAATTGTATATTGTTAGGGTGGCAGCATTACTTAGGTGCACCAGTGAACCGGCTTTCGTGTTATCAGTAGTGCTCCTTCTATATATAGTATTATTCTAAGGATAACGCGCTAAGTCAATTTGCCATATCACTAAATGTGACTTCGATGATGTTAAAGGAATAGAGAAGAACCAATCAAAAAGCATACGTCAAAAACAAACTACACATGCTAGGTACTAACTGCACATCCTTGCAATAATTAAATTATCTATGAAGGTCTTAAATTTAGAGTAAAACTTGCCTTCCTAAGAAAAGTTTCTCAGAGTGGGTTATAAACAAATAGTGCAAAGTCATGCACTTTATTTTAGGTTTTATCATCTCGTGTCTAAATATTTTTATAAAAAATAATAAAGGTTGGTAATTTAAATGTTCTATTTGAACCAATATATGTTAAACCCGTCTTATCCATGTTTCGTAACCTGGGTTTTGGACATTTGCTATAACATTGCAAGGCAAGGTAAGTTTGCTCTTTTTTCTCTATCTCATAAAACGTTCATGGTGTGAGAAAAGTTCCCTTATCGCGTCATCCTTATTATTTAATTTCTATTAGGAAAAATTAATAAGTTTATAACAAATGTTAGTTTGAAAAAACGTCTATAACTTACACATAAACGATAATCTAATTTGGTCTGACTTCCGCCCCGCTATGCCTCCCATCCCACTAGCCATTTTTTTGCAAAAGAAAATTAGTTAAAAGAAAACTTAAAGAATGACTCACTGAGTTGTGGTAGCAGAAGGTAGATCGTGGGTAGGAGGAACTCGGTCAGGTGAATTACTATCTAAATTAAATAAATTATCCCTAATTTTGGCTGATGACTCTTCTCTCAACGTGTCTGGTCTCTTCTCGTTCCTACCACCTCCACCACTACCACCTCCTCCAACGGCACTGCTCCTTTCACCTGTGAAAAAAAATCAGAAATGAATAATTAGCATCACCAATAGAATTAAAAGCAATAATAAACAAAGCAGAGTAGCGAAGTCGAGCTTCTTTAGCCGACTCCGAAGTAAGACATTTTTTGCCCAGATCCGATTATTTTATTTTGTTAGTAAATTCTTTGTCTGTAAGCGAAAATTTATAAACTATAACAAAGATTTTTTTTCTTATTAATAATATGAAATATTATATATAACATAATAATACACACACATAAGTTCATAAGTTTCAAGAAGCATCATTAGCTCTGATCGGAATGAAACTTGTCAGAACGCTTTATCTTATGGAGCTATTTTTTAGGAGTTGAGTTATGAATGGAATGACAAGTTTATCTAAGACACATTAGATACATCTTACTATGACTAGCATTTCCTACGACAAGACTAGTAAATCGTTTTAGTCAATTGGCATATATTGAAGTTAAAGGAAGGAAGTAGGAAAGGCTAAGGATATTATGTAAAAGCACCTTATCAAGTGTTTATGTATAAGTTAAATATACTAAGCACCAGGTATAAGACAGGTGCAAGTACCCTCTATAATTGACACGTGTCTTACCACCTGTTAATTCTACTTGTTGCATTTTTGCTTTGTTACTCCTCTGTCGTCATCGTCCATTATGTATTCATCTATTTTCGTTTTATAATTTTTAAACAAATTAAAAGCTGTGGTGCTTCGAGGCCTCTAGGCCGCTAAGCAGAGAAATTTTTTGCCGTCATTATTGTCAGTAAATGACATCACAAAAATTTCATAGACAAAAGGGAATTTGTACCAATTTTCATTTCGATTGGAGAAAGCGTCTAAAAGTTATTGTGTGTCATAGAAATGCCTAGGAACAAAAATCTCGTACCAGGAGGGACTTGGCCCCTCCTGGAAAAATATCGTCCCTAGTGACGAAGTAGTTTTCTGTGTTAGTCCTTTAAAGGTGTGTGAAATGCTGCCCTTCTGGAATAGGTTTTGCTCCCCCTTCAAGTTCTGGATGTCCGAGGGGCTGTAGTGAGTCCCCCTTTTTAAAAATTGTACCTCTCTCCCTCCATGATCTCAACCTCATAAGCTTTCCTTTGGAAATTCGCTTAAAATAGGAATTCGACTTTATCCATTAAAATGATATTCCCTTTTCTATTGCAGAATATAGGACAATATGTTTTCAGTTTAGTAGCTATATGAACAACTAAGATCCTGGACGGTTAGTTAAAATTATAGGAACTGAATCTTGATTGAATCTGAATTGTCTGAATCTTGATTATTTAAATTCCACTATAATTCTATCCTTCTTTATAAATTTATTTAGAACATCTCAAAAATGTTAAAGAATAGTTCGCAACACTTAAAAGGATCTGTTCGTGTGTTATCATAATTAACGTATGTTTGATAGATCAGATCGTAAGATACTATCAACACATTATTCTTAGGACATGTTAAATATAAGGATGATGTACCGCAGATGTGAAATTAGTCCGAATTAGTTGCTACAGTGTGAATACGATATGATGACATTATACGAGTTCAAATTAAAACTGTAATGTAAATTACATCTCTCTAGTTGTAATAATTAGCTCAGTTAATGAACGCACGTCATCTTTCGGATACCCGAATATAGTATAATTTGACTCGGACAATTAGATTCTATATTTAGTCATTAACTGGATCTCTGGCGGATTTTCGGACTCATGGAGTACCTGTTGATCGACCGAAAAAAGAGCTACATGGCGTACCAACTGAACGACCGACATTAGGAGCTACATGACGTACTTACTAATTGACAGCTATATGGCGGACCTATTCATCAACCTGTAACATATACTATATCGCTATGGTCACGACTCTAACCCTGACTTGGATTGGTTGATAAAAGTAATTGCACAAGAGAAATCTAAGAATTTAACAAATAACTATATACTTATAAGAACTGTTACATAATTCGACATTTGTCATAAGCGATGGCGGACGTAATTTTATGAACCTCCATTCCAGAAGAGCCTCAGGTAGGGACCCGGAAGAGCAAAATGGGCCATGCTGGTAATTTTTAAAAAGCATAAAGGGTAACAGCAGGAGCTAATGTAAGTCTGCACTATATTAACAGTCCTAAATCTTTTTGTGATGAATAAATTTTATAATTTCAGAACTAGATCTAAGAGTAGTTTATAGGTAATATAGTTATAACTAGACTATATTTTAGTTCCTAGTTTCGGCACTCATTGTTAAGCATTCTAAAACCCTAAGGGACCTGGTGAAAGGGTCTTAATGATTGTTCATAGACTAATGAGGGTTATTCCCCCAGCTTGGATTCATATTTTTGTGTGAGTGAAGGGTCTTGTAGATTCAATCCCAGCTTGGATTCATATTTTTGTGTGAGTGAAGGATCTTGTAGATTCAATCCCAGCTTGGATTCATATTTTTGTGTGAGTGAAGGATCTTGTAGATTCAATCCCAGCTTGGATTCATATTTTTGTGTGAGGGAAGGGTCTTGTAGATTCAATCCCAGCTTGGATTCATATTTTTGTGTAAGTGAAGGGTCTAGTGGATTCAATCCCAGCTTGGATTCATATTTTTGTGTGAGTGAAGGGTCTTGTAGATTCAATCCCAGCTTGGATTCATATTTTTGTGTAAGTGAAGGGTCTTGTAGATTCAATCCAGCTTGGATTCATATTTTTGTGTGAGGTGAAGGGTCTAGTGGATTCAATCCCAGCTTGGATTCATATTTTTGTGTGAGTGAAGGGTCTTGTAGATTCAATCCCAGCTTGGATTCATATTTTTGTGTAAGTGAAGGTTGGTAGATTCAATCCCAGCTTGGATTCATATTTTTGTGTAAGTGAAGGGTCTTTTAGACGTAGATTCAATCCCAGCTTGGATTCATATGTTTGTAATATTAAGATATTTCTGGTAAATAATGGTTCAGGATAATAATGAGAGTTGATTCAATGTGCTCTCTTGGTTACGGTAATAGTCAAAGACAAGTGGTTCCTTGCTCCTACTACTACTGCTATTCAATTTGGGGTTCACTTTATTATAAAGTTGAATGGTTCTACCCCCACCACTTGTTAAAAATAAATAATGCACTTGTTAAAAATAAGTATAATTGCTTGTTTAAAGCGTAAATACTGACTTGGGAGAGAATGATAAACACACCACACATGTTGCCATGTCATACTACAAACATATCGTGAGTCACATCCTTTATGTTTTTCATTTATTAATGCATTCATTCCTTTCCCTATTATTGAATTAAATTTCGCTTTTAAAATTGTGCATATCGAAATCTAAGATTTCGTAAATCTTAGATTAAGTAAATCTAAAATTAATACAACAATACCTAAAATAAATATAAGTTTATCTTAATAAGTCATATTTATAAAGTATTAAATTGAAAGAAGGAACCTGATATAAGAATAAAATTGTTGACAAAGTTTTATATTTAATGACTCTAAATAATGATTATACAGACTTAAACTTTTTATTGAAAAAATAGTAATGTAGTTGCATTAACACTCTAAAATATTCGTTTTTTAAGACCCCCTGAGTAGTTCTTACTAAGTGGTCTATCAGTGTACGTGTGTGTATTATTTATCAGATAGCAGTTTTTACTTTTAAAGGGATACACTGTTTCTTTAAACTTGACACAGAAATTAGTGGGTTGACAACATTAGTTTAGTATCGTAGATTGCCTAAAAAGTTGTAGGAAGTACAAGTACCGTACTTGTATAAGTGTACTACCGGTACAAAATAGTATTAACTCTTGTTTAATTCAAAGTTAAAAGCTAGAAGGTGGTGAGTTTCTTTTATTGACGTAATTTAGTGGTTTTGGGACGGAAGTGACATTTTATACAGACAAAGCTACCTAAAGCTAGTATTAGTTCCCTGCTTGTGTTCAACAATTTTTCTAGCGTAGTGTTTTCTTCTCTTGAGATAATTTTTAGTGAACATTTTTTACAAAATTGCACCTTATGACATCGATGGTATTTGGCATTGAGGACTCTATTCGGAATTGAGGGTTTAATTTAGCATTGGGAGGACCCTATTAGTCGTACACACACACACACACACACACACACACACACACACACACACACACACACACATAATATATATTATATATATATATATATATATATATATAATATATATATATATATATATATATATATAATATCATTTTTTCCCACAACTCAACTCAGGTAATCGGTCAGTAAATGAAGACAAATTTCACTTAAGCCGACGTTTCGGTAACTTTATTACGCTACCATCATTCAGGGCGAACTAAAATACAAATATATATATATATATATATATATATATATATATATATATATAATATATATTATATATATCACATACAATCAACAATATATGCATGATCAGGGAATTCCTTCATTCCCAAAAATCCATCCCCCCCGTCTGTGACCCGAACCTTATAAGCTAATTTTTTATTCGAAAATTTGCCAAAATAGGTAGAAAGGGAGAGACAGAAAATTGAACCTTGGAGCCTGGCTGCTTGGAATAGGGTTCGCACAGAAGTCCCGTCCCTTGTGTGTTAATTTTTGTTTCGTATTATTAATTGTTGTAAAACCATATTTTATTACCTTAACATAAGACAACTTGTTGACAAGTCATTCCAAGCAACAAAAACAATCTTGCGTCATTTTCTGAAGGAAATTCGCTAAAAACGGAAAAAATTGTCTCGTTGTGCCAAAGCCACATTAAATAGCTTTTCTTGTTGGAATCACAGGATATAACACTGAAATATAAACTATGTTCTGTCTATTTGCCAATAAAAGCCAACTCATGCTGCTCTACCTAAGTCTTTATTTTCAACTCATTCCCTCGTTTTTCAGCTTTTATTAAAAACAAATGCTTTTATTTATTCAGATAAAATCAAGCTGGAGTTTTGTACTAGTAATATCGTGCTGTGCTATATTAGTTTAATACTACTACTCTCCTGAATTCCAAATTTATAATTTTGCATAATTGTAATAGTGCTGAGCAAATTATAATAATGCAATTATAATTTACATTGTTTTCAATGATTTCAAATTATTGATCGACATAAACAGTTATAAGTCATTACAACGAATGAAATTAAAATAACATAAAACAACTGAAACAACAATTAGAAAAGAAAATATTGCAATGATAAAAAGAAAATTAAATTTAAATTTAGAGGATAGTAAAAACATGTTGTGAACGTGTTTTTATTTCATTCAACTGTTTTGTGTTAGTATTGGAATGTAAACAACGGGCAAAGATTTGTTTATAAACTCCTTACCTACAGTTTTCTTTTATTGCAGTGTATAACCGTGGGGATGGGGTGGCCAGAAAATGTGGAAATTTCACATACGAAGCTTTTGTATTCGATACCGGTTCAAGCGTATCGGTTTGCTAAATACCAATTACGCTTTTAGCGAATTTTCACCGAAAAATTTAACTTATGAGTTAAATTCAGATGACGGAGTGGAGGAGGGAGGGAAAATCAATTTTAATTAGAATATATGTCTTCATGCATATCTTACAAAAAAAACATTATATCATTTATAAAAAAGAAATTATTGGAAATAAAAACATTTCGTCAAAAAGTATAAACAAATCAATTATGGGAGGAGACATTTAAAGTAAATTTTATATTAAAATTTAATCAAATTGTCAAGTTGGAAATTATTGAGAAATTAAATTGTTTATTGAATCTTAAAATTGGAGCCAATTACATTTAGCCGTCCGTACAAACTAAGAAATTTAGAAACTGGGTTAACTTTAAATTTATGTTTACGACGTTTAAAGATAGAACATCTCTTGGGAGTTTTACTTTAAAAAGCTTCAAAATATTTCTTGTTAACATAGAATGTAAAGAATACGAGACCAAGATAGTATCCTTAAACAAAGAGCAAGGACCACGATAGTAGACCTAAACAAAGAGCAAGGAACACGATAGTAGACCTAAACAAAGAGCAATGAATATGATAGTAGACCTAAACAAAGAGCAAGGAACATGATAGTAGACCTAAACAAAAAGCAAGGAACATGATAGTAGACCTTAACAAAGAGCAAGGAACACGATAGTAGACCTAAACAAAGAGCAAGGAACATGATAGTAGACCTAAACAAAGAGCAAGGACCACATAGTAGACTTAAGCAAGTATACTACGACTAGAGCTAGTATACTACGGCTAGGGATAGTATACTACGTCTAGGGATAGTATACTACAGCTTTCGTTGGATCACTTATATGTTAAGCAGCATCGAGCGAAGTCAGTGCTTAGATGGATGATCTCTAGGAATAAAACGTATGTATTTACTGGCTGAGTACAAGTATAGTGAGTCCGAAAATGTTTAACAATATAAATTAAGCGATATTTTTATTCTGACGAGCGTAGCGAATTTAAAAAGGTAAGTTCCGAGGTACCCTGTACCAGGTTAGAGTCGATAAACCCTTTTAGAGTGAAATAAACAGCAGAATCTACAAGAATACATTTTAAAATTATCTAAAGTAATAAGATTTGATTCAAATGCTTGCAAGCAATCGATGCAATCTCTAAATGGGGTGAAATCACTTGATGACGTAGCAGCTTCGGAGGTGCCTAATTTGACAAAACAAGTTTACTACAAACCATTAGTATTGTAAGTAGAGCCATGAAATTTTATTAGTTTGTATAGAGTAACCTTTTACTGGATAACAGTATTGGGTTGAGTGAACCTTCTCCACTTCTTCTAAAGCCTTTAATACCGAAGATATAATAGCTAAGGTTGTCTTCTAAACTGAATTCGTATTGCTGAATAGTTGACGTAGTAGAATATGGTTCTAATCGGATAAAACCTTATTGGTCGCTATCGACAGGTTTTAAGAATCATACCTTAGGTCTTGGTTAATAGGAACCGGGTTGTTGCAGAGAGGGCTGAAGTAAGAATCGCAGTTGTGGCCAGGAGGGCTGAAATTTGAAAACGGTTGTGCCAGGAGGGCTAAAATACGAAAAAAATGTGTTCAGGAGGACTGAAGTGTAAATCACAGATGTGACAAATTTTTCAAAACTGAACAATAAGTCTCTATTCTATTTTTTGACTATCTAAATAGCATTATAGGGAATCTAAATCGAAGCGACAACTATGGGCTGCTACAAATAGTTGGCAAGATTTCTGCCACAGACAAGCTCTGAGAACTTGTTTAGAATTGATAGTGTTACGTATTCAAAACATGTAATTATTTGTTTATGAGCTTCTATTTTATAATTCTGTACCTTCTTAATACATGTAAGAAAGCTTGGTAAATTGACTTCTATTCACTGTCCGTTCCCACTTAAATACTATTGCTTTAAATCCTGTCATCTCTAATCTTTCAATCCTTTTCCCACATTTTACGTGAAATTGATTCTATCTAGATGGGGCCTATCCCATAGATAAACAATATTAACATTGTTGTTATGTCACTCAGTGTCAATTGTAGCCAGTCTACTTGAAGACATCAGTCAAGATATTTATTAATAGTTTTATGTTAAATGTATTAAGTTAATATATACAAAGTTATGTTCTGTTATATGAAATCCGGTGTAGTCTCTCCTAACTATAGGTTACGGGCCCAGGAACAATGCTAAAAAAGTAAGTTTCTGACCATAAGAAATTGATTTTATTATTTAAAAAATATATTAAAATTTGACACCTAATAAAGTGTTGACATTAAATAAAAAAAACATTATTTTTTTTAAAGAAAATTTTTGAATAAAATCTTAAAGAAATTTTTAAGAAGGAAAATATTTTAAAATGTCTAATACAGTAAATTGTAAAATAGAGCCTTTAAAGAAAGACAACTATGATACGTGGCAAATACAAGCACAAGCCATACTCATCAAGAATGGATTATGGGAGTATGCATCAGGTGAAATTAAAAAACCTAATCCTGATAATGAGAAAGAACTAGCTCAATGGAATAAAAATGATTTGCATGCAAGAGCAGATCTAATGCTGATCATAGCACCCTCAGAACTCAAGCAAATTAAAAATTGCAAGACATCAAAGGATGTTTGGGATACTTTAAAAAATATTTATCAAAGTAAAGGTCCTGCTAGAAAAGCATCACTCTTAAAGAAACTTATCTTACATAAAATGAAAGAAGGGTCTAATGTAAGACAACATTTAAATGAATTCATGGATGCTGTAGATAAATTGGAAGAAATGGACATCAATATAAATTCAGACCTGTTAAGTATTATGATGTTGTACAGTTTAAGTCCATCATTTGAAAATTTCAGAGTCGCAATTGAATCGAGAGACAATTTACCGAAACCGGACGATTTAAAAATAAAAATTTTAGAAGAAGCTGAAGCTCGTAATAAAGACGAATCGGAGAATAAAATAACTGAAGATGCATACATGGGTAAGAGATACAGAAATCATTACCAAGGACATCAATCTACAACACACCAAGGTAAACAATTTAAATATAAATGTAAAATATGCTCAAAAACTAATCACAAAACCGAAAATTGTTGGCATAATAAAAATAAAAAGGAAGAAAAAAAGAAAGGAGATTCAACATTTAATATTTTTGAAGAATGCAAGTCATCGGATATGAGCAATAATGAAAATAATGACTTATGGTGCCTTGACAGTGGATGCACTTCACACATGTGTTTAAATAAAACACAATTTATTGGAAAAATTGATAATGGAGGTGGTATATTGAAGTTAGCATCAGAAAACCAAACTACCAAGATCACAGGGGTAGGTTCAGTCAAAATAAAATTACCAGAGAACAATACAATTAAACTAACCAATACCTTGTTAGTACCTAATCTCACGACAAACCTAATTTCAGTAGGAAAGGCTACCAATCATGGTCACACAGTAATATTTAAGAAAAATTTTGCAGTAGTCAAAAATAAATTTGGAAAAACTGTAATGAAAGCAAATAGGAAAAATGGATTGTACTACATAGAAAATCAAAATAAAAATTATTCCAATGAAAATCATGAATCAAACCTAAGCAAAGAGTCTAAAATTACAAGTTGGCATCAGAAAATGGGACATCTAAATGAAACAGAATTAAAATTGGCTATGAAAAATAAACTACTACAAGGATTAGAATTCAATTTTAAAGAAAAATTAGATGATTGTGATACATGTATTAAAGGAAAATTCTCAAGATTACCGTTCAAAATTAGAGATAAACCAAAAAATTTGGAAATATTAGAAATTGTACACACAGATGTTTGTGGACCAATTCGAATACCATCACCAGGTGGAGCAAAATACTTCATAACATTTATTGATGAAGCTACTCGTTATTGTTACGTGAAATTCTTAAATAATAAAAGTGAAGCATTACAAGCGTTCAAAGAATATAAAACAGAGGTAGAAAACTACACTGGAAAAAAGATAAAATTTATTCAATCTGATCAGGGAACAGAGTATGTAAACAAAGACTTTGATAGATTTCTAAAAGAATCAGGCATTCAAAGAAGATTATCTGTTAGTTATACACCACAACAGAATGGATTGGCAGAAAGAAAGAACAGAACACTTGAAAATATGGCCAGATGTTTACTAATACAAGCTAATGCACCACTAAAACTGTGGGCTGAAGCTATAAATACTGCTAATTACTTAAGAAATCGTTGCCCGAGCAGATCAATAGAAAATCAAACACCATATTACAAATGGACAGGAAAAATACCGTCAGCAAGACATTTACACATTTTTGGATCAAAATCGTTTGCTATGGTCAAAGAACCAAAACGCGGAAAATTTGAGTCTAGAACACAGGAAGGAATATTTGTTGGATATTCGTTAGTTTCAAAAGCTTTTAGAATTTTTATACCATCTGAAAATAAAGTTAAAGTAACAAGAGATGTAAAGATTTTGAACAAACCATACTACGAAGAACAAAAAAATACGCAAAATTATGAACTTTATTCAAAAGATGAAATAACTGAAAAAACAAAAGAAATAAAAAACGGAAATAAAACAAACAATACAGATAACAAAAATAAGAAACAAAACAAAGAAGATGACAGTATCTACATTAGAATAACTAGATCAAAATCGGCAAAAGAAAAAAAGTTGAACCGGGAACAAGTGTCTGAAAGTGAACATGAATCGGAATTAGAACATGAGACAGATTCCGAACAAGACAAAAGTCAAAATTCAGAGGATGAAACAAATCAAAATTCAGAAGAATTAACAAATCATAATTCAGAACAAGAAGAACATCAAAATTCTGAAGAAGAGCAAAATCAAAATTCAGAAGAAGAACAAGAAGAAAATCAAGATGCTGAAGAAGAGCAAAATCAAAATTCTGAAGAAGAACAAAATCAAGATTTAGGACAAAATATAAATGAAAAACAAAGACCTCAAAGAACAAGAAACCCACCTCTATGGACTCAAGATTACGACATGAGTTACCTGTGTGAAGTTAAAGAAGCTCTACAGGGACCAGATTCAAAAGAATGGAGTGAAGCAATAAAGAATGAAATCTATTCTCAAATAAAAAATAAAACTTGGAGTATAGTTCCAAAAGAAGCCGGAAAAAATTTAGTAGGCTGCAGAATGATTCTGAAAAATAAATACAAATCAAACGGAGAATTGGAGAGAAGAAAAGCTCGTCTGGTAGCCCGAGGATACTCACAGTGTCCGGGTATTGACTTCACTGAAACATTCGCACCTGTTGCTAGACTAAGTTCTGTTAGACTGTTACTTGGAGTAGCTGCTGAACTAGGTTTAACTATAGGTCAACTAGATGTCACAACAGCATTTCTAAATGGAGATTTAGAAGAAGACATACACATGTTAGTACCTGATTATCTTGAACAAATTTTATATGAAATAGTATTGGATGAAAGTGCAAAAGAAAAATCAGATGTACTTGAAGAAGCCATGGACATGCTTGAAAAACTTAGAGAAGGTCCAAAGGACAAAGTCTGTAAACTTCACAAAGCTTTATACGGTTTAAAGCAAGCAGGGAGACAATGGTTCACCAAATTAGACATAAAATTAAAACAGTTAGGATTTAAATCTTCAACAGCGGATCCTTGCATATACACAGCTAAGAAGGGGGGAGACCTCATACTCCTAGCAGTGTATGTGGACGATATTATTGTTGCTTCAAAGAATAAAGAAAGCTTAGTTAAATTAAAACAATTACTTGAAGAAAATTTTGAAATGAGGGATTTAGGTAGTCTTCAATATTGTCTCGGAATAGAATTTGAACTAAAAGATGGAAAAATTTCACTATCACAACAAAAATATATAGAAGAAACACTTAAGAAATTCAATATGTCCGACTGTAATCAAATAGCCACACCTCTTGAAGCAGGAAAAAATTTTGTTAAAGCGGAAAAATCGACTGAAGAATATCCGTATCAAAATCTTATAGGAACACTCATGTACATATCGGTAGCTACGCGACCAGATATCGCCCACGCAGTAAGTTACTTAAGTCAGTTTAATACCTGCTACAACAAAGAACACTGGTCAGCTGCAAAAAGGGTTTTGCGTTACCTAAAAGGCACAATAAATTACAAATTAGTTTACCAACAATCTGGAAAACCAATCATTGGATATGCGGACGCAGATTGGGGCCAATGTAGTGTAGATAAAAAATCTTACTCTGGCGTATGTTTTAAATATGCAGGAGCACTTGTTAGTTGGGAGTCAAAGAAACAAAAAACCGTTGCTCTTTCGACAGCTGAAGCTGAATATGTAGCTCTTACAGAAGCAGCGAAAGAAGGCATACATTTAAATCAGCTTATAAATGACATGGGAATACCACATGAAACCATAGAAATCTTTAATGACAACCAAGCTGCGCAAAGTCTATCAAAACTTCCAATTGTAAGCTCAAAGACTAAACATATAGCTATAAAAGAACACTTTATAAGAGACGCTGTCCAGAGAGGACAAGTTAAAGTCTCATACTTGAAAACTCAAGAAATGGAAGCTGACATTCTCACTAAGGGACTCAGCTCACCTACTCACAAATACCTACTAGGCAAGATAGGACTGAAAGCACCCAACAGCGACACTTCGTGAGGGGGAGTGTTGTTATGTCACTCAGTGTCAATTGTAGCCAGTCTACTTGAAGACATCAGTCAAGATATTTATTAATAGTTTTATGTTAAATGTATTAAGTTAATATATACAAAGTTATGTTCTGTTATATGAAATCCGGTGTAGTCTCTCCTAACTATAAACATAGATGGTTCACTCCCAAGTGTAGCAGGAACACTCAATTGACAAGATTTTGTTTATGATTTAAGTTGGGGGCCTCATCACTAGAGTCTTGAAGAGCGCTAGTAGTAAAAATCTATTTGTTCTATTCTCTACTAGATTGTGCTGTAGTATTTTTTAAATACGAACAGTTGTCAATCGTTTAGTAAAATAAAATAAAAATAAACAAAGATCTATGGTATGCTGTAGTATTCGCGATGTATTTTTGTTTTTCAAAACTTGGGGGCCTCATTACGCGAAGCAGCACCATCGTTTTCTTAAAAAAATTACAATAATTCATTTTCAGTGTTTTAGACTTAAGATTTAAATTTGCTATCTGAATATAACATCTCGGGTTGGCGCAAACGGATAAGTAAAGGAAACAAACAAAAAATGAAACTCTGTCATTAGAGGTTCAAATCCAAGGGGGGACGACAATATGGGTGAAGTAAGAGTGTGAAATTAAATTTTTCACTTTTAACCAATTTATACGAAATTCTTTTAGAGCTTTCTTGGGATCACTCATCCATCGACTCCTCATCATTCTAGCGCTGAAAAGCGGATGGGAAGACTCGATTACCCTCAACAGCTCGTTGTTTGGTTGAATAAAATAAAAAAAAAATAAAAATGTCAGAAATAAAAATTTCTGACAGTTTCACGCTTCCGCCACTGGACTGTACTACTTGAGCCTCCTGCATCCCATCAACTATTTTCTTTAAAAAATCTTTGAGTGAGCCATTTATGTTAATATTGTTTATCTATGGCCTATCCCGTTATAAACTTCATCATCAGATGAAACCTCCCAAAAAATGACAAGACAACAATTGACAGTTCCAAATTTGTTAATTTATCATTTAATTGGAGATAAGGGAGTTAATCAGAGCGGTGGCCTATGGAGATTTATTTCGCTAAACTATTTAAAAGGCAACGTTTAATAGTAGACACCCTGGTGAATAAATCTCATCCAAGGTTTTACGTTATGTGTTTGATAGTAGAAGCAAGTTATATATTCATGACACGTCTCTCAGCTGTTCCACCAGATCCGTCACTGGATTAAAAACAATATGGCCGTCAACAAGTTACAATTTAGTCTGACAATTTATTTGCATTGCATGTATTTAACTTAAAAACACATAATATGTCTTTGATAAGTAGGGATGTTTAGTAACTCTGTGGTTTGAAAATATTTACAAAATACTGTTTTAGATAGAGGCTATATAAAGTGTCTACTTTACAGCCTAAAAAAGTCAGTAAAGAATAACTTTATTGCTAAGGCGATAAAAAAAATTACTAACATCCACCAGCTGTAAAGTTTTACTTTATAGCCGCTAAGCAAATCAGTAAGTGAAGTAAATAAGGTAAAATATTTAAAATAAATAAGTGAGGAGGGCTCGTAAAGACAAGTTTATAATCAGAAGGTAACAATGTTTCACTTCATAAATAGTAGCATATTCATGTTATCTATGACAGTAAAATATACATTTTTTTAAAATTTTATATCATTGACAGCGGCCTTAAAAACATTTTTTTTACGCAAAAAAGCATAAAAAATATATATATATTTTATATGCTAAATATATTATATATATTATATATATAATTATATATATATAATATATATATATATATATATATATATATATATATATTTATGTAAAGCGATTTTATTTCTTTAGGAATTAATTATCGATTCGCTTCACTTGTCAATGAACCCATTTCCGCAGCAATAAAATATCATTTTACAGCCTAGTTACATGTACTATTAAAAGTACAACTATACAATGCATGGGAAAGAAATTTAAGATTAAACTATTGTAGACTGAATTTTAAAATCTTTTACTGTAAACTCGATATAATGTATCGATTATAAACACTCATAATCGATTGTAATCTCTATGTGCAGCCTCTCTAAACTGTTATCTAAGTCATTTTAGTTTTGTAATTTTCTTTTGTCGAATGGTTTTCTTTTACGATTACCACGTCTACGAAGACTGGGTTGAACACCAGGTTGAATCCTCGACATCGATTTTACTCCGTGTAGACGGGGGTTTAACCCGGTGTTAAACACCGATATCAAGAACCGATAATTTGTAGGTTAAATCCCGATAATGTGTCGTGTACACATATCAGAGTGGAACCCGGTGATCAAAGTCAGGTTGTTTTAATAATTATTATTGCTTTCAATTTCTTCGATTAATTAATAAACATATGAATTTTTATTATGAATTTATTTACCTTTTCCTTATGACATAAAATCAAGATATTGATTTAGCATCAATCTGCTGTCGAAACTATATTGGTAAAATAATAGTTATTTATGCACCTAGTGAATAATGACACCCATTATAACCCTGGTCACTGTAATGATTCCTAAGGCTGAAAGCCGAAGGAATCATGATTTATAAATCCCGAGGCGCAAGCCGAGGGAATTATTTATTTTAATCCCGAGGTTTTAGCCGAGGGATAATTACAATTATCTCCCGAGGCTTGCCGAGGGAGATAATTTGACGAGGGTTATAATAGGGCATTATTCACGTGGTGCATACAAAATTTTATCTCCAGAAGGAAAAACAATATATATGAAACAAAAAAAAACTGTATTTGTTTATATATAGAATCAGTGAAACATAATTATACTATTTTATGCAAAATTAACAAAAATACATTGTATAATATATTTACATACAACATAACCACATACATACATAACAAACAATATAATAAACAAAAATATATAATACCTAAATGCTCTATTTTAACCGTATTTGCTTCGTCATCTACAAGACGGTTGAAGATTATCGGGGATATCGGGAAACAATTCATCTATGTCGTTTACTATCATTTCATTATCACTTTCCATCGTAAACAACCGCACTAAATCCTTTTATGATAAATATAACAGGAATATTACTCGAAAGATAAGAAAAAACTTAGTAAAAAAGTAGGTATTTATCGTCAAAACAGATTTGATAAAGAAATTATTTGTTTACAGACAGCTGGGATTTAATGAATCAGTGCTGCCAACATAACTTTGTTAACTCAAAATTCTTTACGTAGATTTTTGAATCTGTAATTTTAACTACTCAATAATTAAGTTGGCTAAGCTGGATTATAACCGGCGGAAATAATAAATTATTATTCCCGCTGGGTTATAATGACGGTCATTATTATATAAAAACAAGCCCCGAAATTTTTGATTAGTACCCTTTTGGAGATAAATTAATTTTTTAGCTCAAGTTTAAGTCGCGGTTCACTGTAATAAGCGCTGCTTATGATATTGGTTCTTCGCCTTCACATAAGAGCAGTGTATTTTCTTTTTCTGTTGTTCCTTACCGCATATGCCTCGTTTAATAAAAACACTAATTAGTAGGCTAGAGCAGTTATAATTATAACGCATACAAAATAAGGAAAGACCAATTCATGTTTTAAAAATATTCAAAATACTACGTAGAATACAAAACAGAAATAATTGCAAATCATGTTGATTTTGAAGAATGGCCAACCTAGACAAACAAATATCCTTTAAGACAATATTGATCTTCATTTAGATTTAACTTATTATTTTATGGATAAACGTCTTTATTAGCTACATAGAGATATATATTAGAAGAGCATAGCCTATATTAAAACATCGAGAGGCCTGAAACATCTTTTTGAGGCTCTCAGGGGCTCTGTGTAACCTCATTGAAACTTCCTCTAAGAGTGAGTTAAGGTTAAAACTAATAAATCGTTGACAGCGTTTCTGGCATTGTTAGGGTTTTGTTTTCTATTATAAACGTTGTATTATATAAGTTACTGTATTTTTTAATGTTTACTTCATCATATTAATATTAATGGGTGTTCACTTGATCAAGTTACTTCTTTGATGTTTCAAAATTCAACCCATAGGGCCCCTCTAGTAATAATATCTCTATGATTAGCTCTATTTTTCATAGAGATATTATTACTAGAGGGGCTATTGGTTGAATGTTAAAGCATCGAAAAAATAACCTGACTACCTTCGAATTTCAATGTAGTTAAATACACAGAACAAAATTACTGTAACAAATATTAAAGAACGTTTAAAATACATACTAAACACAGATAATGTCCGGGAAGCTAAAAACAATTGATTTATTATAACCTTAACTTACTTTTAAAGGAGGTTTCAATGAAGTTACACAGAGTCTTTGAGAGCCCCAAAAAGATGTTTCAGGCCTCTCAATGTTTTAATTTTTTAATGAAGAGTATGAAGTGACTTTCTAAGCATAATATCAAAAATCAGAAGAGGTTAGATTCATCACCATAATTAGCTGAGCATACAAAATTGTAAGCCTGTACGACAAATAGTGACAAAGTACTTTAGGGAGTCGAAAAAGGTACGGGTGGTACGGCCTTGACATCTAATAGTACGCAGTGTATTTAAATAGAATTAGTCTTTTGTAACATTGGTACTTCAGTGGGGGGGGGGGGGGTGGATAGATTTAAAACATCTGGCAAACATCGCGTCGTAGGTAAGGCGTCTGAGGAACTAAACACTTCAAGACAAGACCTTTTAACAAACATGGGGGTAGCATCATATCCGCTGCCACCCAGCTTTCTTCATTACTCTTTATTTTTTATAAAGAAAACAGCGACGACTTTCTTAATAAGCGACTAAAAACTTAACATTCTACCTAAATAGTAAACATTATTAACCCAAAAATAAAAAAAAGTAAACAAAACTAACGCAAAAATATAAAAATTAAACGAAACTAACAAGAAAATAAAAAAAAAAAATTAAACAAAACTTACGCAAAGATAAGAAAATTAAACAAAACTAACGCAAAAATAAGAAAAGTGGACCAAACTTAACTAGGTAATATTTCACCTAAATTCGCTGCTGATATTAAATCGCAGCAATGCAAAGGGCAAAATTTTCAAATAAAAAAAAGCAAATAAATAAAAATGGGTTCTGAATTTTTTGGATATAAAAAGACATAGAACTAACTCTCTTAGGCTATAGTCTTTGTATAGTCAAGCTGAAGTCTTTATATTCAGGTTCCTGCTGAACTTATAGTCAGTCAGTCTCCAGTCTTTATATAATCAGGTAGTAGTCTTTATGATCAGGTTCCTACTGTACTTTATGGTCAGGTCGCAGTACTTATAGTCCGTCAGTCTCCAGTCTTTACATAGTCAAGTTAGAGCTCATATGGTTGGGCTACCTTAATTAAAGTCAGTCTACAGTCTTAATTCAGAGTAACTCTCCAGTACTGTTGCTAAAATCAAGACAGTGAGCAGTGTTTGTTTAATACAATTTGACTCATAATAGACAAATTTATAATTTATTATACATTGGTTTTAAATTTATTATAAATTATACAAATTTATTATAATTGACTCAAAATTTGACAAGTAATCCCCAAAATTCATATCAGTGACAATTTCAAGTCAAGCATCCCAAGTTACAAGAAATCCAATTGCATGTTTTTTTCAAAGAAAAGTCCAAACACATTAATCCGCATTCTTCGCACATACACACAAAATCTTTCATAATATTTTTTGGTTCTGTAAGTGCTGAAACGTAGACATATGGTGACAAAACGAGCAACATTTATCACTGTCACAATGCTTTCTCCTGCTACAGTAAAAGGTAGGAAAGCAAGCATGGCATCTTAGTTAACTTTGCCATAATTCCTTCCTTACCAGCCTCAACTACTTTTAATTTATTCTCTGTCATGACGACAAATAAGTCCTATTCTTCCGCTAGCTTACATTTGAATACGATCTAACTAACATCAAATATACTTAAATACATTTTTCTAACATTTCTATTATACTTACATTATATTTTATACGGTCTTATGTAAGTCTCTTATATTCCCTTGTAGCGATATTAAAAATAAATTTAAGTATTTTCTTTACAATTATATATTCTTTTTTACTACCGTTGTATATTTTTTTAATAATTATATATTCGTTTTATTAATAATTTTACATTTGTTCTCATTAAATTATATATACGTTTTCATGACAATTATATATTCGTTTTTATTACAATTGTTTATTTTCTTAATAATTATGTATCCGTTTTCTTCATAATTTTACATTTGATCTCATTAAAATGATACACACGTTTTCATTACAATTATATATTGGTATACTTTAAACTTGTAAATATATTATTACCATTATATATTTGCTTACTTTGAACTTGTGAAATCGTTTTCATTACAATTATATATTTGTCTATAAAATTCATTACGGAACCCCTGTTTTAAAATGAAAATTAATTTGTTTCCTCGTGAAATTTTGAATTGTTCCAGAACATTTAATAATTTCCAATAATATAATTTCAATATATAAAATCACAGTTGACACCGTAGAAACCTTTCTCTATGAAAGAAACCCTCTATATTCAAGGTTAGCAACAAACCTCCCTTGTTGTAAATGCTAAACTAAACAGGCCATAATGGTCAAATGATTGAAAATTGAAAAAGTCAACTAAGCAATTTCAAAATAAATAAACAGTACAATAGTTATTTACGCCATAAGACTGAGAAGTGTGTCTTTATGTCACGGCAATTAGATTTACCGACGAGCGAAGCGAGTCGGGAAAAATTGACAAGACATAAAGACACACTTCTCAGCCGGATGGCATACACTATTTTTTTTGAGGTAGCACTCATTAAATAAAGCACTCATTAAAAAAAAATCAAAAAATAGCACTCATTAAACTGCGCTATATACTTAATTGAAAAAAAACAAACATCCAATTATTATTAACTCCATATTATCGCCGTCATTAAATTCATCCATAGCTTCACACTTTTACTCAAAAATGTAAAAGCTTTACAAATAAACACACAAAAATTGTCAATTAGAACACCTTTTAAAAACGAAAAAAAAAATTAGTCTACGAACAAAAACAGAAACAAAATGAACGTTTTTAAAGAAAACTCATGAAGGTTTAACACAGATTGTTTTTTGAACACGCTACATTACAGTAATGGCGGCAATATATGAATTACTTTTACGTCCTAGGAGGTTTTTTTTACATTCATTATTGTCCTCGGAGGTGAAAAGTACTAAATAACCTCCTATAACAATAATGATTGGCTTCTCATCCTAAAAACGGTCCAATAAAGTGCTCAATTACGTACTACCTAAAAAAAATTAATTTCTATAATAGAAACTTCATAACACACAACAATGAGCGAAGAGCAGAAGATTGATTTCTACACGATGATGTAAGCAAAAGGATTTGTAAGTCTCCAAATGTATTGAGAAAGGGTATGTCTTCTCTAATCTATTTCAAGCCTCCTAATATATTGAAATAGGGTGCCCAATCTAGCAAAATAGATTTATATTTTAAGCCTCAGATTTTACTGATATAGGGGGTACCTCAGCAGGCAAAATAGATCTATATTTCAAGCCTCTCAATTTATTGAGATAGGGTATGCCCCATCTAGCAAAATACATCTATATTTCAAGGTTCCCAAGGTATTGAGATAGACCTCTTAAGTTATATATCTCAATATTCTACCGAATAAAGAGATTTTATAAGGATAATTGACACGTACAAAAATATTAAATATTTACTAAAGTGTTCGCTCTTAAATCTCAAGGTAAATAAATGTTATTTAAACAATTAACAAACAGACGATAACAGTCTGTGAAAATATTCAAAATCTCAAACGAGAGTGTACATCCTAAACATTACAATTTTAATTATAACATCTTCGAACTCATAGAGATATATTACTAGAGAAGTCTTAACCTATATTAATACGTTGGGAGGCTTGGGACCATAGAAATGTATTACTTAGAACTCATAGAGATATATTACTAGAGAAGGCATATCCTATATTTATACATTGGGAGGCTTTGTATTGTCGAGCAAAACATAAGCAATACATTGCTTGCGTTATGTATACTAAACCTTTTGTTAAAAAAGTTTATGTTTTTTTGTACTGTAAATTTGATTATATTAATAATGGAAGATGATAGGGCATCTCTAGTAATAATATTTCTATGATCCAACTCATGAACGTTACTTCTTTCACTTTCTACCTTATAGAAGTCACTCCTAGATTGTATATGTATACATGATCTTTTAATTCACTTTCTTCAACACACCGTCAAGTTTACGAACTAACTTGTGTGCTTGCCAGCAGGGAATCAACACACGGCCAAATAAGGCCCGCGTCACAACAAGAATGTGGCCCAAAGGTGCCAATTTTTAGTCTCGTGGCTTAAAGAATCTCCACGTTTTTTGCTACCAAAGTGCTTCATTCCCGCTTCTATCATAAGGAATAGGCAAGCAACATACAAGAGACGCAAGCTTCGCTCGCTACATTGCTTACATTACAAAAGAGGTAAAAGCATAAGCATGCGACTCTGATGATCTTTATAAATATCTAAGAAAATATTTATACTTAGATAAAGATGATACTTAAATAAAGATATTTCTTATAAAAATAAATAAGGTCGTGAAATTAATTAATTTAATAGAAATATATTTATCACTGCTAATTTTAAATTATTAATATATCCAATTAATTACAAATTAATAAATTGAGTAATAATTCTAAAAAATTACTAGAAATCCTGTCAACCTGCCAAGATATCTATTTGGCAAATTTGTCATTCTCGTTTTCTAGAATACAAGTCAATATTGGGTCATATAATGCTAAATATTTGTTAAATCTTACATGGGAAATACAACTTCCCACTGATAATTAAACTAAACATGTCAAATACTAAGAAACGATTAATAAGATATAAATAATGGTCAAATATTGGCAGATTTCTGTATCCATAGATCTCAAATTTTTCTTTCTCTTGTATAAAACCTCCGATATATCTCTTTTATACATCAAACGAATTTGTCCGAAGACCAAAATCGACAAAGGCAGAATTGAATGAAATTTTGCACAGAAATAGAACTCCTTGATAACTTGAAAGCAATTGTTATGAAAAGTTTTTGACGTCATTAACCTACTTTATGACGTCATCAATCTTATAAACACCGGTGAAGTGGGGATCCGATGTTTATCGAGTTTCATTTGTTTTAGGGGATGACGAATGTATTAAGAGAGGTTTCAGCTTAATCGGAATAACCGTTCGGTCGAAAAATGAAAAATGATCTTCTTAAACTTGTCATGCATGATTTAATCGAGTTACATATTTCGTTGTTGAGGGGGCTAAAAGGTCACGTTATCAAAAAAATTCCAACCACGGCGAGCTGCAATAAGTCCCATTTAAAGTAAAGGAATGCTTCAGAATAATGCTTGATGAAGGATCTAAAAAACCAATAGCAAGAGTGTTTTAATACTTCATTCTAGAACATTGCTTTAAGTTTGAGCGAGACTCGTATGATACGACAAAGGACTAAGTCTCAAGTGAACTTAACTTATGTCCTTGATTCTGGAGTACAGCTTGTAAAAAGTAAGCATACACTTGTTTCAATGTATATCAAACTGATACAAGGAACGCCGTTCGAAACCGGACAAGAAAATATCTTTGGAGTCAGATAAGAGGGACAGGTAGAAACGTTGTCAAACTTATACAGAAGAAAGTGCGACAACCTCGGGGTGTAACAGTCAGTAAACCATATAATAACAACAATAAGACATTATACAGTTCTATTCATAGAACTAGTGCCGATGACAAGTTTTTTCAGCCGTATTCTTCAAAAACTATGTTAGGTGCAAAACAAAAAATAAAGCAAGAATGAATATGGAGTTTCACCTTTAAACGGGAGAAATAAAAGAATTGCAGCCTCGTTTTCATGATGTAAATAATATGAGTATAAACTCCCTGTTGTTACAGTCTGACCAAATTAATTTCAATATTGAATCTTCATTAGGTCGGATGAAAACCTGTCCTTCCCCTCGCAGCAACACATGCTAAAACACTCTTGGATAGCTGGCTAATGAACACACTAAAACTTAACTGGCATGCCTTTGCTGGTTGCAGACAAGCAAAAATGTTCATTACTGGGCCAATTGTAAAAAATACAAATTTCCTAATTAACCTCAGCAAGCCTTGCCTTAGGAACCTAGTTAGTGTTCTGACCGGTCACTGCAGATTAAATAAACATCTTAATACTTTAGGAATAATCTCAGAGGCTAACTGCCCCATGTGTGAGCATTCTGAGGAGACAGCCTTTCACCTGCTTGCAGAGTGTGAGGCCTATACTTCTCTTCGTACCCGCATATTTGGCGTAGGCCTCTTGTATGAAGAGGAGCTTTCTTCTCTTAGTTGGAGAGATATCCTACAATATATCAACCTTTCCAAGAGATTCTTGGTAGAGGTGGTGTAGACTAAGGAATCGGGGCTGGCAAGAAGGGCCCAACAACGTGGCCTATTTGCCTGGCTTTGCCTCCCCACCCTATTACTACTACTACTACTATATTAGGTCGGATTTTATTAAGATTTAAGTTTATTAGAGCATATTTGTATAGGCACTGATCATGGCTTCATTTTAAGTTGACAGTGAGTAGTCATTAAATTATTTTCTGGACGTCAGTTATTGCGATTTCTTTAGGAAATTTATTGATCACGGTTAATGACATAACGGAGAAAAAATGATTTTCCAGGTAGCATAACTAAACCCAGATTGGTTATTTTACCAAGTTTAAACTCTCTAGAAAAAACACACTGGTAGGCTTTGATTGATAGATACCAGTAGTTATGCCAACCAGGCGTTTTACTTTGTCTAAATGAAGTTGCTTGTTTTTAAACTTAAAATTTATAAAGCGCTTTTATACAGAATAATGTGCTAAGAAAATTAAAATTTTTTTCAAAGTGGTTTTAAGAGATTCAAGGTCCATAGTTATAAAATTCAACGGAAGAGCATTATAGAGTTTGATGTCGACTATGAAGGGTTTTTTTTAAGTTTTCTCCATTCTTCTAAAAAGAGTAGCAAAATTCTTTGCATTTCTAGTAGTGTAATAATAAATGTCAGAGTTTCAATAAAATGTAATATAAAATGAAATGTTCAGTAACAGTTAAAAATTTTCGTTCTTTACAAATAGGTTTGATTTAAGCTTAAGATTATTTAAGATCTTAAGCTAAAGATCTACATCCGTGGCCGTGATCGTAAAGGCACTCGATTTCGACCCCGGAGGTCCGGGGTTCGCAGCCCGGGCTGTGCTCTAAGATTTTATGAATAGTATTTGTATTAAAATGATTTCGCTAACTTTAATTAATTCTTAGAGTGTAGTAGATGTAACCCACCTGAGGTGGTTCCCGCAGGGTGAATACCCTGATGGGCCGAAAGGCCCTAGGCGGGCATTTATTTATTTATTATTTAAGCGAATAATTCTTAGTAATTATTCGGAGAGCACGATTTTGTAAAATAAGAACTTGACCCAGATGGGCTGAGGTGCCCCAAGCTTCGATGCAGTAAGTTAGTTTTGAGTATATACAGCCATGATAAAGCTGAATTCTAGCTACAACGATGCAGACACACACAAAAATACAGACACTAGACACTGTCATCTCTATGTACTTCTACATTTATAACTTGAAGCAACGCATCCTACTTTATACAAACGAAACTTGCTGACAAAGCGATTTCTATCAGTAAATATTCTCAAGACCAGGTAGCTGGCAAGAGAAACCAGATATTCATAGATCCAATATGAATCCAGTTATATCCCAGCATCTAACTGAGTCCCGCATACCTCCGTCTACTTTAGATTCAGTCAGTTTCACTGACAGTAACCTATTCCCATCCAGGCAGAACTTTAAAGACAACTGTATATCTTGAAACAAGGACATCTCAAAAGTTGTTTGGAGCTGAGCAGAACATAAACGGGCTCTATCGTAAAGGATTGAAGTCACTCCACCATTAAGTTTGTTTATAAACGAAATAAGCGTTGTACTAACAAGAGATCATCATTACAGCCTGCCACACAAACAAATAACAAAACAAAACTGAACGATAGAAAATAAATAAAATAATTATGAGACTTACATAGATTGCATTGCAATACCATAGAATACGTTTCATACATAAATTACATTACAATACATAACGTCACATTTAAAGACACTTAAAGCGCTGATAGGGAAACAAAGAGACAAAATCAGTTGGTTCAAAAAATCAATACAAAACAAATCTATAACAAGAATATAAAATGTAATAATAAGAGCGAAGTAAGAAGGTCAAGGGTGGTCCCCTCAAAATAAAAACCCATGGACCTAAATATTCCATGAACAGTCTGCAAAAAGTAAAATAGATAAAAGAAAGTATAAGAAGGAAATTTAAAGAGAAAAATCCTCTCCGTGTTGATAATATGTCACTATATGTTACGCTTAGAGCATGTTGTGTAGCCAACTCCAACATAACACTTTCTAACATAATTATGTCCTTATAAGAAGAAAACATGGCTCCCCACAGATTTATAACTAAAAGACAATCTCATTAGATAGTTTTAGCGAATTCTTATTAGAAAATATAGCTTATGAATTTGTTTAGACGACAGAAGTAGTGGATAATTATATATATATATATATAATATATATATATATATATATATAATATATATATATATATATATATATATATAATATAAGAAGTGGATGTATGTAAACAAATATATGTAGCTCGGAAACTTCATTTATAACTAGACCGATGAAGTCGAATGTCGAAAATTCTCCATACCACCATTATTTTCACCATTTGTAAGTTATTATTTTGAATGTTTTCCCAATAAAAACACATGCGAGTGAAAAAAGAGCCAAGTCTAACGTAAAAAGTTGTGAGATCATTGAATAAGCCAAGTCGTAGTTTCCCAATAATGCTTGTAAATATATGAGGTTTAGGCGGTTTCACTTTGTGACCTGGCCATTACGCAGCTTAAGGTTGTGTGGTACTTAACATCTAGCATAGAGAGTTGACACACTATAATGGGTCAGGTCATTCCATATCAAATCAACACAGATAAGAACACGTGATATCCCCAATTGTAATGTAATTGGGCTGACAGGTAGGCACCATAAAAGGAAGGAAAAATTCAGATTTTTGGCTCATTTGGCGCAGCCATATTGCCGCAGTAGGGTCTTAAATTTTCCAAAAAAAAGTGATTTTTCAAAATTTCTTTGGCTACAAAAATGGCTGTATCTAAAATTCTGCAAAGGTTATGATTTTATTTTGGTGGCGTTTGAAAGCTTAAACTTGGCTCTTTCAAAGAGATTCTACATACTTTTGGATAATTAGTTTTATTATGAGCAAATATAAAATACAAATGCTAATATCTCAATAAGCCAATTTTTAAACATTTTAAAAAGAGCTTAAACTATTAGTAAAATGTCCGCAAGATTCATAAACTTCGTAAAAAAAGTTAAGGTATATCACATTTATTTATAAAAAAGTGCCTTTTTTACACTTTGACATACCTTGACAATTAATCTCAACGGTCACCAATACATTCACTGACCTCGCTCGATCCTCCTAAACTTTTATGATGTAACAAAAACCGCAGATATACTTGCTGTATTAAAACGAAACTTAGTACACATATTTGTTACGTAAAGAGATACACTTGTACTAAATTTCAAATCTATTGCATTATTTTCTAATTTTTTAAAAAACGTACACAAGTCATTAGATAAAAATTGAACTAATGCCGATAACGAGTTGAAACTCGGCACGCATGTTGGTTTTATACATGACTACATGCGTGCCAAATCTCAAACAAATCGACAAATTTTCGACGAGACCTAAAGATCGATTTTATTACGAAGCCTCAAATAAATCGACAAATTTTTGACGAGACCTACAGATCGATTTTATTACGAAGTCTCAAACAAATCGACAAATTTTTGACGAGACCTAAAGATCGATTTTTTACGAAGTTCAAACGACAAATTTTTGACGAGAACCTAAAGATCGATTGAAGTTTCAAACAAACGACAAATTTTTGACGAGACCTAAAGATCGATTTTATTACGAAGTCTCAAACAAATCGACAAATTTTTGACGAGACCTAAAGATCGATTTTATTACGAAGTCTCAAACAAACGACAAATTTTTGTCGAGACCTAAAGATCGATTTTATTACGTCTCAAACAAATCGACAAATTTTTGACGAACCTAAAGATCGATTTTATTACGAAGTCTGAAACAAATCGACAAATTTTTGACGAGACCTAAAGATCGATTTTATTACGAAGTCTCAAACAAATCGACAAATTTTTGACGAGACCTAAAGATCGATTTTTATTACGAAGTCTCAACAAATCGACAAATTTTTGACGAACCTACAGATCGATTTTTACGAAGTCTCAAACAAATCGACAAATTTTGACGAGACCTAAAGATCGATTTTATTACGAAGTCTGAAACAAATCGACAAATTTTGACGAGACCTAAGATCGATTTTATTACGAAGTCTAAACAAATCGACAAATTTTTTCGGACTCTACAAATAGACCTAAAGATCGATTTTATTACGAAGTCTGAAAGACAATTTTTGTCTAAAGATCGATTAAAAAACAAATCGACAAATTTTTGACGAGACCTTAAGATCGATTTTATTACGAAGTTTCAACTCTTTAGCATAAATACACTGGGAGCTACGATGATAAAACACACATCCATACAGACAGACAACTTAGTGAAAACCACTCAGGAGGTCTTAAAAACACCTAAAACGGATAATTCCGTTAACATCCCGGTTTCAATTTTTTTTCAAACACAATACGTTTCCTATATACCTACGGTATAAATAAGAAAAAGTAAAAACCGACTAGTAGGTATTATATTATATATATATATATATATATATATATATATATATATATATATATATATATATATATATATATATATATATATATTATATATATATATATATATATATATACATATATATATATATATATATATATATAATATATATATATATATATATATATATATATATATATATATATATATATATATAGTAGTTAACATATATTTGTTTATATTTTACATGAAACTATCACAAAGCTCCTAGCTTAGATTTACAATAAATAAAGCAAAGAAGCAAAATCTGAGTATAAATGGATAATGGACATATGGACATGTTATTAAAAAGTTTAATATAAAGCTGCGGGCTACAGGTAAAGATATTTTCTCTCATCTACGGCATTTCGTTCCATTTTGACCGAGTCTATTTCGGGGCACAATTTTCTACTGGAGTCCAGAAATGTTATCTCCCTAGAGTTTCACACAGCAGGTGAAAATATCAAACATTCTTTTCATAAACCAATAACTATACGAAACAAACTGCTAACTATAGGCACAAAAAATTATATTCTTGCTTCTAAGATGATAAATATTCTGTCACATGATAATTATGTGAAGCTAAAAGCTTAAGTAAACAAAAATTAAAGCTTTAAGGTCATTTTATGTAAACAAATATATGTTTATCGATAAACATGTTAAGTAACTTTATTTGGAATTATAGAAATATCTCCTCTCCCCCTATAAGGAAAAAATACTTTAAAAGTCCAAGAAGTAAGCCAACAAAGTCATCTGCAGTCAAGTCTGAACCGTATACTTGTATACATAGCGCGTGAGTTCGCTCTCACGTCTACGACAGCACGGCGTCGGCTGGTCGAGTACAAACTCGTTATCAAATTAATTCATCAGAAATAATAAGAATAGAAAGTATCAGTCATTTTCAATCAAAGCCAACAATAGATCCAGGCCAACAATAGATCCAGGCCAGCAATAGATCCAGGCTAGTAGATATTGGCAAATAGATAAACACGATTACTCCAATTGTAAAAAAACATTCAATGTAACTTTTATGAAGTAATAAACTATAAATTCAGCTTTAGAGCATTAGAGAAGTAAATAAACATTCAATGTGTCTTTCATGAAGGATTAAACTATAAATTCAGCTTTAGAGCATTAGAGAAGTAAATAAACATTCAATGTAACTTTCATGAAGGATTAAACTATAAATTCAGCTTTAGAGCATTAGAGAAGTAAATAAACATTCAATGTGTCTTTCATGAAGGATTAAACTATAAATTCAGCTTTAGAGCATTAGAGAAGTAAATAAACATTCAATGTGTCTTTCATGAAGGATTAAACTATAAATTCAGCTTTAGAGCATTAGAGAAGTAAATAAACATTCAATGTGTCTTCATGAAGGATTAAACTATAAATTCAGCTTTAGAGCATTAGAGAAGTAAATAAACATTCAATGTCTTTCATGAAGGATTAAACTATAAATTCAGCTTTAGAGCATTAGAGAAGTAAATAAACATTCAATGTGTCTTTCATGAAGGATTAAACTATAAATTCAGCTTTAGAGCATTAGAGAAGTAAATAAACATTCAATGTGTCTTTCATGAAGGATTAAACTATAAATTCAGCTTTAGAGCATTAGAGAAGTAAATAAACATTCAATGTGTCTTTCATGAAGGATTAAACTATAAAATTCAGCTTTAGAGCATTAGAGAAGTAAATAAAACATTCAATGTGTCTTTCATGAAGATTAAACTATAAATTCAGCTTTAGAGCATTAGAGAAGTAAATAAACATTCAATGTGTCTTTCATGAAGGATTAAACTATAATTCAGCTTTAGAGCATTAGAGAAGTAAATAAACATTCAATGTGTCTTTCATGAAGGATTAAACTATAAATTCAGCTTAGAGCATTAGAGAAGTAAATAAACATTCAATGTGTCTTTCATGAAGGATAAACTATAAATTCAGCTTTAGAGCATTAGAGAAGTAAATAAACATTCAATGTGTCTTTCATGAAGGATTAAACTATAAATTCAGCTTTAGAGCTTAGAGTAGACTATAAATTCAGCTTTAGAGCATTAGAGAAGTAAATAAACATTCAATGTGTCTTATG
Source organism: Microvelia longipes (assembly GCA_018340805.1). NCBI lineage: Eukaryota > Metazoa > Arthropoda > Insecta > Hemiptera > Veliidae > Microvelia > Microvelia longipes. Next base: position 56,675,324 of record JACMZG010001863.1, read on the forward strand.
AAAGGATTAAACTATAAATTCAGCTTTAGAGCATTAGAGAAGTAAATAAACTTCAATGTGTCTTTCATGAAGGATTAAACTATAATTCAGCTTTAGAGCATTAGAGAAGTAAATAAACATTCAATGTAACGATTAGAGTAGTAACTTTCATGAAGGATTAAACTATAAATTCAGCTTTAGGCATTAGAGAAGTAAATAAACATTCAATTAGTACGTTCACACACACTTTAGATCCGCGGATCGTATAGAGTACGATATCTCAATACGGTAATATTAGCTGTATGAACCATGCGATTCCCGACCATGCGCTGTCTTTTTGTGTGTGTACCTTAAGAGACGATCGTATTTAACGGATAACCTTCTCATCGAACTTTTATTTTACTTTATTTCACTTCTATATAACTGTTTCTGATAAAATAACTTTTGGAATATTATTTTTCTTAGTGTAACTTTATTATTATGCAAAGAAATCACAATTTAATTAAATATATTTTTTGTTTTAAACTTTCTTATAACCAAAAATGAACCTTCACTATACAAAACGCCATGTTTTGGCGGGATCAGTTATCACTCGATCGACTAAACAAATACGCTGCAAGAACCGTGAAGTTAGTTGACCGCATTGTATACGTATTCTATACGATCAGCGGATCTAGAGTGTGTGAGAACGTACTAAATGTATCTTTCATGAAGGATTAAACTGTGCGGATTTCCGAAGATTCCGAACATTCAAAACGCTTCGATGTACCTTAATGAAACTTAGGACAAAAATCAACCTTATAAATGTTTAGAACCAAATGTTTATAAAAAAGTGTATAACGTCATAAACCTACAATAATGACACAACAAAAATTGTAAGAAATAGCAAATCCTTGATAAGTCCGAAAAAACACACCGGTCAACACACATACATCGGTCTGAAATATAAAACACACGGACTGCATTGAAACTTGAACACATACACTTAATAAGGTTAACTTTTTTTTATCAGCATTAGATCTTAAAATTTAACACATGTATAACTTAATGTAGACAAACCACATGTGTGGTTGAATATTCTTTATTCTATAATGAATATTAGATTCTTTATTGAAATAAATATTGTAACATTAGTAATTAATAATACTATGAATATTTTTTTTAAATTTTATTAGTAATTAAACATTAAATATGAACGAATTTCAAGAGGCAAATTTCACCAAAATATACCCAAAGAAAAAATAATTTCTTTAAAAAAAGAATTTGGTGTAGCTGTTTGATTTTATTGATTTTTCTGTCTATATTTTTAATATTAAATTATAATTGGACCCTGCAGGGTAGAATGGCAGAGAATTCGGTGAAAATAATAATTTTCAGTTTCCTCTCTAAGCAAAATGAAAAGGAAAAAAAATCCGGTACTGGGTTCCTCGGAAATTTTCCTCGCCATATCGGATTCACAACGTTTTTCCCAACGATTCGGACTCGTTTTGCTCGTCCTCAGAATATGAGAATCACTTATTTATATTCCAGTACGTCTTCGGACTCAGACAGTAATAACATCCATTTTATTTTCAAGGTCACCTATCCAAGTACTGACCTCGTTTGACGCTAATTAACACTTATGATAAAACAAAAACCCGTGGAACGAATTCAAGCCATTCGATAAAAAATTGAAATGGAGCTGATTATGAGTTGAAAATCATACTTTCGTTCATAATAATTTTAATCATAATCATAAATTTTTATTTGCAGAGTCATTATTGCCGGTAAATAAAATTATTATTTTACGGACATGAAAGCTAAACATGTAGATGACATTTGTACCAAGTTTAACTCTTGAGCATAAAGATACCGGTACGAGCAGATACATAGACGTGCAGGTACTTAATGGGACCGCTGTACTTGCTTATTGTATAGACCAAGAGCCCAGGGGTGTTTTGTTAATAAAAAGTGTAATGGCTGGAACCGGTCTCAATTTTTCGTAAATATCTTCCTGAACAAGAATCTGCAATTCTGCAGACTCGTATCGGATGGGTGTCCCAGGCAGAACGTACTTTACATGTCAAATTTACCACCGAAGTTAATAAAAAGTGTAATGGCTGGAAACGGGTTTAATTTTTCGTAAATACCTTCCTGAACAAGGATCTGCAATTCTGCCGACTCGTGTCGGATGGGTGTCCCAGGCAGAACCTTTGACCCCTAAAGTGTGTTCTGCCTGGGATACCCATACGATACGAGTTGGCAGAATTGCAGATCCTTGTTCAGGAAGGTATTTACAAAAAATTGAGACCGATCCCAGCTATTACATTCTTTATTAACAAAACACACCTGGGCTCTTGGACTAGTATACCTGTCGTGCATTTCCTCATATACTTAGATTTTCTTTAGGTCATCCACATAGATTTATATACATGTATATATAAACGAGTAATATAATATTTATACGCTATTTAGGATTGTCCGAGTCCGATTAAGCTAAAACCAGCCTCAATTTATTCAGTATACCAAAAAACTTGAACAATAACACATTGCTTAATCATCTTTTAATTTTTCTTCGACATGGTTTACAGGTCAAAATTAATGTCAGCTATCTCACATACGCTGAAGTTGTGATAAACATCTAAAAAAGTCAAACAAATTGATCACTTAAAATTTAAATTTATAAATTTTGATGACGTCATGAGGTCGGGTAAATGACTTCACAAATTTTACACAGCAACAGGGCTTGGGAAAAGTCCACAACATCGTTTAGATTGATTTCTTTAACATGTGTATAAGAGAAAATATGTCCTTCTTATGTCTTTCTGATATATATGAATGAAATGAAGTCAACACTAAAACGTAAATAATAAAAGAAAGGAAGTCTCTCCACAAAACAAAACTTTATTGGCAAAGCGCTTTTAACCTAACTAGAGGCCATCATCAGAGTCTGACTCTAATACCTAATAAGAAAACATAGACTCACTTCTCTACATCTTTAACATCTCAACGGTTTTGCACTGATGATGGCCTCTAGTTAGGTTGAAAGCGCTTTGCCAATAAAGTTTTGTTTTGTGGAGATACTTCTTTTTTTTATTATTTATGATGGACTCCATTCACGCTCATTCTACTAGTACTAAAACGTAGTTATATTATTCAACTGACCTTAACCTCTACAGTATAATCTGTGTGTATTTCCTGCCTTCAATGTGTATAAATACTGAGTTAGGATTACTCTACAACAATGCCAGAGAATAATTAAAGTCAATATTAACCATGAATCCACTTACTACCAATTAAAGAAAAGTAACGAATCGAGAAGAACATAATTGGTCCGTAATGAAATACTTAGCTCCAAAGAAAGACTTAATTAAATTTGACAGCATGAGGAAAATAAAAAGTTTTGAATACGTGCGATAGGGATTTAATCCATTTCTACTGCGCTAGAGAAATTTAGCACATTGAAAATAGATAATAAAGGAAAATATTGATTATTAATGAACGTGATTGGAGCATAATGCGATACATTTTTAGCAGTATATTTAATAGAAATATTTAAATTCAAGTGGCGTGGAAAAGTAATGAATTTGGAAGATTGCGATTGGTTTATTATACAAAATGGATCAGAGGAAATTCACGAAGATTGTGATTGGTTTATTATACAAAATGGATCAGAGGAAATTCACGAAGATTGTGATTGGTTTATTATACAAAATGGATCAGAGGAAATTCACGAAGATTTGCCTTCCAGTGGAAACAGTATCAGTAAAAATGAGGATTCCGACATTTCGCTTCCACTGTGCGAGCCACTGAGGATGCCTTCTACAGTGAAAGCGAAACGTCCAACTCATTTCTTCATTGACGCGGTCAATATAGGAAATTTTATCAGCTTTAAAAAATGTCCTCTTCATGTTTTACACACGACCCACAGGGAACCACTTATTTCAAGAAAACATAAATTTGTGTGATTTTCTTAACTTTTGAGCATGCGCAATCATATGATGGGCTCCACTCTGGATAGGCAGACTATGTTTTTCCTTCATAATTTAAAGTATATTTTCAGAAAAAATTGGTTTGAAGTAGTACAAAAGTCACATTTTTTCAGTTTTTCACTCTGATTACATGGGTAGTCAGGTGTGAACTATAAATAAATAATGGTCACAGACTGTACTGACTTTGACAATTACAATAATATACGAAGAAAAAATTAAATATTTACTAATTTAAAAAGTTTGTATTAACCGCAAGTTGAAGAAGCAATCGAAGAATCAGCTACCGTCGATACTTGCTGTTGGATATGAATATCCCTGGACCGGTTTCGGCATAACCCCATCATCAGCAGGCGGGGCAACACTTATTCACTGATGTAACTTTATTAGTTGAGAGCTTGAGTGTTGCCCCGCCTGCTGATGATGGCGTTATGCCGAAACCGGTCAAAAAAAGATAAAAACTAATAAATAGTCAAAACACATTTTATAAAAATGTTACGTATCGACATTGAATCAGGTTGGGCCCAAGAAATAACAATATGAGAGTGCCTAGTCTAGGCGTAACAAAGGCTGAGATTGGGCTCCAAGGCTTTATCACTGATAACTAGATAATGGCAGAGCAAAAATACAACAAACTCCTGTATAACACTTTTATACACTCAACCTTAAACAACACAATACTTCCTCCCATAAACTCGATGAAGGTAGAGAAGAAGTAAATAAAAACTAAAATAAAATAGAAAATAGACTCTAAGAACTATGGAAAATGTAACAAGGTAAAATAAAAGCATTAGCTTTTATTCGATATTTTTGTGAGAAATTATTCTCTTAAGGCGAAAAGCATTATTTCTGAAAGAAATTCACTTTCTTAGCCTAGTTTCTAAAAGTGTTTATTCTTTATTTAGAACAACTTGATCTATTTAGTTATATTTAGAAACAAAAGGCAAAAACTTTATCAAATTATAACTTTAAAATAAGGACTTTACTGGACCGAATATTTCGATTATTTTGATACCTGCAAGATGAATTGTGAGAGTTCAAATTCGTCACTATTACCCGGATATGGTAGATTAACCGTATATGGTAATTTATGTCACGTTTTGGTAACTTTTAAAGTTAAAATAAAACATATAATATTAACTGTTTTAAAAACTACATTCAGCTAAAGAAAAGTGATAGAAATAAAACCATATTTCAGTGACTTTTCTCAGACTAATTGTTTGACATAGATTCTTGTCAGCAATAATCCTTTTTTATTATTGAATATAAATAAAATTCATATTCCACACGTGTAGTCATACATAATATACATTAGTAGAGAAGATTAACAAATGTTTAGGTTTTTTTACTTAATTGATAAAAATAATCATATTCTCAAATTAAGTTGACACTTGGCGCGAGTGTATCCTAGACGATATAATTTCCGATTCAATTTGTGATCTCTATATCCTGATGACGAGCGAATCGAATCCGAAGCGGAGAGGATGAGCATAGCGGATCGGTATGATATGAAAAAGTCCCGAGGTACCTCGAACCCGATTTTTTTAAACATAACCTGATATTAGTATTGAACTGTTTCCTCATACTTAGGGGATAAAGAAGCAAAAATAAGAACTCGATAAAGGTAATAAAAGAAAACTTACGATAAGGCAATCAAGCCATACTTATCAAAGTCATCCATACCTGAAAAATAACAAATATTTGTCAATTGCAATATAAATTATAAATTTGAAGCAAGGCTAGCGGCTTTGTGCCGTGTAAATGCTACACACACCACATTAACACAAGAGCGCTCGCAAGTAATGGATACTTGTGTAGCTAAGGAAGAATATAGAATATTACTGAGTAGATAAAGATTTTGCTCCCGAGCCAAAAGCGAAAATAAACTACAGAAAAACCTACAGAGGCGAAACCGAGTTCGATATTTTTAAATGCCAAAGGAGACGAATCCATTATTAATGTGTATAAATGAGACAGTAATGTTTGCTTTCCTGCCTTGTGTCCATACAATATGTTGTCTGATCACGCTTGGGAGCCCCTACCTCCAAAAATTAAATTTAATTATTGCGCCAAACAACGTCTTTCGATCTAAAATTGATTTTGAGCGAATAAACAAATTTCATTTTTGGTCGGCCCGTGTTAAAAAAGTTGAGGTAGTATTAGTTCAGTAATGCTTTATTTTCCTTCCACATGAACAACATTTTCTTACGAACTTGGCAATAGAATGATAAGTGACAGATACTTCTGCAGCTGTAATGCACCCACTCTGCCGTCTAAAAGTTTCAAATGTTAAAAACTAATTCTACGTTTGTTTTAATGGTAGCATGAAAAGAACAGACATTTTTATATTAAAAACTTTTTAAATTAGGTTTCATGACAAGGTATGAAAAGGGATTTAACTTTAGGGAAAAAGCCCTTTAAGATTTCCTTCACAGAGACAAGTCATATGATGTTCATCGCAATTCGAAATTAAGTCGCTAACATTAAAAGAGGCTTGTTTGGTGCTTGTATTTACTTCATTTTCAATTATACCAGAGATATGTAGAAAAAGTATTTTGTCTGCACATAACATCCAACGGATTTTACTTAAATCATCCATTTCAGACTTAGAATAATATTAATATAAAAAGAGCATATGACCGTAAACAAAATTTAATTCTACTGATAACACGAAAGCCGGTTGACTAGTGGTCTTAAGTAGAAGCACCACCCTAACAACAAAACATTATTTTAAATAGGTGCCATAAATATCCATTAATGAAGAAAGATCGTAAAGAACAAATATAATAACTTGAGTATTTAAGCTGAGTATTTAATAAAACCGGTCTTAGATGGCAAAAGGATAGCGTAATACAATAATCTACATTAAGTTGACAAGGACTACTTTGAATATAATTTTATTTAAAAACGTTAAAATACTATTTAAAATGCTTAAAATATTGTAATGCACCGATATTTATATTAGTATTTTACGAATAATCAATCATTAATTAATAATAGAACATAATAATTCAGCAACCGGAAGTATTGCCAACTTTTTTATAAGAAAATTGTATATTGTTAGGATGGCAGCATTACTTAAGGCCAGCAGTGAACCGCCTTTCGTATTATCAGTGGAGCTCCTCCTATATATAGTATTATTTAAGATTTCAGATGTTTTTAAGACCCTCTAAAAGGTTTTTACAAGGTTATCAATCTATATGTGTGTGTGTGTGCATAAGAGTGTGTGCGTCTGTTATTACCGTAGTTCCCAGAGAGGTTATGATACAGAGTTGTACCTAATACAAAAATTAATCTTATTATTTAGATTTGCTCTCTGGAAAATAATTTTTCCATGATATCATTAATGAATGATCCGGAAATTCGTATAAAGAATTATAAAACAGAAATGTAATGGGATGGATTATTTGACACGAGGAGGAAAGAAAAGGATAACAGAGCGGCCCTTGCAGCTTGGATGTTTGGTGGCAAGGTATTGTTCTTGCCACCAAATATCCACCGCAAGGGAGGAATGGATTTAAGAAAGACTCTAAATTCCCTCTAATTATTAAGATAGGAGGCCATGAAATCCAACGTTGAATTACAATAAGCATTATTTTCTGATAAATATTCCATAAAATCCACCGCGTGACACAACTCTATCCAACAGTGAGGTAAAATAATAAATAAATTAAACGAGCAAGATGAATTAAAAGACAAGATCAAGTATTACAAAGAACAAGGTCACTATCAAATCACGTTCAAAAACAACCAAAAATAAACCAGCAGAGATCGCAGCAGGAGACACCGTATGTTTTAACCGCATCCAAGGTGAGTCATCTTAACGCTTCATATCCTTAAGTCAAACTCATCTGTCCCCAACACAAAAGAAACAAACATGAAGCCAAACCCTCCGTAAAGCGAAGCATCAAATAAAAACATATTATATTATTTAATGTTATATTATATTTGTATTGTTTATTTAAAAAAATACGCTATAGAATCAACAAGGAGAAGTGGCATAGGTTGTAATAAATAAATAAATAAATAAATATAATATATATATATATATATATATATATATATATATATATATACATACATATATATATATATATATATATATATATATATATATATATAATATATATATATATATATATATATATATATACTGATTATTCCGCAAAAAATAAATGAAAACAAAACAAAGCATAACTATTAAATAAAATAAAGAAAAAATATTAAACATTCGATACATAATTATTTCGATATTTAATAAAGATTAATGTGATTATACTTGGAATTAAAAACCATAATATCAGCAATATTTGTATAGCTGGTATAAATGTAGGACAGCCATTGATTCGAAAATGCTACGGACTCATAAACAATAATTTTGGCAATAATAAGCAATAAATTATCATTAAGAGAGACATGAAACTATGAGAAGTTATAGACGTGACAAAACACTAATACAATTTAAACTAATAAATAATTCAAACACAGTAGAGGTCATTATTTTAACATCTTATTGGTACTGATTTTTAAGTCGATAGGGACGTTGTGCTAAGTTTGAGAAAATATTGTCGAGTGCGTGTCTTTTCAATCTGAATAGAGAGCTCACGATTGTATGATCTCCGATTGGTTGAGATGCAATTGAAAGTGTTTATGGGAAAATTTGCGCCAATCCGCATTATCAGAAAAACAGTCTCAGAAGTTAGTGAATGATTAAGAGTAGTCTTATGAGTTGATGAATGATCTTATAGTGCACAATCATGAGTTTAATTATGATCAGAAAGAGCAGTCTTATAAGTTAGTAAATGATCAGAAAGAGCAGTCTCATAAGTTAATAAATGATCAAAAAGAGCGATCTTATGAGTTAGTGTATGATTATAAAGAGCTCTCTCATGACTTGAAGCATGATCAGAAGGGGCATTCTCATAAGCTAATGTATAATTATAAAGAGCTGTTTCATAAGCTAATGTATAATTATAAAGAGCAGTTTCATAAGCTGATGTATAATTATAAAGAGCTCTCTCATGAGTTGAAGCATGATCAGAAGGGGCATTCTCAAAAGCTAATGTATAATTATAAAGAGCAGTCTCATAAGCTAATGAATAATTATAAAGAGCAGTTTCATAAGCTAATGTATAATTATAAAGAGCAGTTTCATAAGCTGATGTATAACTATAAAAAGCTCTCTCATGAATTGAAGCATGATCAGAAAGGGCATTCTCATAAGCTAATGTATAATTATAAAGAGCAGTTTCATAAGCTAATGTATAATTATAAAGAGCAGTCTCATAAGCTAATGTATGATTATAAAGAGCAGTCTCATAAGCTAATGTATATTATAAGAGCAGTTTCATAAGCTATGTAATTATAAAGATCAGTTTCATAAGCTGATGTATAATTATAAAGAGCAGTTTCATAAGTTGGAGTAAGATATGAAAGAGCAGTCTCATAACTTCGTGTATTAGAGCTTTGCAGGGCTTATGTGATATATTGTATTTATTTATTTTAGAAGCATTCTTAAAAGCCACTTCAAGATTAAATGCTGAAAAATTATAAAGGACTATTATTTACATAAGTAAATATATTGACACATTAATGAAATTGGGTTCCATAGACCTTGAAATAAAAAACCAACAATTGTATGAGATTAGAACACAATTTGCAGATGAAAGAGCTAAAACATTTATTTGCTATTGAAATTTGATCTGTGTACTAACACTTTTACCCCTGATTTATTTTATTTAGATATGACATCATACATTCACTTGAAATTCGGTACAAAAACCAAGTCATAGGGTCTAAATAATAAGTCTGTGCTCTAAAAACTAAGTCTGTGAATCAAATACTAAACCTGTGGACCAAATACTAAACCTGTGGACCACATAATAAACCTGTGAACCGAATACTACACCTGAAGATCACATACTAAACCTGTGGTCTAAGTATTTAATTTTGAATCTAATTACTAAACCTGTGAACCAAATACTAAACCGTGGACCAATACTAAACCTGTGAACCAAATACTAAATCTGTGGACCACATAATAAACCTTGAACCAAAATACTAACCTGTGACCAAATACTAAACCTGTGAACCAAATACTACACCTGTGGACCACATAATAAACCTGAACCAAATACTACACTGTGGACCACATAATAAACCTGTGGTCTAAGAATTAAATTTATGAATCTAATACTAACCTGTGAACCAAATACTAAACCTGTGACCACATAATAACCTGTGAACCAAATACTAAACCTGTGGACCACATAATAAACCTGTGAACCAAATACTACACCTGAGGATCACATACTAAACCTGTGGACTAAGAATTAACCTGTGGTTAATATTAATCTGTGGACCGAATACTAAACCCCAATACTAAACCTGTGGTCTAAATATTAAATCTGTGGACCGAATACTAAACCTGTGGACCAAATACTCAACCTGCGGTTCAATTATTAATATATAAATAAAGATAAAAATCAAACTTTTTAATAAGAATAAATATTACTTCCTGAATGAGAATGTATAATACAGACAACATCCTTAAACCAAGGATATCTTAAAAAAATAACGTAGATATAATCTAAATCCAAACCCTACAATTTATTAAAAAAAAATCTTTTACAACTACTTTGCAAAAATAAATATATAATACTAAAATAATTTTAATTACAATTTAAATTTAAAAAATGCAATTTTTCCAGTGAAATACAGACATACACAGTAATTTATATTATGAATGAAAACTATTTTCTACAAAAAAAAAATAACATTTATCGATAGGAAATTCGCTAATATTTAATTACTTTAGACAAGTTTATCGTTAGTTTAAATACAAAGCAATTTGGGCCGAATAAGAAAATTATTTATTTACAAATTATAAAACTTTAATAACATCTGGTACAAGAATTTTCCAAAACATATGTGTCACCGCTATCTCTCGACATAGATACACGTCATTATTGCCAACCTCCTAAATAAACTATAGAACGAAAATTGAAATGGTTATTTACCAACACACCTGACGTGATTTATTGACTTTATGGAAGGCATTCCTTCAAGATACGGTCAAGGTTTCTTCCGTTTTATTATGTATTATATATTTATCCTCGTAAAACATGCTAGTTAAAAGCAAGGCTGTCTTGAAAATCGTATATAAAATATTCAAAATCAAGTAGTTGACATTTCTAAGAGATTGTATCCTTTAAATAAAGTTGATGTCATACACCTGACGAACTTCAACTTGATGTCCCAGAACTAAGTTATACAATATTGTAATACTAAGATTCATTATTCATTTAATAAATTATTTTGTTTCCTTATCGCTTATATTACTGTTATTTTATTACTATTATAATATTATTATTAAAAATAATAATATTAATAATAATAAATAATAGTATAATAATAGTAGTATAATATAGTAGTAAGTAGTAATATAGTAGTATAATATAATAGTAGTATAATAATAGAATAAAAATAAAGTGGCACCTTGGCAAATAAAATAGCCCGCTGTCGCCTTTAATTACCACTGAAAGGTGTGAAACTCAAAAAAAAATAAAAAATAAATAAAAGCAATACAAATAATTTATTAACCTTATATACAATTATAATACACAAAATAAAAAACAATTCTTAATAATAAGAATCCGGGAATATAGAAGCTAGCAACCATAAATGTAGATAATGCAGCTAGGGACCGGGAATTTAGGGATAGTGTTGTCATAGGGTTCTTCAAATCTAACTTTTACCTACCTTCTCCATGGAGAGCAAATAGAGTCTAGAATTCATGCCTTTTTTTCTGTTTTGAAAAAAATGCCTATTCTGTTCAGTTCTTAAAAGAATATCAATTCAGTAATAATTAAACCAATGATATATAACCTGAAATTAGTATAATTTCAAATATGTCGTATATGTATATATATATATATATATATATATAATAATAATATATATATATAATATATATATTATATATATATATATATATATATATATATATATATTTATATATATATATATATATATATATATATATATATATATATATATATATGTCTTTTACATACTTTACACAAAAACTACTAACCAACTAAACTTATTGTTATACTATACATTGTTAGTTAAATCAGCCTGGGTTCTGTAGAGAATCTAATTCAAATGTTAAAATACCTAGTGAGATAATAATCAGCAACTCAAGGTGACAAACAATACATTTTACTCAATTATTTGCTTAATCTAATACTTTGTACTCAACCAAGTTTTTGACAAAAGAAATAATAATTATTCCCTTGAATTTTTTGAATTTGAATTTTCATTGCTTCCGTTTAATTAAATCATCACCAATATATTTATGAATTCAATCAATCAAAAGTAAAAAAATTATATTATTTTACACATTAATAAGGTAATAATTAAATGATATTAAGACTATTATGAACAATACACATGCCCTCTGAAATATACAATCCTACCTGTATACATTTATTTGACTGGCTATGAAAAATTTGTATTTTTCTTAGTAAACTTAAAATTTGTATTGGTAAATAAATAGTTTCTCCACTAAGTAGTATGTTAATAAATTTACTAGAGAGTTAACTTTCTGCCGCATCTGGTCACCATCAGTCATTCTCTGGAGTGCTAAGAACGATTTTAAGTAATGATTGCTTTCCAATCTTTATAGTGCACTATAAAGATTGGAAAATGATCGTTACTAACGATCGTTCTTAGCACTCAAGAGAATGACTGATGATTGCCGGATGCAGCAGAAAGTTAACTCTCTAGTAAATTTATTAACATACTATTTAGTGGAGGCACTATTTATTAACCTATTCTTAGATTACTTTACAAGCAGTTATATGTATTAAAATTTGTATAATCTCTATTCCTTTCCACACAACTTTAACGACTTTAAATAGGAATAATGAAGGCATTATATGAGATAAAAGACGACTCCATATACCAGATGGATCCAACGTGAATCGCGGTTACTGTCTGTTACGAACATTTAGGTCTTCCGGAGGAGACATCGTCAATGAACATTATGTTTCGCTTCCACTATGGGAGACATCTTTAAGGATGTAGGACATCATAAGTTCACAATGCTCTACGGAACTGAACTTAACTCAGTAAAAGTTTCGTAGAGCATTGTGTAAAGACACAATGCTGGAAATCATGGATAAAAATCCATGATGTCCACTACACGACTGAAGATGGCTCCCAGAGTGGAAGCGAAACGTCGGATCCTTCATCTGCACTGATGCGGCCTACACCGGAAGACCTAGATATTTATGACAATAACCACAGCAGCCTATAAACTTGTTTGACATCAAATACGATGATAGACGACATTCAAAAATTAAAATATTTATAACAGGAATTAAGTATAAGTTAAATATTTATAACATAATTATATAATAAGTATAGTATATAATTAAATAGGATTATAAAAGCAATGGATAAGATAAATGCTTTTATAAAGTATAATAACCAACAGTGAGGTTCTAAAGCAATAAAAAGTAGAGTTAGGTGCTAAATTTCATATTGAATCATAAAATCTAATATTCAAAAGTCTGAGAGCAAAAAAGCCCTCGACTCTGAAGTCGACGTCATCGTTTTTATTCTGTAATGTCTGGAAATGATGAATGATTCAATAAAATGTAATATAAAATTAAATGTTCAGGAACAGTTAAAAATGTTCGTTCTTTACAAATAGGTTTGATTTAAACTTAAGATTATTTAAGATCTTAAGCTTAAGATCTGCCTCGGTGGCCATGGTCGTAAAGGCGTACGATTTCGGCACCGGAGGTGCCCGCTATGCTCTAAGATTTTATGAATAGTATTTGTATTAAAATGATTTCGCCAACTTTAATTAATTCTTAGAGTGTAGTAGATGCAACCCACCTGAGGTGGTTCCCGCAGGGTGAATACCCTGATGGGCCGAATGGCCCTAAAACGGGCATTTTATTTTATTGTAATGTCTGGAAAAGGTGAAACGTGGATACTTTTGAAAGTAAAAGTAAAAAGTAAAGTTGAGAAATTATGCTTCGAGTGGAAAGTTTCTTCCGCCCAGAAAGAAATATACTCGAATACAATAAAGTAAAGAATATTACTTAGAATTGATAATATAAAATTGAGAGAATAAAGCACCGTTTATTGACCCGGGGTAAACAATATTTACAATGGATTTGCACCGGATTAACTAAGTCTGGGTCATCGATTAATAAGGTAAAATAGGAGGGGGCTGAAAGCTTTATAAAAAAAAATCAATTTCTACGAACGTCACAACACTAACTCACTCTGGCAGCAGTTATCAGCGAGTTGAGTGAAAACTAACATTATGGAATACCCCCCCCCCCCCGCTGTCAAGTCCCTCCCAAACAAAGTACAACTTCGTCAAGTACGTCACAATATAAAATCAACAAAACCTGGGACAAATAAAGTTTACTCTATGTATCAAACTTTCAAGTATATAAATATGACCCCAAAAACGTATTTTCATGTAGGTGTTAAAAATACACTAAATACATGTTTTTATACGAGTCGTGAGACAAGCATATACGCATGAGATAATCTATAAAAATTAATTATGTATCAGTGTCATGTTTTTTAAGTAAAAATATGTTGAATGTAAACATATGTCCAGAACGAGTGATGATAAAATAATAATATGATGGATTATGAGTATGAGCTCCATTACTTTTATCTCGTTTTATATAAATAGGGAAATATCAACACATATGAGGGGAAATATTTAGATAAAACCCAAAACACGGATAAAATGTACAAAAATAAAAGTATATATAATTAAGATATAAGGGTTCCCGCTTGAAGTCGAGATCTCGGGTTCAGTCCCTAGATAGTGACATAAAAAAATAAAAATATAAACGCGGGGCTATCTCATTCTACTACATTCAATTTGATTATTTTTATTTATTTTTGTCGCATCTATTCTTTTTACGCTCGTCTATTCTGTTCTGATCTATTGTAATATTTTGTATTCCATTCTATTTATTTACTTTTGTCGCATCTATTCTTTTTTACGCTCGTCTATTCTGTTCTGATCTATTGTAATATTTTGCATTCCATTCTTTTTATTTATTTTTGTCGCATCTATTCTTTTTACACTCGTCTATTCTGTTCTGATCTATTGTAATATTTTGCATTCCATTTTTTATTTATTTTTGTCGCATCTATTCTTTTTACGCTCGTCTATTCTGTTCTGATCTATTGTAATATTTTGCATTCCATTCTTTTTATTTATTTTTGTCGCATCTATTCTTTTTACGCTCGTCTATTCTGTTCTGATCTATTCTAATATGTTGCATTCCATTCTATTTATTTATTTTTGTCACATATATTCTTTTTTACGCTCGTCTATTCTGTTCTAATCTATTTTAATGTATTGTATTCCATTTTCTTTGTCATTCTGTTTAATTACATTCTGCACTATAGAATATTTTATTCGGTATTTTATTCATTTAAAAATTTAATCTAAAAATTGGATGAAAACCTCCATCTCGATTAAAGTAAACCCCGAAGTCCTGTGGAGGTAGAATTTAAAATATTCTTAACTATTTTAATTTATTTAACTGTCGATGGGGTCACTACCGAGACATCAAAAATATACTGCAATCATGGAAACTGAACACAAATTCTAATAGTCTTAACTATCATACTATAAAACAATAATCCATTAATGTGAAATGATAAACAACTTAAACAGATAATTTCAAGAGAAGAAAATCTTGTAATATAAACAATTACGAAACGAAATGAACTTAACACATGCTAAGTTCACACGAACTGCATGCAATACTAATAAGAACGAATATTAATGAAATATGAACCGAATTAACTGTATGCATTTTAAGATTAGTCGCAACTTAGTCGGTACGAGTTAGCCAACATATGATGACTAACATGCACTTGATAGTTAAGTCTCTCAAGCCCCGGGTGAGTCACAACATCACAAGCGATGCTTAACCCGTGTAGGTGTCTCTTCTTTGTGATTACAAACCATAGAGATATATTTCTAGAGAAGGCATACTCTATTTTAATAAACCGATAGGCTTCAAACCTCTTTTTGGGCTCTCAGGAGCTCTGAGTAACCTCACTACAACCTTCTCCTACAGTGTGTTAAGGTTGCCGGCTTATCGAACATTGCTTGTGTTGTATTATACACAATCTAATGTATGAATTACTGTCATTTTGTACAGTTTATTATATTGCATTATTATGCAATCTAATAAACACTATAAAATACAAAAGGAACCTGAACAAAAGGTGTTCAGGTTACTTTACCGACGTTTCGAAATTCAACCGATAGAGCATAGAGATATATACTAAAGGGGGCATAGTGCCATAGCCTATCTCATAACATAGAGAGGCCTGAAACATCTTTTTGGGGCTCTCAGGGGCTCTGTATAACCTCATTGAAACCTCCTCCAAGAGTGAGTTAAGGTTATAATAAATCAATTGTTTTCGGCTTCCTGAACATTGCTTGTATTTTGATTTGTATTTTAACGTTCTACTTTATAAGTTTTTTTGAAAATTTAGTACTGATTATTTGATTGTATTTACAAGCGAGGTGGTCAGATTACTTTTTTGATGTTTCAAAATTTAACCTACAGGGCCTCTAATAATACATCTCTATGCGATAGGGCCTCTCTAGTAAAAATATATCTGTAGTCACAACAAATTGAGTAAAGATTTGTAAGGACCACATTTGTGCTAGGATAACTATGCGAGGAAAGTCTTTTCATTGGTCCGTTACCAAGGAGTATATAGGCAGTAGATAATCGTTAGGTAGTATTCTGCACGATACAGAGACGCGAATGAAAAAAAGTAATCATAACACATCATGGTTATAATTATTTAGATATAATACAAATAAGAACCGCCTCCGTGGCCGAGGTCGTTAAGGCGTTAGTCTTTACACTGACCTTTGACACCCACGGAGGTCTGGGGTTCGCATCCCAGGTTACGCTCTCAGTTTATAGAAGATTATTGTTTAGATATATTATCGCCAACTTTAGAATACACTTTGAGCGTAACGGTTGCTACTACCACCCGAGGTGGTTCCCGCAAGGGGTTATCCCTGATGAGCCGCAAGGCTCTAAACGGGCATTATCATTATTATTATAATACAAATAAGACAAGAATCATGAAGAAATTATTCGCTAATGAGTAATTTATGGACAGCAGAATCAAACGTTACCGCCGTAATTAAATATTAGAAGAAAATTCAATTTTCAAGAGAGTTTTAAAATTTGTTTTTTCCTATAGAGGTGGATTTCTCATAGAGGTTTTATTTCATAGAAAAACAAAACTGCTTATCTATCATACTGACAACCTGGCATAATCAGATGGTCTGACATGACGAGAGAGACACAACGACACAGTAAGACAAAGCAATCATTATGTTTTGATTTCTATGAAAGACAAAGTCTTTGTTCGGCCACAACATTTGAATTACGAGTATTGAATTACATGTTTTTATTATTTTACAAAATTATTGACATAAGAAAGAAATAAAATTAATTATTAAAAGTTCTGATAAATTTGTAATAATAGAAATAGAATCAAATCAATAGTTTATTAAATATATCCTTGAAAAATTCAAACACGGGGATAATAAATCAATTTAATAATGAATACGTTAAATTCTGTACAAAATGAAGACAGAGTGAATGTGAGAGAGAGAGAGAGAGAGTGGATGTGAGAGAGAGAGAGAGAGAGTACGAAATGAAGGCAGAGTGGATGTGAGAGAGAGAGAGAGAGAGTACGAAATGAAGACAGAGTGGATGTGAAAGAGAGAGAATGAAATAATTATTTTAGTGCAGTCTGTAAAGATACCTATTAAATTTAATGTCATAAAATCGGGAACGGGGTACCTCGGAACTCTTCCTCATTACATCGAACACGCATGGCTCATCCTCCCAGCTTCGGACCCGCTTCGCTCGTCTTCAGAAATACAAGCCGTTAAATTTATACTGCAACAAATCTTCTGACTCGGTTTGCTCGTCCTCAGAAATACAAGCCGTTAAATTTATACTGCAACACATCTTCTGACTCGGTTCCCTCGTCCTCAGAAATACAAGCCGTTAAATTTATACTGCAACACATCTTCTGACTCGGTTCGCTCGTCCTCAGAAATACAAGCCGTTAAATTTATACTGCAACACATCATCTGAATCGGTTCGCTCGTCCTCAGAAATACAAGCCGTTAAATTTATACTGCAACACATCTTCTGAATCGGTTCGCTCGTCCTCAGAAATACAAGCCGTTAAATTTATTCTGCAACACATCTTCTGACTCGGTTCCCTCGTCCTCAGAAATACAAGCCGTTAAATTTATACTGCAACACATCTTCTGACTCGGTTCCCTCGTCCTCAGATATAAATAAATTTCATTCCCAGTGGTCACTCATCCAGGGACTGAACACGCTCGATGCTGCTTAACTTTTATGATCCACCAAAAATCATAGATAGACTTGTTGTATTATAACAAAACGTAGTACACTTATTTATTACGTACACAAGCACTCACAACTCAATTGAAATATTTTCCGATATTTTACAATTTTTAAAAAATGTCTACAAATCATTCGATAAAAATTCAACTAATGCTGATAATGAGATGAAACTAGGCACATATGTTAGTCTTATACATGGCTACATGCGTGCCAAATTTCAATCTGATATCATCATTTTTCCGTGTTTTATGATTTTTCGAAATTTTTTGCGGAATCATTAATCCAGGTAGATGACGTCGTAAAATAATTATTATGATGATAACAGACAGAAAACTTTGCAAAAACCACTCAGGAGGCTTTAAAAACGCCTGAAACGCCTGATTCCGTTTTCATTCCATTTTCATTCCGGTTTCGGATCTTTTTGTTAACACAATACTTTTCCTATATACCAACGGTATAAATGAGGAAAAGTGAAAATTGAAAATGTTTTCAAGACATTAATTTATACCCAAACAAATAGAGTATAAAAAATATAGTAAGCTAAATTCGGACACAAACTATTTGTAAAGAAGATATTAAAAATTACATTTTAAAACAGTTCAAGAGTCTCTCTGAATGCTCTTAAGTGGTGGGTCTCTTTAAATAATAATGATAAATTAATTGCTTTTTGTGTTATATTTGTACAAATTATTTTGTTTATTATATTTGTATTTTATTTATTAAATAAAGAATATTAAAAAAAAAAACGCAAATAATAAATAGTTCAAATTATTAATTGTAAAGAATGTTAAATAAAAAGTGAAAACATAAATAACAATATATATTATTATTTTTATTATTAGTCTCCATTGTTTTATGCTTTTCGGACACATCCTGTGTCCGAAAAATAAAAAGCATAACAATATATAAATACAAAATCTACAGTAATAAATTGTAACCAAAATACCTCAACACAAGTCCCATGACAAATCGTTGTTTAAAAGTTCTGTTCTAGTCCATTCCAAGACTGTTAAGTAACCTTCTGTGTCAAGAACATTGAAATAGTCACGTACGTCAGTAAGTCCGTAGGGGACTCCATTAAACCAAAACAATCCCAAGAAACAGCGAGACAGAAATAAACATTACCAAGAAGGCTAAGAATAAGAACTGAAAGGAAGAGATTGGTCATGCTAAAGAGAACTAAACGACTGCTCCAGTGTTTCTAACTTCTGAGGCCTCGGATCTTTAACCTGAGTTACTGATTCCTCAGTATTATAAAACCCTGTAGGACCTCATTGGAGGAAAAACCTCTTCCTAAAACATTAGCATTGAAAATAAAAAATTCAAATAAACAAACCATTTATTAGCATTGCATCAATCGATTGAAGTAAATAACTATTTAATAATACATATTGCCTATAAGTTCAACATTTGTACTAAGCCGTGGTGGTGTCAAATTGTTTCTCAGATATATTATTCTTGATCTGGGCCTCCCAGGCCAAGAATATATATAAATAAAATAAATATATATATATATATATATATATATATATATATATATATAATATATATATAATATAATATAATATAATATATAATATAATATAGATATATATATATAATATATATATATATATAATTATATATATATATATAATATATATAATATATATATATATATATATATATATAATATATATATATATATATATATATATATATATATATATATATATATAATATATATATATATATATATATATATATTATATATATAGTATGTTGGTTTTTTTGAAACATGGTGCAAAAAACCAACCTTGTTAATGCCCTGAACGCTACTCTTTATGAAATATGTGTGACGTCACTAACGGTAGGATTCGTTAAGCGCGACTGGTCGACAACGCGACCGTACATTTTAGCTAAAAATAATAGTTTTAACGCGATTGTACGTTTGCTCTACATAAGCTAAGATGTACAGACGCGTAGACGTCCATATCTGTAAAAAGCCAATAACCAAATCGAACCAAATATGGTGGACTCCGCTAAAATGTGTGTTAGTGGATATATATATATATATATATATATATATATATATATATATATATATATATATATATATATATATATATATATATATATATATTATATATATATATATATATATATATATATATATATATATATATTATATATATATTATATATATATATATATATATATATATATATATATATATATATATATATATATATATATATATATATATATATATATTCAGTCAAAAAACGTGACATCAATCAAATGTATCAACATTTGAAAATTCGTTTATATCGTGCCACTGATATAAACCAGTAATAAACTGATAAAGTAAAACAACCATGCAGCAGTGAAGCGGCAACCGAAAGGCCGTGAAGCGGCAAAGAGGCCGAATGTCTCTTGTTTTGTCAACTTGCTGAACAGACAAACTTATTTATCGTATTGCAGATCAAATATTTAAGGACTTGATGCTTATAACATTTTTTGCTTTATCATTTTGACCCTTAGCATTAGGTTTTAGACGTCCTAATCAAATCTGAATGGGTTATTTTGGAAACGTGAGTTATGTGGACACCTTTAAAAACTATAAATAGACAAAGTCATTGTGTCGGAAATCATTCTACTTAAGAAATAGAAGTAATGTCTTTAAACTGATCCTTTGAATTATAGAAACAAGAGAAATGAGACATTACATTTATGCGTTAATTATAGACTGGAGACATAGGGAGAACGCTCTGTAACTATTACTATATAAGAACATATTTCGTCTCGAATACTAATATAGACTATGTTAGCATTCAACACATGGGATATACATGTTTAACCTTCCACACACACAGTGATGGTACTGTCATTTAATATAGCTTCGTGATGTTTCCATCACCATGGTTGTTTACATATGTTTAACATTATTGTTTAACATTATTGTTTAACATTATTTATTATTAATACGTATTACGAACAAAAGTCTGCCCCCGTGGCCGTGATCGTAATGAAGTCAGTTTTAGACAAGGCTGCGATTTTCCCAGCCTTCAAAACAAATCTATTTCTCTTTCAGAACTCAGAAAAAATATCCCCGTGGGCTGAGCTCCCCAAAATGTTTCGTAATGTTGATTGAGCTTTGTACTGGGTAACGACCAGTTATTAATAAAATTTTGCGATTTCTCGAACGTAAACCAATAAAACCAACAAAAAAAACCAACAAGATGTGAATCAAGTGCTGAATGCATACATTATGGTTATACTTCGTTTTGAGGATTAAAGTTGCACAAGTGTATTCGTAATGAACCAACTAGTTTAACTACAACTGCAAAAGGCAATTTCCTTCAAAATATTTTCATTCTTAAATTTAAAATTCTAAGAAGCCAGTAAAGTAACAAAATGCAGAAATGCATGTCATACTTCAAACCTACCAAATGCTAACAATTTTACAAAAAAATGGTTTGATGAAGATTTGGCAAAATGCCAAATTCCCTCACGATATCGAAAATAATTTAAAAACAATATAATTTTCGTTCGAACCAGTAGGTTTCTCTGCCAAAGGTAACAATGACTTGTTACCGTCATCAAAATATTAAAATAACTGAGGTTCTTTATTTATTTTGACGAATTTTTGGGCATCTGAATGCAGTTGTCTTCAAATAACTTCCTTTATTTACTAAAAATAAAAATGAACGAAATACATTATATGAAGGATTGAGCGCAACTCTTCTAAATAATTGAGATATTTGAGACAAATCTAGTTATCCATCAGTTGAGTTATTAGCAAACAAAAAAGAAATCCGTCCACAGATTGCTCGTTCACTTTTTTGGTTACTGTTCAACTGCCTTGACAGACTTAGAAAAGATTCAACAAACAACATTGCAAAAAAAGAACTGGAAAATATCCTTTCCAGATTCGATATCGAAAGATCAGACAGAAATAGGGTTTTCCGCGAAATGACCGCCAAACGATACATGGGGGGAACATAAAACTACGAAAGATCAGACAGAAATAGGGGTTTCCGCGAAATGATCGCCAAAAGATACACGGGGGGAACATAAGGCTAAAAACGTGATCACTGGTTTACTAGTAAAATAGAGGGGGTAGAATAACATTGTCCTTCACTGGGCTTAAAAGTTTTCGAAGTCAATAAGTTTGTGTTTTTCCCTCTTTATGACCGACACGCTTACCGCCAACAAACTTTAAGCGAATTCACTTTGGGAATAAATTCGCTATTTTTACTTTCAAACAAATTAAAAATGACATTAAATATGTACAATTAGCCACTTTACAATAATAAAATAAACTAAATTTTAGCTCGAAATGTAAATAACCTGACGCTACGAAGGATGGAGTGTATCTCAGAGTAAATCTGGTACTTCAGGATACTAGCCTCTCTACTTTGCTTTTAATATTATTGATGCTGTTGTAGTAAGTTTGATATGTCCTTTGCCAATTAACACATTCCCTAGTGGATAGGTAGGTTTGCCTAGTTGATAGGTAGGTTTGTCTCGTGGATAGGTAGGTTTGCCTAGTGGATACGTAGGTTTGCCGAGTGGATAGGTAGGTTCGCCGAGTGGATAGGTAGGTTTGCCTAGTGGACGTAGGCCGAGTGGATAGGGTATAGGTTCGCCTAGTGGATAGGTAGGTTCGCCTAGTGGATAGGTAGGTTTGCCTCGTGGATAGGTAGGTTTGCCTAGTCGATAGGTAAGTTTGTCGCTCTAATCCCTAAACACTTCTTGCAACTAGGCGACAAATAAAACACAACCTATTTCGTTTATTAATCTCCATAAAACAAGCTGGCTACGCTTTTTCTATCCTTTAAACCACCTATAGAGCAACTTCACATTTTCTTTAAAAACACTTCATAGACTGTAAAGTCTTGGCTCACATTTACAACGTAAATTCCTAAAAAACTTGTCAAGAGGAAATATATAGAGAAGAAAAATTCAGAAAAAACAATACAAGTAAGAGAAAATAATAAAAAATAACATCGGGAATTGTAGAAAAACATTTTTACAAAATAAATAATTTAATAATACTGTAAAAATAAAGGGAAATATTTTGAGTTAATCTAAAAAAAGGGGTCCTAAAATTTCATCATCAAAGACCTTCGGTTTCTTCTGGGAACCACTCTCGGAAAATCAGAATTAGAAAGACAAATTCAAGTACCTGCGCCGTGGAAACCTGACCAGTGTAGCCTGACCTTTTTTAGGAACCTTTGAAATGGAAAATAGAACAAGTCTCTTGGAACATCATTTGGAAATTATTATAAAATACAGGATTTTCGTCAGAAATAAAAGTCTTAAAGAAATTGGAAATTTTTCTTTTTATAATTTAAGGGAATTACTAAAGGGAAAATTGTTATTTTTATTCTTTACAAAATGGGGGATGTAAAAGAGACAGAGTCTGAGCATAGATGTTTTAAACTTTCCTAAGTAATAATACTTTGCCAGCTTTAATGGCTCCATCACTGAAACATGAATGCAAGTAACGCCTATAAAGCATCTCGTACTGAGGGCGAAAGCTAAGCAGAAGTAGACCGCTCTACAGAATTTTAGCGATCTATTTGAAAAAGACAACACTTTAATCATCAATATTGGTCCATTACTCTACATTGCAGTGTCAGCATATCAAAAGAATCGTGAAAGATCAATGATTAAAGAATAATTTATAACTGATAAATACTGACTTATCGTAGCAACAGAAATCAGTAACCTACTCATCTTAAAGGAGGTTCAGTCTCTTAATGTAATAAAGATGAGCAACGTCGGCATGACATGGATCTGATGATGGTACGCTGATGGAAACAGAGGCGTAGGAGAGTCAGGGAACTTTTGTCCCGCCCCAATCCCCACAAATTATAATGATACAATACAGCAACAAAAAGGATGAACTGTTTGTGGGTTATGCTGAACCCGCAATCAGGCACCCCCCTATCGCCATAAAAAATTAACAGCCACGCTTCAGCAATGAAATCAGTTATCGAAGTGGATCCAAATTTGAGAAAAGCTCAAACTGTCTTAAATCTAAGATTAAGTACGGCATAAGAAGATTTTTGTAGCCAGTTCGAATTCATTTTCTTATAAATACACGTTGAATTCACGTCGGTGATTTTTTTTATCATTTTATATATTTCAATCTTAATTTTGTTTCCCCGGTAGAGTTGTTAAATAGCAATTAAATAAGTTATTTTAAG
Organism: Microvelia longipes; assembly: GCA_018340805.1. NCBI lineage: Eukaryota > Metazoa > Arthropoda > Insecta > Hemiptera > Veliidae > Microvelia > Microvelia longipes. Next base: position 56,699,951 of record JACMZG010001863.1, read on the forward strand.
ATACAATCAAACTAACCAGGTTCCTCTTCCAGAACAAAATGATGAGGTAGAGCCGCCAACCATGACGGAGGCCTGGAGGCCGGTCTGGATCCAGGTGGTGATACCGCTGGTGATGTCGACGTAGACGCGTCGTGATCATCATGCGACGTATGTCCGGCACCAAGAGCAGCTCCCACAAGTGCAGGACTGAACGCTACGAATTCCCAATTAGCCGATTTATCAGAACCACTTGACGTACGTTTTTTCTCACCTAGTGCGTACTTCCTGCGACGGATTTTCGTCTTAAAACTAGACATACGGAAACTGTTATCGGGCACTGTGAACCACATTTTCGGTTCCCCACGAAGGGTAAACCCTTAACAAAACACTAAACACCGATCGAAGACCGCACGATTATACGATCACGAGACTCGGCACTTGACTGAACAACTCACAGGAAACATGACCGGCTTCCCCCTACCAGACGGACATACCCCACCGCACGGCTTGCCTACCACCGCCAAACACCGCCTCTATTCATATATATGTCGACAATTAAACCAACCAAAAAATAATTACATTAAACATTCAAACCACTTAAACTTAACCAAAAATATCAATTAATCATCATAAGAGTTACACTCGACAACCCAGCAAATTCTAAAAAAACAACCACAATAAACTTAAATGTTAAGAATGTCGGATAATCTATTATCTATGCATAACAGTAAGGATCGTTACATTCCTTTACTCATTCCCTTATATTTAAAAACTAAAAAATAAACAATGAAAATTGCAACTATAAACAATAAACTGCATATGGATGTAGACACAATGGAATCATCTGCGCATTCTTCGAAACACCGCATTTAAATTTCACTATATAAATTTAAAGGATATCCAATAAATAATAGTGTCACAAAATAAAAACCTATGATTTGTTGACTTGGCAATTATATATCAGGCGTGGCAACTAAATTTATAATAATGCGAACATTCTATTTGGAGAAATTAATCTTAAAGACATAAATTATTAGCAACATTTTTCAAAAAATTAATTTTTAGCTTTAAGAAAGTTGCTATAATCAAAGTTAGCTGTAAACTAACTCTTCTACTGGAGTGCTTACCCAGCGAGAAACTAATAGATACACAAAGCTGTAAATTTTATTTCCCTATAGATGTCTCAGATAAACAAAGCTGTGTTTTTTATTTCACTATTGATGTGTCAGATAAACAAAGCTGTAGATTTTATTTCACAAATGTGATGTTCAATGAGTAAGATGAATTAAACTATGTTAGAAATGTTACAAATTCTGCTAATCGGCCACAATTGGACAGCCAAATCAATCGCTTGAAAAATATTTTATTAATATTACGAATTCGTAGACGAGCCCCTTTTAAAAATTACAATACAATATAATATAATATAATTATTAGTATATTAATATAATATATTATTAATTAATAATATAATATAATTATAATTTCCTAAGAACAAAAAGAGGTGAAGAAAGATGTCATGAGGTAGACCAAGATCATATGCGGTGGAATAAGATCTTAATGATTTATTTTTTAAAGGAAAACACATTAGGTAAGTTACAGGTGGACCAACAAGTTAAAAAAAACCTGTAAAATAGATTTTCCAACAAACTTTGTTTTAGATCGAGAAGAAAGTAAAATGGCGTGATTAAATTTAGCAACGTAAGCAAATTTCATTACCTCATTCAGGTCTTAGACTGATGATCTAGATATGTCTAGTCTACTTAAAAGACTATTAGATCAATAAAACAATCGGGTAAGGGATACCTCGCAACTTTTCTTCACCAAAACGGATTTACTACGCTCATCCTCACTACTTCCAACTTGTTTCGCTGGACCTCAGAAAATAAAAACCACTAAACGTACTTTAATACGTTAACAAAATATTAATTATTGTACTAAGTTTAAACCCTCTAGTATAAATACACTGATAACAGACATATTATATATATATATATATATATATATATATATATATATATATATATATATTATATATATATATATATATATACGATGACACACAAGCACACACACAAGAATACAAACAACTTCGTGAAAAGTACTCAGGATGTCTTAAAAGCACCTCAAACGAATTTGTTTCACCTGGTTTCGGTTCGTTCTGCAAACGCAATACGGTATAAGTGAGAAAAGTCAAAATAACTAATTTTTCCCTTAGGAAACTTACTAAAAAAACTCACTCCTCCCAAAAAAAAATGCTTTTTCAAAACATTTTAACTGAAGACTAGGCGGTCTCAAATTAAAATAAAAACTCTAATGTAAGTAACTATTAGATGCTAAACCCAGATTTCAGGAGGCCATGCAGAAAAATACACGTTTCCATCACAACTGCTAAAATATATTGGACTTGACTGTAAAGTATATAAAGATTTACCTCTTCAGGATAAATAAACAATTCAGCTAATTATTTGAAAGCATTTACCTGGAACAGAAAAATAGCCAATACAATTAGAGAAAAATCGACAAAGAAATCGACCGAAGAAATCAATCGACAAGAAATCGATCGATTTGTCTATCGATTTGTCGATTAGACAAATTTCCAAAGAAAATATATTATTATTTAAAAGTAACAATTTTAATTTATATTGGAATATTTATTTTAGACCTACGGTGGATATACTAGGCTTAATCAAATGAGACTGACTATACTTGTGTAGAATAAAAGGGATACTTTTGTGCCAATTTTCAACTCAACTCAATGTTTTCCGTTTCGAACGATTTTCTAAAAAAATCCAATCATTTCATTCGATACAAATTGAACTAATGCTGATAATGAGATCATATAAACTTAGCACATCTTTTGGTCTTATATGCAAGACTGCGTGCTTGCAAAATTTTAAATTCACCCCATGAATTTTCACTGTCTTCATTGACGGTTAAAGACGTCAATAGAATCATAGAAATATTATTACTAGAGGCGTCCTATAGGTTTAACTTTGACTCATCTAAAAAGTAACCTGACTACTTTCGTTTACAAATATAATCAAATAATCAGTGCAAAATTACAAATAATTTACATAGTAAACCGTTAAAAATACAAATCAAAACACAAAAATGTGCGGGAAAACAAAAATAATTGATTTATAATGACCTTATCTCCCTTTTGGAGGAGGTTTCAAAGAGGTTACACAAAGCCCCTGAGATCCCTTAAAAGATGTTTCAGGCCTCGCAATGTATTTTTATGTATTTTTTTTATTCTTTTATTTTTTTTTTTTTGTTGTTCTCTCTTTTTATTTTTTTAATATCTTAGCATTAGTATTATTTTTATTTTTTTTTTCTTAGTATTAGTATTATTAATGTTATTATTATTAACTGTTTGTTATAACTTTTTTTTAGCTTTCTATTCATTTTATATCATTAATTTGATTTCATTCCAAACTAACCAATAAATGAATTAAAAGCCTTAAACCTAAAATCAGTGACAAAGAGCCTCCTGTTTCAAGGTTCTCTTCTTGGAGGCTCTTATTCCCAATACATATGACATATTGTAATACAATCAATTTATTTTGTATGAATATTCTGTAAATTATAATATTTAATATTGTATTGACTAATAATAATAAATAAATAAATCATAAATCATTTGAAATAGGCTATGCCCCCTCTAGTAGATATCTCTGTGAATAGAATAATGTTTTCGGTAACACGTCTTGACCTAAAGGATTATTATTGTACCTCATACTTTTTTTCGTCTCTCAATCATAAAATACACTGGGGAACTACAAAGATGACAGATACACATTCAGGCAAAAAACTTAGCAAAAACCACTCAGGAGGTCTACCATCACTAGAAACGAATAATTTCGGTAAACTTTTGGTACAGGATTTTTCTAAAAAAACTTTTCCAATTGGTACGTTACTACGCTGTGGATTACTCATATCATCAAACTACAAATTCCGTCTTTTCCACAAGAATATCTATATTTAAATAGCAGAGCCGGCTTTCGGCTTTCGCCATCAACTGTGTCTAACATAGCAAAATGAAAAAACAATAATTTGAAAATGAAAAAAATTTATACAATTTTCCAATTGTATACATAAAGAAAAGTAAAAACATTACAGAATCTCATTGGAAAGCCACAGCTTTGCAATCGAAAGTATGAGGTTTACATCAAATTTCACACTTTTCCTGGTGTAGTTTATTTTTAGCGAATTCCAAAATATAAAGTTAATCCAGAAACACGTGTGTGAAAATTCTTAACAAATAAAAGCAAAATTTTCTAATTTCCTTATTCAGGGCCAAATCACAGAGTAGGCTTCAATTGAAGCCTAGTCTGTATCGAGTCAAATTCACGTCAATTGAAGCTTACTTTAAAATACATAATGTAAGCCTTAAAAACCCGTCTCTAAGTCTTGACTTAGTAAACCTTATTGACATGAGTAAGTCTTTAAATCTTTTTCACTAACGTTTGATTATCACTTTTCCTCATCTATACAGTAGGTATATAGGAAAAGTAAAGTTTTAACAAAAATCCGAAACCGGGTTTCAGGTGTTTTTAAAATCTACTGAGGTGATTTATAGTTGTCTGTACGCGAAAGTACTTCTGAGGACTAGCGAAGCCAGTCCAAAGAAGTGTAGACGAGCGAAGCGAATCCGACGTGGCGAGGAAAAGTTCTGTACCTTGTAACCAGATTTATTTTTAGTTTTCCTCATCTACTACCAAAAGTTTCTTGAAAAGTAATGCGTGTCACCTAAAAATCCAAAGCGGAGGTTTCATTAACCGTCTCTGTCAGGCAATTGAGAGGGTTTCATCAGGCTGTCTCGAGGTATGGGTCAATTTAACGCTCAACTGAGAGACGTTCTGAGAGGGTTTTATCAACCTGTCTGTGGAGTATGGCTTAATTTAACGCTCAACTGAGAGACGTTCTGAGAGGGTTTTATCAGCCTGTCTGTGGAGTATGGCTTAATTTAACGCTCAACTGAGAGACGTTCTGAGAGGGTTTTATCAGCCTGTCTGTGGATATGGCTTAATTTAACGCTCAACTGAGAGACGTTCTGAGAGGGTTTCATCAGGCTGTCTGTGGAGTATGGATCAATTTAACGCTCAACTGAGAGACGTTCTGAGAAGGTTTTATCAGGCTGAGAAAATTGTTTTTCTCTAATATATTAAAAGTAAAGAAAAACACCTAATATTAATCTTGAGACTGAGCTTATATAGAGTTCATTATAAATAAAGAAAAATCTTTTTACAGAGTAAAATTAATTTGGTTATAAATAAAGAAAACTCTCTTAACAGAATAAAACTAAATCGGCAAATAACTTTCAACGTAGGTAGAGGCCATCGTCAGTGCCAAACCGTCGAAGAAATAAAATGAAGACGAGTGAGTCTGTGATTTGACTTTAGATATTGGATTCAGACTTAATTTAATAGTCTTTAAGTAAATAGTTTAAACTAATCTGAATCTAATATCTGAAGCTTTTCTTAACTTTATTCTTAGTTTTGCACTGACGATGGTCTCTATCTAGATTAAAAGCTAATAAAGTGTTTTTTACGGAGTTAATTTTAGTTAAGTAAAATAAAGCTGTTCACAAGAATAAAATAAAGTCAGAAAACAGTGCTGTTTCAAATTAAAATTTTGGTAATTTCATGGTTGTTGGAGCGTAATGAGCAAAAGAAAATTCAGGTATGCCGCAAACGCAATGCTTCAGTTTTTCTTAAAAAGAAAAAAAATAAAAAGAAATAAAAAAAAAAATCAAATGAAAATATTGGCTGGTTGATTACCAACCTGAGAAAATTAGTAATCTGGGATAAGAGACTTGACAAAAGTTTAATTAACTTAATAACCTTTACAGGGAAAGGTTATAAATAGAGCTCTCTGATAAGGAAAACGACAAATCTCAAACCTACTCCCACCTTATCACAAATATACCACCAGGAGGCGCCACTAAGTCGTATCAACTTATTCTTCTTTTAAGTTATACCGTCTATGTATATGGTGTTAATATTAATTGGAAATGTCACTGTCAAAAAGTAGAAAATCCTTAAGTGGATATGCATTTAAATTGGCTGATGCTACAGTATCATGGGAGGCCAGAAAACAATCGGTTGTGGCTCTCTCTAGCACAGAGGCCGAGTATATCTCGTTAACTAACGCAGCTAAAGAAGCAACGTATTTGCGAAGGTTATTATGTGAACTGAAAGCTGAGGAGTTCACAATGACACCGACGGTTTTGTACAGCGACAGTCAAAGTGCAAAACATTTAGTTGTTAACGATGGACACCATCCTCGCACTAAACATATTGATGTGCGAAATCATTATGTAAGAGAAGCACATAGGAATGGTGTTGTACAAATAAAATTACAAACAGATCTGATGCCAGCTGATATCTTAACTAAAGGACTGCAAGGATGAAAACTGAAATGTTCAGGTGAGTTAAGAGTTAAATTGCATCCAGACACTTACACCCAGTGAGGGAAGTATTGGAAATGTTGATGCCAGCTGATATCTTAACTAAAGGACTACCAAGGATGAAAACTGAAATGTTCAGGTGGAAGTTAAGAGTTAAATTGCATCCAGACACTTACACCCAGTGAGGGGAAGTATTGGAAATGTTGATGCCAGCTGATATCTTAACTAAAGGACTACCAAGGATGAAAACCTGAAATGTTCAGGTGGAAGTTAAGAGTTAAATTGCATCCAGACACTTAACCAGTGAGGGGAAGTATTGGAAATGTTGATGCCAGCTGATATCTTAACTAAAGGACTACCAAGGATGAAAACTGAAATGTTCAGGTGGAAGTTAAGAGTTAAATTGCATCCAGACACTTACACCCAGTGAGGGAAGTATTGGAAATGTTGATGCCAGCTGATATCTTAACTAAAGGACTACCAAGGATGAAAAACTGAAATGTTCAGTGGAAGTTAAGAGTTAATTGCATCCAGACACTTACACCCAGTGAGGGGAAGTATTGGAAAATGTTTGATGCCAGCTGATATCTTAACTAAAGGACTACCAAGGATGAAAACTGAAATGTTCAGGTGGAAGTTAAGAGTTAAATTGCATCCAGACACTTACACCCAGTGAGGGGAAGTATTGGAAATGTTGATGCCAGCTGATATCTTAACTAAAGGACTGCCAAGGATGAAAACTGAAATGTTCAGGTGGAAGTTAAGAGTTAAATTGCATCCAGACACTTACACCCAGTGAGGGGAAGTATTGGAAATGTTGATGCCAGCTGATATCTTAACTAAAGGACTACCAAGGATGAAAACTGAAATGTTCAGGTGGAAGTTAAGAGTTAAATTGCATCCAGACACTTACACCCAGTGAGGGGATGTATTGGAAATGTTGATGCCAGCTGATATCTTAACTAAAGGACTGCCAAGGATGAAAACTGAAATGTTCAGGTGGAAGTTAAGAGTTAAATTGCATCCAGACACTTACACCAGTGAGGGGAAGTATTGGAAATGTTGATGCCAGCTGATATCTTAACTAAAGGACTACCAAGGATGAAAACTGAAATGTTCAGGTGGAAGTTAGGAGTCAACTTGCATCCAGACACTTACACCCAGTGAGGGGAAGTATTGGAAATGTTGATGCCAGCTGATATCTTAACTAAAGGACTGCCAAGGATGAAAACTGAAATGTTCAGGCGGAAGTTAGGAGTCAACTTGCATCCAGACACTTACACCCAGTGAGGGGAAGTATTGGAAATGTTGATGCCAGCTGATATCTTAACTAAAGGACTACCAAGGATGAAACTGAAATGTTCAGGTGGAAGTTAAGAGTTAAATTGCATCCAGACACTTACACCCAGTGAGGGGAAGTATTGGAAATGTTGATGCCAGCTGATATCTTAACTAAAGGACTACCAAGGATGAAAACTGAAATGTTCAGGTGGAAGTTAGGAGTCAACTTGCATCCAGACACTTACACCCAGTGAGAAGTATTGGAAATGTTGATGCCAGCTGATATCTTAACTAAAGGACTACCAAGGATGAACTGAAATGTTCAGGTGGAAGTTAAGAGTTAAATTGCATCCAGACACTTACACCCAGTGAGGGGAAGTATTGGAAATGTTGATGCCAGCTGATATCTTAACTAAAGACTACCAAGGATGAAAACTGAAATGTTCAGGTGGAAGTTAAGAGTTAAATTGCATCCAGACACTTACACCCAGGTGAGGGGAAGTATTGGAAATGTTGATGCCAGCTGATATCTTAACTAAAGGACTACCAAGGATGAAAACTGAAATGTTCAGGTGGAAGTTAAGAGTTAAATTGCATCCAGACACTTACACCCAGTGAGGGAAGTATTGGAAATGTTGATGCCAGCTGATATCTTAAAAGGACTACCAAGGATGAAAACTGAAATGTTCAGGTGGAAGTTAAGAGTTAAATTGCATCCAGACACTTACACCCAGTGAGGGGAAGTATTGGAAATGTTGATGCCAGCTGATATCTTAACTAAAGGACTGCCAAGGATGAAACTGAAATGTTCAGGTGGAAGTTAAGAGTTAAATTGCATCCAGACACTTACACCCAGTGAGGGGAAGTATTGGAAATGTTGATGCCAGCTGATATCTTAACTAAAGGACTGCCAAGGATGAAAACTGAAATGTTGAGGCGGAAGTTAAGAGTTAAATTGCATCCAGACACTTACACCCAGTGAGGGGAAGTATTGGAAATGTCACTGTCATTCAGTGTTAATCTGTTTAATTGTAAAATATTTAATATATCAGTCTTTTCTTCTGATGTTCAAGTTATAGGAATTAGTTTTTTTCTAATAATATTCAAATACACTAATAATATCTGAATACCTCAAAACAAGTGCGATTGAAACATTAAAACCTGAACTCCTATAAAATAATCGTATCCGGCATAGGTATGTCGGCTCCATATAATAAAATCAATTCTATAAAAGGGTTTCTTTCATTTGTTTTAATCATAGAGTATGAAAGAATAGATAGAGATCGATATAAGCTAACTGAGACATAACACAATATTTTATCTAGAAACGAAACATGTAAGACAATATTTAAGCCAAAATAAACAAACTAGAGAATTAATCTTTGAGAAAAATTATTTCTCATCTCATCGTTCACAGTACTATGTATTATTATTATTAATAATACTTATCCATAGGATTTACAAAAGGGCCAGCTATGTTCGATAGAAAATTAAGACTTGGACGTTTTCAGGTTCATTTATGAAACTAAGGTACCACTAAGGGTATTCTTAATATTATGAACACATAATAAAAGATAAATTACTTTCATACGTATTTATTTAATAATGAATTAAGATATAAGATATTGGTATAGATAAACCAAAAATTAAGGATGGATTCTTATACTTAAATTCTTGCCCAGAGGGGGAAACATTTCTCCCTGAGCCCCTCTAGTGAGCCACCGTTTACACATTTTGACGCCCCCACTCAAGCAGACAAAACTGCCCTCGCTCAGGACATTGACTACTCTCTGGGTATGTAAAAGTGCTGACGCACTAATCAAAATACTAGGCACTCTATTCTAGACTTAACTTATTATAATAATTGTTAATATTATAAAATTACGCTGTATAGAATATAGATGTATGTATAGAATAGAAACGTTAGGTTAAATTGAGCACCAATTTCAACCAATTGTCTACTATTATGGTAACTACATTATGGTAACTAATACTCTCACATATGGTAACTACTCACATAGGTAACTAATACTCACATATGGTAACTAATACTCACATATGGTAACTAATACTCACATATGGTAACTTATACTCACATATGGTAACTAATACTCACATTGGTAATAATACTCAATATGATAACTATATCACATATGGTAACTAATACTCACATCACATATGGTAACTAATACTCACATATGGTAACTTTTTTACCACTCGTGGTAAAAAAGAAAAACAGCGTAAATTTTCCAAATTTGAAAGCTCCTATTTAATTCTAAGAAATTCGATACCAATATAACTTTACTCCGCTAATATTTCACTAAGCTATAGTTGGACATATATAATAGATTTTTTTTAAATTCAAAAAAAGAAATATTTTTAACAAAATTCTGAAATATATGTAAAACAATAGCTTAATCTAAAATTATCGGAATAGAACGATATCGATATCAAATTTCTTAAAATGTAATGAAGTTTCCAAAATAGGGAAGTTACTGGACGCTCTAATTAAACTTTTAAAAGTGGTAACAAATTTTGAATGTTAGTTACTAAGATAATAACGGTAAATTTGAACACGCCAATTTAACATGAGACCAGTATAGGAAGTCTAGGACCATGTTTTACCTTATTTTTTAAGGATTCAATATTGGTACATCTGAAAAAGTTGCGCCCGATATAATTGAACGAACGTAAGTGAGTTCTTACATTCAGAAGATTGGGACGGCGCGTATGTTTGTTTGTATGTTTGTATGTTTGTATGTTTGTATGTTTGTATGTTTGTGTGTTTGTGTGTTTGTTTGTACGTGTCGCGATAACTGCCGTAAAAATTGACTGATTTTGATAAAATTTTGTATACAGGTAAAACTAATTATGTGTCAGAGCTGTATAGTTTTTGGTAATATTCCGAAAAATATTTTCAAAATGGCAGCCAAAATGGCGGACCGGATAAAAAAAATTTTTGAGCGAAAAAATCGTGTTGTATATCGTTTCAAAGCTCTTAAAGAGTAGAAAAAGAAAATATATGTTTCATGGTCAGCATTTTAAAATTTTTTGAATAATTTAAAAATGGCGGCTAAAATAATGAACTCAAAAATTTAAAATTAAAGGAATAACTCGAGTAATATATCGTTGTAAGCTCTTGATTAGTAGAACAAAAATGATATATACTAAATTTCGAAAAATTCAACATGGCGGCCATAATTTAATATAATAGTTTTTACTAATTTTATAAGAATTTACAAGATAAAGATCTATTGTAATATACTTTAGATACTTTTATTCAAGTAAAATTAACTATATGTCAGAGCTGTATAGTTTTTGGTAATATTCCGAAAAATATTTTCAAAATGGCGGCCAATATGGCGGACCGGATAAAAATTTTTGAGCAAAAATCGTGTGTATATCGTTTAAAAGCTCTTAAAGAGTAGAAAAAGAAAATATATTTTTCATGGTCAACATTTCAAATTTTTTTAATAATTTAAAAATGGCGGCTTAAATAATAAACTCAAAAAAATAAAATTTAAAGCGAGCCTTTTTAACTATGTATTATTATAAACATACGCAATCAAGCGAGTGAAGCAAGCCTTTTTTACTACACATAATATTAAATATAAGCAAAAAAGCGAGCTAAGCGAGCCTTTTTTACAATATATTTTTTAAATATACGCAATCTAGCGAGCGAAGCGAGCCTTATTTACAATATATTTTATTATAAATATAAGCAATTTAGCGAGCGAAGCGAGCTTCTTTTACTATGCATAAATATAAATCTACGCAATCATGCGAGCGAAGCGAGCCTTCTTTTACTATTTATTATTATAAATATACGCAAAAAAGCGAGCGAAGCGAGCCTTTTTTACAATATATTTTATTATAAATATAAGCAATCTAGCGAGCGAAGCGAGCCTATTTTTTAACTTTGTATTATTATAAATATAAGCTATCTAGCGAGCGAAGCGAGCTTTTTTTGCAATACATTAATATTAAATATAAGCAATCTAGCGAGCGAAGCGAGCCTTATTTACAATATATATTATTATAAATATAAGCAATCTAGCGAGCGAAGCGAGCCTTCTTTTACTATGCATGAATATAAATTACGCAATCTAGCGAGCGAAGCGAGCCTTCTTATACTATTTATTATTATAAATATACGCAAAAAGCGAGCGAAACAAGCCTTTTTTTACAATATATTTTATTATAAATATAAGCAATCTAGCGAGCGAAGCGAGCCTATTTTTAACTTTGTATTATTATTAAATATAAGCATCTAGCGAGCCTTTTTTACTATGCATTAATAAAAAATATTCGCAATCTAGCGAGCCGAGCCTTTTTTTACTTTGTACTAAGCAATCTAGCGAGCGAAGCGAGCCTTCTATAAAAATGTATCATTATAAATATATATATTTATCATTTAAATATACGCAAAAAAGCGAGCGAAGCGAGCCTTTTTTACAATATATTTATTATAAATATAAGCAATCTAGCGAGCGAAGCGAGCCTATTTTTAACTTTGTATTATTATAAATATAAGCTATCTAGCGAGCGAAGCGAGCCTTTTTTGCAATGCATTAATATTAAATATAAGCATCTAGCGAGCGAAGCGAGCCTACTTTTCTATGTATTATTATAAATATACGCAATCTAGCGAGCGAAGCGAGCCTTATTTACAATATATTTTTATAAATATAAGCAATCTAGCGAGCGAAGCGAGCCTATTTTTAACTTTTTATTATTATAAATATAAGCTATCTAGCGAGCGAAGCGAGCCTTTTTTACTATGCATTAATATAAATATACGCAATCTAGCGAGCGAAGCGAGCCTTTTTTTTAACTTTGTATTAAGCAATCTAGCGAGCGAAGCGAGCCTTCTATAAGAATGTATCATTGTAAATATATATATATTTATCATTATAAATATACGCAATTAAGCGAGCGAAGCGAGCCTTTTTTACTATGCATTAATATAAATCTACACAATCTAGCGAGCGAAGCGAGCCTTTTTTACTCATATTTTATTATAAATATAAGCAATCTAGCGAGCGAAGCGAGCCTATTTTTAACTATGTATTTTTTTAAATATACGCAATCTAGCGAGCGAAGTGAGCCCTTTTTTAACTTTGTATTATTATAAATATAAGCAATCTAGCGAGCGAAGCGAGCCCTTTTTTATCTTTGTATTATTATAAATATAAGCAATCTAGCGAGCAAAGCGAGCCTTTTTTACTATGTAAATATTTAAGATACCTAAACTAGCAAGCGAAGCGAGCCTTTTTGAGTTTATACTTTAAAATAGTATAGCATCCGAATGTTTTAATAACTCATTTTGCTTCTTTAAATATATATTTTTTATGTATTCTTTGACGTGAGTTCTTGATGCAACGCATTACTAGTTGAACGAACGTAAGTGGTTCTTACATTTCAGAGATTGGGACGGCGCGTATGTTTGTTTGTTGTTTGTATGTTTGTATGTTGTTTGTTTGTGTGTTTGTTTGTTACGTGTCGCGATAACTGCCGTAAAAATTAACCGATTTTAATAAAATTTTGTATACAGGTAAAACTAATTATGTGTCAGAGCTGTATAGTTTTTGGTAATATTCCGAAAAATATTTTCAAAATGGCAGCCAATATGGCGGACCGGATGAAAAAAAAATTTTGAGCGAAAAAATCGTGTTGTATATCTTTTTAAAGCTCTTAAAGAGTAGAAAATATATGTTTCATGGTCAACATTTTAAAATTTTTTGAATAATTTAAAAATGGCGGCTAAAATGATATATCGCTTGCTTTAAATAAATAATTTTTTTTATGTATTCTTTTGACGTGAGTTCTTGATGCAACGCATTACTAGTAATAATAATAAGCCAGAAAAGGTTATAAACTATAGATATAAGAGTGCAATGACACAAACAAAATAACTTTTATAAATGTTCGGCCATAGGCCGTGGCACCTCAGAGAGGTAAGTAGGTAACATGCATACATCTAAAATTAATTTAACTTTATAATAAATATCTAATACATTTCTAATTAATAATATAAATATCACATAATTTAAGTAAAAAAAATTCTAAAAATAAACATAACACATTTCCAATTTATATATTTTGTTTCATTTTATTCCCATGTTTATACTTCTATAATTATTAATTTTAATCTCCTCCATATCATACTGATTTATATTTATTTTCAAATTATTTTATTATATAATACATTTTAAGCCTAATAAGATCATAGTTTTTTTTTTTATAAATAGTAATCTTATATAATAATGATTGTAATACCTAAATCCTCATTATTAGGTCCAAAAAACGTGTTTAAAATGTTCAGAATAAATTCGCTAAAAGTTAGAAAACGTGTACTTGGTGTAATTGTTTTTCCCTTCTCGTATTATTAGTATTAAATCTCGTTTCTTATTTATAAAATGTTATATCAGCCGCTTCCGTGGCCGAGGTCGTTAAGGCGTTAGTCTTTACACTGACCTTTGACACCCACGGAGGTCTGGGGTTCGCATCCCAGGTTACGCTCTCAGTTTATAGAGGATTATTGTTTAGATAAATTATCGCCAACTTTAGAATTCACTTTGAGCGTAACGGTTGCTACTACCACCCGAGGTGGTTCCCACAGGGGTTATCCCTGATGAGCCGCAAGGCTCTAAACGGGCATTATTATTATTATTATTATTATTATATCAGGCCATAATTTAATATCTTATATGCCCAGCAATATTAGGCTGTATTTAGTTTTATAATATTCTTTTATGAGTTTAAGTTATGTTTTATGCTAATACATATGGATTAAAAATGGAGCAACTCCAAAAACTTCATGGTAACCAAGGCAGACCTGCCGATTTGCAGATATAAATTTTTATTTAAATTTGTAATAAATTGATTATTTATTTATTTACATATGGATTAATACAAGTAGCCAAGAACTACAAGCATTGTAGGCACATTATAATTTTAAACTAAATCTAAATAAATACAAAAAGACTTGCCATTACATTTAAAACTGACGAAGATATTATACATCGTTACGTGTATTATGTCATTTCTGACCTTTTAATAACAACAAGAATAATCACGTTAAAACGTAGCACCTGACTTTTCAGGGATAGATTTATTAAACAAGACACGCACGTATTGAGGGTTTAGTATACTCGTGACTCCAACATCTAGTATAAACCTTGCAAAGTCACAGCTTGTAATCAATCTTCCATTATAAAAGTAACACATTAGAAGTCAAAATTTAGATGACAGTTTTTTCTTTTACTTTCCTCTTTTGTTCTGAAGGTATGTATTGGAAAAGTATTATGTTTGCACTGTCAGTATGTGTGGGTATGAGTGAGAGTGTGTGTGTCTGTTATCATTATAGCCATAGCCCCTAGTGTAGTTTTATAATGAAATTCGTTTTAACAAAATTATTTTATTCTTTCTTTTTATAATAATAATAAATTTATAAAATACAAAATACATGCAAATCAATAATAATAAGTCTTATAGTTATAATTACAATATTTTATGATTAGAGTAGAGCAACTATCCAACGTTTTATAGGAGAAAAAATAAACTTGCTTATGGTCACAAAAGCTTGAGCTTGTGCGCGGTTTAACTCTTCTTTCTTTATGTTTTTATTAAACTTTTTTCATGTAGATAATATAGTTGTATTTAAAAGTTTCATATGTTTACTCTATTGTTGTTATTTTTATTTCTTTATTTTGAGTTAGTAGGTTAAATTAATTGATAAATAATACAAATTGATTAGACAATTATTTAAAATTAAAATACTGTATCTTTATACTACAGGTTAGAAATAATTCAATAACAAAAGGCAAATCCAACAAGAATAAATAAATAAAAACATAAAACAAAAATAATATCAATTAATTAATTTGAAGACTTTAGTCCTTATAAAATTTCTATTGAATAAATTGTTGAAGGCTTTCGCCCAGGATCTGAGCTTCATTCAGTTCTTAAAAAATGACAAAATGGAAAGTGTCGTTTTTTGCTACAGAACCACATACGGACAAAAGGAAATTTTTAGAATGCTCTATCTATAAAAGCTGACAAAAGACAGTATGAACGAAAAAACAAGACATTAACAGTCTTAGCAGTATTTATATATATATTAATAATAATAATAAAGTAAGGTGAGGGGAAGATCCTAGATCTTAGCAATTATGTCTCTGGGACGCTTTTGCCCAAGGCCAAGAAACAGTCCTCACCTTTTATTAAATGAATCTCTTTCTCTTTGAACCGTCTAGTTCTATATAATTTATTTAAAATATAAATTTTCTTTCACCTTTTGTCATTTCATTGTCAAATTTATTTACTAGTTTAGACACATGACATAAACAACATTGCAAATTTTTTATTTTTCCAACTTTTTCAATTTTTGTATTTTGATAAGAATGAGAAGCTCAGGATCCACTGGGCGGGAAGGCTCTACAACAATTTATTTTACAATAAATTTTGTATAGGACTAAAGTCTCATGTTAATTTAATTAGATTTCAATTTGTAATAAGTCAAAAGCTCTAAGTTATTAAAACAAAAATAGATCAAATATGACAAAGATCAATCAAAATCAAAGATCAATTCTGATCGTTATTACTCGTCACGAATGACTCAGAAAATATTACAGAAAATTAAAAGACCCGAATAAATGTTAGGGTCGATTTCAAATTTGACACGAATCTAGGAGTCCTGCAAAATCTGACAAGCTTCATTTTAAAATCAGCATTACTTCAATAGTTATCGAATGACATGTATAACGTTTTTACCAACTTTTTTAAGTAAAAAATAATTCAGATATCTTTACTCTAATAAACTCTACGATTTACAAGTACTGATATAGTTTTATTTAAAAATATCAATTGACGAGACGGGAAAACAGTGCGAGGGAGAGAACTTAATTAGTTTAAACCTATAATGAGTTTCCCTTTAACTAAAATGTAACTGGACATAATTTTCTGCCAATACAAGTTTTATTTTCAGAGAGAGTAGGAAGCAATAATAATAATAATGACAAGAGAATACAGGGGGGATGTGTATGAGGTGTTGGTATAATGAAGTCACGTATAGTCTGGTGACGCTGTACCAGTATATCCTGGGCACTGTATAGCGAACATGCCATAATATAAAGACTCTTCTACTAGGTCCTATTGGCTATCATACATGGCATATAATCCTGCCACACGCCTACCTCTATACCATGGTAAAATGCAATAGTTGGAAATGCCATGACATTTGGAATGTTATTCCCCATCTGGTTATTCCTAAAACTCCTAAATCTGGTTATTCCTAAAACTCCTAAATCTGGTTATTCCTAAAAACATTTAAAGTACACTTTAAATGTTTAGCTCATTGGCATAAATGTCTCCAGATTCCATAAGAACAAACAAATAAATTAATTAAACAGAAATCTTATTTTAAAGTGAAGAGGCCCTTTTGTTTTGCTTTCCAACCTTCAAAAACTGAAGCAATAAATAATAATTTCAAGAAACTATTGTAAGTGCAAAATACGCAACACCCACTTCTCCTAAAAATGTCGACGTTTAATCGCCTACAGATCCCAAAACAAAAATTATTTACCTAAGAGCACAACTAGACAAAAAGATTGTCTTTACACACAACTTTGATAAAACCACTTAAGAGGTCTTAAAAACACCTGAAACGGATAACTCAGGTGACATCCCGGTTTCGGATTTTTTGCAAACACAATACTTTTCCTATATACTTACAGTATAAATAAGGGAAAGTAAAAAAAAGGTGTCTGTATGTGTGAGTGTATGGATGCACACATTTCTTGTAACACACCACAACTCAAATAGCTGAACCCATTTTAATTAAGTCTGACTAAAAATCAAGTCATATGTAAAGAAGATCTGATTCCATTACAGAGTTGATCAAACACGCGGCGTATCAATACATTACTTTTTTTGAGGTAGTACGTAATTGAGCACTTTATTGGACCGTTTTTAGGATGAGAAGCCAATCATTATTGTTATAGGAGGTTATTTAGTACTTTTCACCTCCGAGGACAGTAATGAATGTAAAAAAAAACTGCTAGGACGTAAAAGTAATTCATATGTTGCCGCCATTACTGTAATGTAGCATGTTCAAAAAACAATATGTGTTAAACCTTCATGAGCTTTATGTAAAAACGTTCATTTTGTTTCTGTTTTTGTTCGTAGACTAATTTTTTTTTTCGTTTTTAAAAGGTGTTCTAATTGACAATTTTTGTGTGTTTATAAATGTAAAAATGTACAGCTTTTACATTTTTGAGTAAAAGTGTGAAGCTATGGATGAATTTAATGACGGCGATAATATGGAGTTAATAATAATTGGACGTTTTTTTTTTCAATTAAGTATATAGCGCAGTTTAATGAGTGCTATTTTTTGATTTTTTTTTAATGAGTGCTTTATTTAATGAGTGCTACCTCAAAAAAAATAGTGTATGCCATTCGGCTGAGAATGTCTTTATGTCTTAGCAATTTTTCCCGACTCGCTTCGCACGTCGGTAAATCTAATTGCCGTGACATAAAGACACACTTCTCAGCCTTATGGCATAAATAACTATTTCCTTATAAATACCACAGTTACATAAAATTATCAGTATTGTCTTTGCAAAGAAATTTGAACTCGGAATTTGACCTGAATAATGCGTTTCCGGTGTTTTTAAGACCTCCTAAGTGGTTTTTACTAAGTTATCTGTCTTTATGCGAGTGTGTGTGTGTGTGTGTATGTCATGTATCTGTTATTATCATATCTTCCAGTGTATTTACGAGAGTTGAAACTTGGTGCAAAAATCAATCTTTATGGAAGTTGTGCTATCCGGAAAATATTTGTTTTATGACGTCATTAACCAGCAATAATGATAGACTAAAATTTCGAAAAATCATGAAAAGCGGGAAAATTTGTCGATCGGTTATCGATTTGGCAGGCATGTAGATAAGACAAATATGGGTCCTATGTTTGAATTAATTGATTAGCTAACCACTTATAATTACTAATGCTGATAGAATTAGTTAAATTTTTATCGAATGACTTGTATACGTTTAAAAAAAATTTTTTTTTTAATTAAAAAAAAATCAAATTAAGTTGAAATTTAGTACAAGTATATCCCTTTGGGCAATAAATAAATTAACTAAATTTAGTTGCCATACGGCAAGTATATCTACGGGTTTGGTTGGATCATAAAAGTTAAGCCGCATCGAGCGAGGTCAGTGCCAGGATGAGTGATCTCAAGGAATAAAACGCAAGTATTTACTGTCTGAGGAGGAGCGAAGCGAGTCCAACGACGTGCTGCAGTACATTTGGTGATTTTTATATTTTGAGTAGCTAAGCGAGTCTGAAGTAGAGAGGATGAGCGTAGCGAATCCCATGTGTTGAGAAAAAGTTCCGAAGTACCCCCGTACCCGATTTTTTTCACTTAAAGTAAATGTATGTACTTCATTATACAAAATAATATTCTCCAATAATTACTAAGCTAATAATTATTTGAGAATATTATTTCGTCCTTTTTTTATAAATCAAGTCAAGCTGTCAATTGAGGAACAAGGCTCCATACCTACAGACTGTAAGTATGAAGCACCGTTCCTTGATAGGCACCTTGACTTAATTTATAAAGAAAGGACAGCAAAAGCACCTTATGCTATTTAATGACGAAAATTATATAATATAGAAAAATACGACTAAGAAAAATCCAATTACAGAAAATTTGAACGAATTGTTAGAAAGTATGGCGTCAACTAAAATTCACTTTTATAAACAATTTCTACTCGGAGAAGTGCAAATCAAAAATAATAATCTAGTCGATTTACATGACTAAGAGATCAGCGTGACAGTTGTGATTGTAAGATCGTGACGGAACAGATCGCCTACTCGTTATGATTAACCGAGAGCACGACTCAGCAAGAGATCTAAGCACACAACGAATTACACTCAGCGTTGGTGTCGCAGTCACTCCATAAATCCTCACAAATCACTTAAGGTATCATCATCCTTCCAAAAAAAAATAGTTTCCGGGGTTTAAAACAGGATTTGAACTTAAGTCAATAATAGGCGATTGGCAATGATGGCAAGCTATGTAACATTGTTGCACATTAAGTTATTGTTGGGTGATTAAATTTCATCACGGTGTACCGGGGATGGACAAGAGTAGGCCAGAACCTGAAGGTGGCGTAATAGTTGACTCACTAGAATCAATGTATATCATAGATACATGCTATCACATTAACGATTCTTAACAAAAACTTATGAGTTTTGTTCCTTAAATTGAACTAATGCTTATAATCAAATAAAACGGGTCCATTCGTAGGTCTTGTAATAATAATACAATAATATTAATTTTTAAGTAATTTTTATTTACGAATTATTTGTACTGGTAAATTTAGGCAATTTCACGTGCAAGATTATATTTGAGACACGTGTGAAATGGTACTTCCACGTGGATAAAACCAACATTAAGAGGGAGGGAGTAATGTGCAATGGTAGGAGACTTGGTTGTAGACAGCAGGGTGTTACCATGGTAACACACCCCTCCTGTGTCTAGGTTCTAAGGGAGGGGGTAGGGAGGGGCATTATTTGCCTCTTGCATACTTTATACCGATATTTCAAGGTTACTGTAGCATACTTATCATTAAGGTATTTAAATACTCATCTTTCAGTTGCTACATATTATAGATTTAACCTACAGAAATTAGAAATCAAATTAAAACAAGATAATAAAGAAAATCGTTAATAGAAAGTGCGGCCGAATTAGAATCTAAAGATTAAATTTAAGTACAAAATAAAAATAAAAACCGAATTAAAAAAGTCAGAAGTAAGAAGATAGTCCGGAGTCGATACGACTAATACAAATAAATAAGACCTAAATAAACGGTTGTAAATAATAGGAAAATCTAAAAACGGTTGTAAATAATAGGAAAATCTAAAAACGGTTGTAAATAATAGGAAAATCTAAAAACGGTTGTAAATAATAGGAAAATCTAAAAACGGTTGTAAATAATAGGAAAATCTAAAACGGTTGTAAATAATAGGAAATCTAAAAACGGTTGTAAATAATAGGAAAATCTAAACACGGTTGTAAACATAAAAAAAAATGTGCAGGGAGTCGTTTTCATTGCAATTGGGGCTCAGAGTGAAAAAAAAAACGGTACTAAGTCGATACAAAACTTAGTACATGGTCTCAGGTACAAGTCAATCCATGGTCTCAGGTACAAGTCAAATCCATGGTCTCAGGTACAAGTCAAATCCATGGTCTCAGGTACAAGTCAACAAGTCCATGGTCTCAGGTCAAGTCAAATCCATGGTCTCAGGTACAAGTCAAATCCATGGTCTCAGGTTCGAATCTTGCGTACCGTCGAAAATTCTTTTATCGTTTTACTTACATAAGTTCATAACAACATTTTTCAGGCGCGGAGAGCCGGGTGAATTTGTTTTGAAATGTTGTTTCCTTGCTCAACAACCAACTTATTGCTGATCTTAATCCTGCGGCTGCTGTACCTCCACAGCAGTAAATGTTTTCACGTTAGCCTTTATAGTGTGATAAGTATATATCAATAAGTGATAAGGATATATCAATAGGTGATAAGTATATATCAATAAGTGATAAGGATATATCAATAGTGATAAGTATATACAATAGATTGTACATTTGTAGGAAATACGCATGTTTGTTTCATATGCTGAAAGACTCTATTCTGTCCCTTTGTATAACATTAGTGATCTTTTAAACAGATTTGATCCTGCTACAAAATCAAAATAAACGCTTTTAAAACATTCAGGAAAATTGTCTTACAATTAAGACAAGATAACAAAGATAGCTTTCAGGAACTTCATTTGATAAGTAGAACAAAGTTTAACCAGAGAAATAAACAAGGAATGGGAAAAGTTCTTCCCATTCAACCATCCTAAAGGAACATTGCGGGTCTTAATGTATGACTCTAGGCCTCTTAACTACGCCAAGGAGTATCACCACAGGGTGATTCCTCCTATCAAGACTGCCAAGTCACTTAACCAGCATTAGCACTATGTCAAATACATTATTGAAGGCAATAATCAATAAAGTTAAAAAAATAGGCCTCTAGCATCTAGCTTAAATAAAATCTTCTTCTTATCCACATTAGACCTGTTTTGGTCAAATCAGCCCCCCAAAGGTCACAGAGAACGACACCTTAACTGACATTATTTACACACCGAACATACCAAGAGTCCTTCAGTTATTTTCTCGTTTTTAAAGAAATTTCGGTCAATTAAAGTAGTTCTACAAAGAATTTAATTTTTAGCCTACATTAGAAAAAATGTAATTAAGAGTCCTCAACGACACCAAACAGAAAATTGTTTGTCATATAAATTTTCTCCTGTATTTTGGCTATTTTTTATGATTTTTATAGCTCTATAGATATTTATTGAGCTGGTATGAAGTTTAGGCCTCTATAATTTTACTTATCGCTACAAACAACGCAAAAACTCATCCCTATCAAAAAAGAAGCATTGCCAAAACATTTTAAGTTAAAATACTGAGGAATAGCGAAATTAAGGACGAGATAAGAGAAAAGACTATGAGCACTGAAACAGAAATCAAGTGGCGATTGACACTACCATTGACTTTGAAGCATATCAAGTTTGGTGGAATGTTATTGTCCATCATATAGATGAGAACCCATTGTCTTGTCTCGGATCGAGTCTTTTGTACTCCGTCAAATAGATTGTCTCAACTATTTCGGTCCAACCCGCTTCCACCATGAAATATGGACCCACATCTTCAAACGGAACCACGTCAGCAGTCATCAACAACCAGCAAATTGGATACTGAAAAGAGCGCTAAAGGAAAATAAGTCGTGGTAAAGAGCGAAATCAGCGAACAAAGAAGAGGTAAAAAGAGAAATCAGTAAAAAAAATCGAGGAAAATCGAAATGAAACATGTAGACGAGGAAAGAGCTCAACAATAGCAGAGGAATATTGAGTACAGGTATGTCAAACTCTTATTAATCATTCTACTGATATTGTTATTTAGTTATTCATTAAAAAGTTCTTTATTAAACAATCGAATATGATATTTCTACCTGACACTATTGAATATTCAACCCAGGTAGGTAAGTTATTTAAACTCGGCCATTCCAGTCTAATGGAGAGAATTTATTCATATTAAATCCTTCTCACAGTTCGCCTAGTTTTATTGAAGGCGATTTCAAGAAGAGAACTAAACTTTCCCATTTTGAATTATTTGTTATTTTATTGATGTTTCATAGTTATATTCAAAATATAGTAAATAAATTACATCGTGTATTTTTTATAACGAGTGAACATTTTATAACGAGTATTATTTTATGACTTGTGATTTTAGTACAGTCATAAAGAACATTACACTGGTTCTAGGACTGTCTTAAAGAACATTACACTGGTTCTACAGGTACTAGACTGTACTACCTCTAGAACTAGTATAATGTTCTAGAGGTAGTACAGTCTTAAAGAACATTACACTGGTTCTACAGGTACTAGACTGTACTACCTCTAGAACTAGTATAATGTTCTAGAGGCAGTACAGTCTTAAAGAACATTACACTGGTTCTACAGGTACTAGACTGTACTACCTCTAGAACTAGTATAATGTTCTAGAGGCAGTACAGTCATAAAGAACATTACACTGGTTCTACAGGTACTAGACTGTACTAGAGGCAGTTCATAGAACAGGTTCTAACAGGTCTAGACTGTACTACCTGAACTAAGTACAGTCATAAAGAACATTAACATGGTTCTAGTCTGACATTACACTGGTTCTACAGGTACTAGACTGTACTACCTCTAGAACTAGTATAATGTTCTAGAGGTTGTACAGTCTTAAAGAACATTACACTGGTTCTACAGGTACTAGACTGTACTACTCTAGAACTAGTAATAATGTTCTAGAGGTAGTACAGTTTAAAGAACATTACACTGGTTCTACAGGTACTAGACTGTACTACTCTAGAACTAGTATAATGTTCTAGAGGTAGTACAGTCTTAAAGAACATTACACTGGTTCTACAGGTACTAGACTGTACTACCTCTAGAACTAGTATAATGTTCTAGAGGTAGTACAGTCTTAAAGAACATTACACTGGTTCTACAGGTACTAGACTGTACTACCTCTAGAACTAGTATAATGTTCAGTAGGAGGTTCTACAGAGACTGTACCTCTAGAACTAGTATAATGTTCTTACAGTCTAAAGAACATTACCTGGTTCTAGGACAGTCTTAAAGAACATTACACTGGTTCTACAGGTACTAGACTGTACTACCTCTAGAACTAGTATAATGTTCTAGAGGTAGTACAGTCTTAAAGAATATTACAGTGGTTCTAGAGATAGTACAGTCTTAAAGAACATTACACTGGTTCTAGAGGTAGTACAGTCTTAAAGAACATTACACTGGTTCTAGAGGTAGTACAGTCTTATAGAACATTACACTGGTTCTAGAGTAGTACAGTCTTAAAAAATTACACTGGTTCTAGAGGTAGTACAGTCTTAAAGAAAATTACACTGGTTCTAGAGGTAGTACAGTTTTAAAGAACATTACACTGGTTCTAGAGGTAGTACAGTCGTAAACATTACACTGGTTCTAGGGGAAGTACAGTCGTAAAGAACATTACACTGGTTCTAGGGGAAGTACAGTCGTAAAGAACATTACACTGGTTCTAGGGGAAGTACAGTCTTAAAGAACATTACACTGGTTCTAGGGGAAGTACAGTATTAAAGAACATTACACCTGGTTCTAAGAGGTAGTACAGTCTTAAGAACATTACACTGGTTCTAGAGGTAGTAACAGTCTTAAGAACATTACACTGGTTCTAGAGGTAGTACAGTCTTAAAGAATACACTGGTTCTAGGGGAAGTACAGTCTTAAAGAACATTACACTGGTTCTAGGGAAGTACAGTCTTAAAGAACATTACACAGTTCTAGAGGTAGTACAGTCTTAAGAACATTACACTGGTTCTAGAGGTAGTACAGTCTTAAAGAACATTACACTGGTTCTAGGGGAAGTACAGTCTTAAAGAACATTACACTGGTTCTAGAGGTAGTACAGTCTTAAAGAACATTATATACTGGTTCTAGGGAGTACAGTCTTAAAGTTACACTGGTTCTAGAAGTACAGTAGGTAGTACCGTCTTAAAGGGATCCATTAACTTAGTGATACAGGATATTAAACATTAATACGGCCCAACAATAATCACAAAAGAGGGTATGATTCTTACTAAGGTCCTTGTAATTTGATGAAGATAGAATAGTCATCAATATTAAGTTTTAATTGGGGTGCATTTAAAATATGTTCATACACAGTCCCTAGGCTCTGTTACATAACTTCTGTTGGGCAGGTCCGCAGCCGTCAATTTTTTTTAATTATCTGCTTTCTTGCTTAATAATCTCTATCTTACTTATTACGCGGAACATGCATTAAAACCTGAGCAGTAGCGTCACAACTTGTTTTTTTAATTTTTCCACATTTTCCAAAGAAAATGAGCATGTTTATCCCGTAGATTATCATTCTATAATCGGTACTGCATAGTATTAATAATAATAATAATAATAATAATAAGACACACACACACAGACAGCCAAATTAGTAAAAACTACTCTGGAGGTCTTATAAACAACTAAAACGAATAATTGAGGGGAAATCCCGGTATGAAATTTGTAGTGGAAACAATACTTTTCCTATATTTTCACTGTATTAGTGGTTTTGCCAATGTCATAACTTAAGTTATAGTTACCCAAATTTGATAAATAAATATTTGATTTTTTGAAAATTTTATCAGCTTTGGAAAAACGTTCTCTCCAATATGATTTTGAATAAGCTCTCTCCAATTTATTGACACGACCAACAGGGAACTGATTATTTAAAGAAATCTAATATTTGAGGGATTATCTAAAATTTTGAGCATGCTCAAACATACGAAGGCCTCCACTCGGGATAGACAGAATATGTTTTTGCTTCATCATTTGAGATATATTTTAAAAAAATTGTTTGAAACAAGTACAAATGAGTGTTGTTTTAGGTCCGGCTATGCGATACTATGCTCATCCTAAATCATGCTCATTTTCAAACCAGCTCTGCTCAACATTTTTGCCCTTAAAACTAAATGGTTGCTAATCATTTAAATGTTTGTCCTTAGAAAATCCAGAAAAATTAACCAAGTGTATTCGGACTCCATCTGCCTCCGTGGCCGTGATCGTAAAGTCGTTCGATTTCGGCACCGGAGGTCCGGGGTTCGCAGCCCGGGCTATGCTCTAGGATTTTATGAATAGTATTTGTATTAAAAAGATTTCGCCAACTTAAATTAATTCTTAGAGTGTAGTAGATGCTACCCACCTAAGGTGGTTCCCGCAGGGTGAATACACTGATGGGCCAAAAGGCCCTAAAACGGGCATTTTATTTTTATTATAATAATAATAAGACACACACACACAGACAGCCAAATTGGTAAAAACTACACAGGAGGTCTTAAAATCAACTGAAACGAATAATTGAGGGGAAATCCTGGTATGAAATTTGTAGTGGAAGCAATACTTTTCCTATATTTTCACTGTATAAACGAGGAAAACTAATACTAATAAGCAAGTTTCACCATGTTAAAAGGAATCGACTTTGACGTCAGAGATTGAATTTTCACAAAGGTATCAAAATAATAAGTCTACCCCCTCCCCCTCCTCTATTTTTCCCTTCCAAGTCTGGGAGTATTTGAAATTTCAATATTCTACTTGTAAAATACAAAGTATTTATTACTTAAAGAGAGATGTCTGCAATATAGATATGCTGGAGAAATACAATTTTACAGCTCTCTTAGAGTCAGCTAAGAGAAATTGATTTTCCTTTTTGTCTGATGGGAAATTTAATCTATTGTTTTAATTTATAACTAACTATACGAGTTATTATTATAGAAAATCATAAACTAACTTTTCAAATATCAAAATAAGGAAAACAAACTTATCCGTATAATATTATTATTATTATTATATAAACTAAATAACGTTAATATCACCTTTTGGCGACTAATAGACAACGCGATTAAGATAAACTATTTGCAACATTTGGGCATTTTAAGGACTTAACAACGCGAATAAACTAAACTATTTTCAACGTTAAAAAATTGCTATTTTAATAGCTCTTAAAAACCAAAACGATAAATTCTCAAAAAATCCAAACAAATTTAAGTCCTCTATGTTAAATTATTAGCTAAGAAAACAATTTTTTAATAAAATACTATCAACTTGATAATAAAGACATATTAAAGCATACTTATAAAAGAAGGCCTCAACTAACTAACTTCGTACTAACACCACGATGTAAAACTAAGAGATAACAAAGATATGGATCATATCTTGGACCATTATACTATAATCAACTACCAATCAAAATACAACAAAGTCAAATCATAGAAATATTAAAGAAACTTGTCAATAAATAACCCCCTGCTCCCCCCCCCCGGGCTACGCCCATGACATTGATATAAATGAAATTTGTGTAATAATAAATGTGCTCTTTCTAGAGACAGGACCCTCACTTTAGGAGTTTTAACTCCTACTGAGAGCCTTCGCCAAATTATTGACTGTACATAAATATATTGGTACAATATGTATTTAAATAATCAAACATAGTAAAAAATCATTTTGTTATATGTATTTGTATTTATTTTTTGTTTTGTGGAAATAAACAATTTTATTATTTTATTATTCTTATATTTGGGCATTTTGAGGACTTCGCAATGCGATTAAGCTAAACTATTTGCAACATTTGGGCATTTTGAGGATTTTCTGTCCCTCAAAATGCCTTATTTTATAGAGACCTATGTTATAGAGCGCTGTGAGTATATTACAATGTTAAGTGACAACATAAGAAATGATGACCATATTATCGACTTCTTAAAAGACAATTCAGCAAAAATGATTTAGTGTTGTTTACAAAACACTTGAAAAGGCATTCAAATAAAATATTATCAGTAATTTATTTTCAGTAAAATTTGGGTCAAGAGGAAATTTTTTCTTTATCGGAATGATTTCTTTGAAAAAACAATTTATCAGAGTTCATTTTGAGTGGAAGGAGCCAGTGTTGTTTGTCTTCAGCGAATTTCCATCAAGAAATTGACTTTAATTGAATGACGCTTATGAGGTTATTCGGGTAAAGGAAGTGGGAAAGAGATCAATTCCGCTTGACCTCCTGACACACACACACGTGTATATATATATGTGTGTATATATATATATATATATATATATATATATATATATATATATATATATATATATATATATATATATATATAAACGTTTCTACCTTTGGGTATAGCGCAGGTTTACTGAATCGAAAACGAACTTGGAATGTGGTGAGATGCTAAGGTGCTAACGACGCCTATTGTTTGTGAACAATGAATGACGTCATTAAAAATAAATAGATCTTAAAATGGCGTGAAAAAGAAAGACCTCGTTGTGAGGCAGGAAGAAATCAGCTTCCGTAATTAATATAACTAGGAATTTAAGACGAAAAGTAACATTACTATGGGGCGAAAATAGCCTTAAACTGAATTTAAGGCTATTTTCTCGACTACAAAGGCACTCTTGGACTAAGCGGTCCATGGGCCTAAATCTCTCGATCTGAAATAGCAGACCGCATTCATTAGGAGGACAGTAATAAGTTCATCAAGTCGGTTCTTTGGGGCTGGACTGTCAAGTGTTATTGCAACAGGAAATTGCCTCAGGGAAAATGTTTTCCGTTTCTTTAACACACTTAAATTGGCTAATGGTCACAAACACAGGATAGTGAGAAATATTTTTTTAGTTGTCTAATAAAATATTTCATGAGAACAAATGTTTTTAAACTTTAGCAATTCGATAAAAAAACCGGCCAATATCCAATATAACATTGAACTTAAATATGGCCTAAATACTGTCATGACGAGGCGACTTTAGTAGCCGAAAATTCAGGATCGTTTTAGCTAAATAAAATACACCAAATACTATATAGAAAATAATAAGCAAAATAAAGGTTATTTAGAGCTTGAGATGGAACCCTATAGAAGAGAAATGTCAAGTATTTTCTCAGCTCTTTCATACCAAATATTTTCTTCACGAACTCAAATTCTTCTAAATTCTCATCTCATTGAAAAGGTTAAACAAGAGAATATTTCCCTTTAGCCTAAAGTAGGAACAGTGACATAGTATTCGGTAAGTTTAAAGATAAGTATAAGAACTCCCACGAAAACAAAACGATAAATACTTAATTAGATAAATAGCATATTAACGTCAAATGGGATGTGAGAACATTAGAATTTTGTAATGCAAGAACGCATATTTCCGATTTCATCCCGGTTTTGGATTTTTTTGCTAACACAATTCTTTTCCTTTTCTTATTTCCAAAAGTAATAAGATAATGTTAGTATTCGATGGAAGTTGTGACTTTTAAAATACTTAATAATAATACTATTTAATGAATTTATAGAGTAATTAATATAATATAATATGCTCAATACTACAAAATATGTTAAGTAAGAGAGGGAAGCCACTTACTCATTGAGGGTGATCTTAAGCAGGAAAACTAGCTTAGGGTACGAATTAAAACAAAAACATGTATATGAATAAGGATTTAGGTCTTCCAGTGTTGACCGCGTCAATGTAGATGAAGAATCCGACGTTTCGCTTCCACTGTGGGAGGCATCTTCAGGGATGTAGGACATCATGGATAAAAACACAATGCTCCACAAAACTGAACTCAGTTTTGCGGTCAGCACCGGAAGACCTAAATCTTCATGACAATTACCGCGGAAGCCTACGCAGTTTATTACAGTTTATTATAAATATGAATAATAATAAAACAACAATTCTTCAGAGTTATAAACTTAATCAGAGTTAAGAGGTTTCATATAAGACCTGACGTCATGATATGCAATCAAATCATCTTATACGACCGGACTAATACAGACCATCGGACCGCATTGCATCGAGATCACATTAAGTCTGTTAGATCACTAAATAATACTAAGTTACTGATGATACTATTAACCCAATTATAATCTGCCAATGTTTGTTGAACCCAAAAAATTGTTTCAGTACGAAATAATCATTAGCTAACTACAAATTAATTTAGACTCACGAAGCCTGTCATATTTATCTGCCATAAAGAGAAATATGAATAAGGGTCAATTTTTCCAAGGTTCATTCTAATTAAAAACAAGGTTAGGACACAGAGAAAAATCAATGTTTCAAAATTTTTTCAAGTTTCCTTTAAGAGTGAAAATTAATGATGCGTTGAAAAGAAAAAAAAAAGCAATTAGTTTGAAACTTTTCTAAGAATAATGAACCACTAAATGGATTTTTTGGGGCGCGGAGCCCCACGGCATGTTATAAATACAGCAGCAATGCTCCTACAATGTATGTTTTATTAACTACATTAGTAAGCGGTATTCTTAATAGACATTCAAGTTAATTATACGTGGATACCAAGGTCGCAAGCAAAACAATGCTTAAAAACAGCTAGAGTTAGCTAAAAAAAGGAAAATAAAAAAACATTTTGTTTTAAATTGTTTATATACAATTGTATGCGGATCAAAATGAACATTTATTATTATATTTTTTTTTTAGTCGTTGCTGATAATCAGTTCTACACAAAATTCAGGCCAGTCATAGAAAGCTCAGTTTATGCTGTGCGCAATATTATTATAAACGAATTATCAAGTGTAAATATTGCATTAAATACTAAGCTCCGATACCAAGATTCGAACTCGGGCCCTCGAGTTAGAATATTAGTGTCGACTCCGCATTAGTTTCATTCTACTCAGTCAATTTCTCTTTATTTAATAAGTTACAATTTTTGAATCTGCAAATTAATTCACTTATTTATTCATAAATCCGTAATTTTAATATAAATATATATATATATATATATATATATATATATATATATATATATATATATATATAATATATATATATATATATGTATATATATAATATATATATATATGTATATATATATATATATATATATATATATATATATATATATATATATATATATTGAAATATATGCAAAGTTTGCATTACATTATTCTATGATAGATTTGATTTTTTAAACAATTTATAGATTTGATGTTTCAAGCAAAGAATTGAAATACTACAAAAGTCAAAATAAAAGCTTCTCATAATAAATTTTCTGTTAGGTCATGACTAAACAAAATTTTTACAAAGAAAAGTAATTTATGTAAAAATAGACAAGCGCATAAAAGACACAACAAAAGAGACAAATAAAGAAGGAAGAAATCTTCAGATAAAATAAGAAAGAATTAATATAAATTATGATTCTGTTCACAGCGATGCACAGATATTTCTCTAACAGTCTGCCAGTGACAGCGTGGCCAAACTTGTAAAACTCTTCCTGTTGCCAATTTAAGTAAAACATGTACGTTATGTCATGTCATTACACGAAAATAAGTTATAATAAATTAAACTGAAATCACAGTTATAAATATTTATTTTTTTACTTAAACGTATATTAAGTAAAATCAATTTTAGAAATAAATTGATAGCATAAGATGAAAATTTAACATCTTAAACACTCTCTAGTCTAGATAGGAAAGATATTACAGGGCCCAATTATGTGATTTGATAAATAATAAACTAAAATGTAATAAAATTTAAAAATGATTAAAATATTAGCATTCGGTTCCTTAGCTACTAAGTAAAATCAGCTTCTTAACTGCTACGTGGCATTAGCTTCTTAGCCACTAAGTAGCATCAGCTTCGTAGCCACTAAGTGGCATCAGCTTCGTAGCCACAAACTGGCATTAGCTTCTTAGCCAGTAAGTAGCATCAGCTTCGTAGCCACTAAGTGGCATCAGCTTCTTAACTGCTATGTGGCATTAGCTTCTTAGCCACTAAGTAGCATCAGCTTCGTAGCCACAAAGTGGCATTAGCTTCTTAGCCACTAAGTAGCATCAGCTTTGTAGCCACAAAGTGGCATCAGCTTTTTAGCTGCTACGGGCATTAGCTTCTTAGCCCTAAGTAGCATCAGCTTCGTAGCCACTAATGGCATCAGCTTCTTAGCTGCTACGTGAATTAGCTTCTTAGCCACTAAGTAGCATCAGCTTCGTAGCTACAAAGTGGCATCAGCTTCTTAGCTGCTACGTGGCATTAGCTTCTTAGCCACTAAGTAGCATCAGCTTCGTAGCCACAAAGTGGCATCAGCTTCTTAGCTGCTACGTGGCATTAGCTTCTTAGCCACTAAGTAGCATCAAGCTTCGTAGCCACAAAGTGGCATCAGCTTCTTAGCTGCTACGTGGCATTAGCTTCTTAGCCACTAAGTAGCATCAGCTTCGTAGCCACTAAGTGGCATCAGCTTCTTAGCCAAGAAACAAAATGCAATTCATTGTATTTGCAAACGCAATGCTTCTCTGTCTTTATGGAGGTAGGAAAGAGGACTGCTAGCTCCTTTTAGAAAGCAAATCGAAAAAAAAGAGGGCGTTGTCTGGAAATCTCTCACACCCTCTACTTACACCCTAAAACTTGATTCTTGGATGTGACGAGTGTCTCTTAATGGAGGTACCCTTGAATAAGTCTGGTAGGTGAAGGCAAAACCTTGTAATGGTAAAATACATCAATATACCTAGGTTGAACTCAACAAATCTAATTAATGATATCTAAGATTTATTTAAAAGGATGAAAATTCACAGCTTTTCCAGTATACTTGCCAAGAGGTTCTTATATTTTTTTCACAGTCTCTCTGCAATGCGCACAGAAGATGAGACATGGCGAATCGCCACGTGAGAGCCACACACGTTTAGCACATTTCAAATGATCAAATATCCTAAAGGAAAGCAATACGTCGGACTCATCGTCAAATTCTTCGATAGCTCAAACAGTTATCAAAGTTTGCACAAGATATCTTTTGATAATAATCTTATATTAACAAAGGGAATAACGTGGGATACGAACCCAGACCTCCGTGGAGTCAGAGACTCCTCCCTTTTCCTCCCAACACCTTACTGACTTCGATCACCAGGTTGATTTCCCGTAGCAGTTTGTCCTATCAGTAGTTCTGAAAGCGGCTTACATCCACGATATAAACAGATCCCCCTCCCCAAAAAAATAAATAAAAACGTTATTTGTGTACATAAAGTTATATAATATAATTAGATAAAATCAGATCAAATGCTGATAATACTAACCGATCAGATACTTATTCGAGGTTTCGTAATGTTTAGAAATTTTTGCTACAAACACACACACACACACACACACAAATATATATAAATATATATATATATATATATATATATATATATATATATATATATATATATATATATATATATTATATAATGACCGCCTTATAAACTAATTTTTCCTATAGAAATTTACGAAAAATCAGACGTAAATAAAACTACAACAAACAATTGTAAAAATATTATTTGATATTTGCTCACTGAAGTGTATTTCAGAATTAAAGCAATGTCTTAACTCAGAAGAAAAAGTATTCGTGATTGTTTTATAAATATTGTTTTATCGAGTTATATGACGAACAATTAGAGATATTATATTTGAAACTAAACTGGCACTGGCACTTTCTCTCATTGTAGCCCAATGTATAGTAATTACTTTTACTATTTTATAGAGTAATTTATATTACACTGAATGGTAAATTTACGATTAGTTAGTTAGCTGTAACCAGAAATAGTTTCTAGTCAAGTTTCACTGCATTCGAGACAACTAGATTGAACTCGGCCTTTATAACACTCCCGCTGTTAATATCTAGAAGTTTAAAATTTGTTGGCTGACACAGCATAAACGAGGAAATGTTTAAAGAGGAAGATACTTTTCCACTGTTGGAATCATTTTCAGGGGTGAAAAACTCTTCAGCATCGTGATGTTGAATCGACGTAATAAACTCTTAAACTCATAGTGTACTGCTAAGAGGCAACGCGGAGTCCATACAAAACGTATTAATCGAAGGTCAAGTCTTTCGGCATGTCCACTTGAAGGTGGGTAATGAATCGGAAGCTATGCACTCTTATTGTAGAAATGCTAGGCGTAGCACATATCTCAGATGAAAAATAAGTTCTCCACAAAAACTCAAACTGATGATTCACTCCATCATCATACCACATCATACCTTCTCATGGCATACCTTTCTCTACATTATAGATATCACAATTCTCTAATCAGAAGAAGTCTATATTTACAAAGACGATGAAAATAAAACGTCGTCAGGCTTTTACATCATTCAGACGTCACAGTGAGTCTGTATCAAAAGATGTGTGTGTCATTCAAAGGTCACAATGAGTGAGAGTAAGTCTGTATCAAAAGATGTGGGTGTGATTCAGAGGTCACAATGAGTGAGAGTAAGTCTGTATCAAAAGATGTGTGTGTCATTCAGAGGTCACAATGAGTGAGAGTGAGTCTGTATCAAAAGATGTGTATGTGATTCAGAGGTCACAATGAGTGAGAGTAAGTCTGTAAAAAAGATCTGATTCAGAGGTCACAATGAGTGAGAGTAAGTCTGTATCAAAAGATGTGGGTGTGATTCAGAGGTCACAATGAGTGAGAGTGAGTCTGTATCAAAAGATGTGTGTGTCATTCAGAGGTCACAATGAGTGAGAGTAAGTCTGTATCAAAAGATGTGGGTGTCATTCAAAGGTCACAATGTCTATCTTCTACTTTGAGGTTGAGTGTAAGAGGTAGAGTCAAACTTCTTAGGACGTCTCCTGCATTGATATCGATATAGAGTTAAGTCTCAATCTAAGGATCTCTCACTGTAGATCGTTAAACAAATGACAACGATTCGCGTAGTATTTGAGAAAATAACAGAAGACCTAGTACCAACACATGATTTTGATATAGCGACGAACCTGACATTGCTTGAGATAAATAGAAATTGTTCAGACTTTTCAACAAATATGACACATAAAGATCTACGCTTTTTTAAGGTATTATCTTATTCTAAGCATGAAACTCTATCTTATGGCAAAAAGGCTCATTGCAAAAAGGTTGTTGTAAAATAAAACTATTATCGGTATAAATTTCTTTTATCATGCCATAGTTTAGGAAATAAATCCACATCTAGGCGTATAAAAACCTTTAAGCTAATTTTAATACACCAGACGTTTGAGGTTAGGTCATACTAAGTACCGTCCACGAAGATGCTTGGAATTCCGAGTCATTTGAACGCCATCGGCCGGGGTCAACAAATGCCGGACATACCAGACTCCGAGGGTTCAACACTAACCATAACCTTTTTTTTGACCTTTGATGACCACGACTCATGCAATAGGTACTAATCCTACATGAAACTTTAACCAAAAACTATCAATTCTGTAAATAAACAGTAAATTAATAGCATTTATTGACATTGATTATTAAAAATAATTTAAAGCAAAATCAAATTTTAATAACATGTTATATTTCATGTTTAAAACAACTATTCTTATTAATGTTATTATATTAAAGAATTGTCTATGTTTTGTTTTTTGGACATTGAGATCTAAGATTAATATGACGGAGTCAATTCTTGTCTTTTTCCAGCTTATAGGGCAAAAAATAGTCACTAATGCTCCTGTGAAGTGAGCATTTAACTTGTACCCAAAGGCAAGGCACAAAGAACCAAGCATTACAACTCCTGATGAGTAGACGAGGGTTATAGACATTTTCTTCCCGCCATAAATCCAGGGAAATAACATTTGTGAAATAACATAGGTGAGCGTCATCCTGTTAGATATACAAAACTCTACCTCTAAAATTGGCAGCACACATTATTATTTGCAATAGTTTAATGTTTAGTCGGTTTCTTGCTTAGTTTTTTTTAAAGGTTTTAGCGCATTTCCTTTGAAAAATACAGATATAATGAGTTACGAATAATGCTTAATAATTGAGTAACTGCTTAAGTTGTAAAGCATAAATGTAAAGCATTGGTCACATTCCCAGACCAACTTCCACTATTCAAGGCACCTCATTTTAAAGAAAATTCGCTAACAATTAATTAATAGCTAAATTAAAAAAAATAATAACTTCAGTGTGCGCCGTGGAATGGTCTACAATATTAACAACACCAACTTCGTCTTTCCACCAATAAGAAAATATTATTGGTGGAAAGACGAAGTTGGTGTTAATAAAAAAAAAAAAAGTTATTCATCTATAAAATTAAAAATCTCCATAAATGTAAAAAAAGAAAAATGAAAAATATATTAACAGTAAAACAGCTATGAAGAAATAGCATTAAAACTTACCTGACTACTAAATGTTAACAATGATTAATATAATCTATTATTCTAAGTTATAAAAAAGACATAACCCAAAAGAAATAATCAAAACTATTAAAGATTTACAGTTTTAAATAATATAAAATCTGAGACATAACATGTGGTACAACATGATGGTCAATGGTCACCCGTTGAAGGGATAAAAAAATAGAAATGTTTCAATTTAAGATAAAAAATGAATGGGGTGAATCAAACACAATGAATTACAAGAATACATACAGTCTTTAAAATAGTAAATAAGATAAAAAATAATAAGGTAAAATTAATAAAAAATATAAGGTAAATAAAATAAAACAATAATAAGGTTAAATAAATAAATTAAAAAGAAGGTAAAATAATAAATAAGATAAAAATAATAATACTAAGATATTATAATAATAAGGTAAAAGTAAAGAACATAAATATTAATAATAAGGTTAAATAAATAAAATAAATAAGATAAAAATAATAATACGAAGATATTACAATAATAAGGTAAAATAAAGAACATAAATAATGATATTAACAAGGTATAATAAAATAGATACAAACATTTAAAGTAAAATAAAAAAAAACATAAGGAAAGAAAAAGGGGAGAGAGTAACTATTGAGCAATCAAAAAGAATACAAATATTTAGGAAAACCAGGCAAAATACTAAAATAAAAGAGAGAATGAGGGAACACAGAGACGAGCTTTACCTGATTTGCCGTTAGAGGAGACTTTTTCTATAAAAATACAAACAAAAATGTCAATGTTAAACAATAAAAATTTACTAGGGGAAGTTAATGGAGCAGCGCAGTGCAATGGTATATTGTTATGTCATTGGTAGAGCAGAGCAGGCTATCAGCAATACCTGATAGCAGATGTATTGCTTCCAAGATGCTTGGATAGAGGTCATCAATAAAAAATTACATATATCCAAAGAAAATAATAATATTAATTTCAAGAAGGACTCTAAGGATATGAACAAGTATTATGCAGGTATTTTAAATAACCTGAAATAAAACAGCCTCTTCTAGTTGTTTTTTCCAGTTTGTTTTGTACTTTTATCATTATTTTTCTTTTTAGTAAGACTGAGTTCTCTATGTAGATTGAATGAAGTGTCCGACACATTAATTTTAAACCCCAGGTGAGAAACTGTTGTTCAACAAATTATTTAGTTATTAATTAACTCTCTCGAAATCTTCATATGTTTTTCTCTTGATCTTTTACAAAATATGTATAGAAATTATTGATATGCATTTCGATTTCATTTACCTCAGTAAGTTTTCTTTTATTATTTTTCAATGAATTTAATAGTTTTAGCACTGTTATCATTAATTTAACTTTTCATTTCCTTTTTTCTAATTTATTTTTAACTTTTTAGGTTTTTACACCTGATCTTTTCTTTTTAATTTTTGACTTAGTTAGTTAATTTAGCCTAACTTTAGTAAGTTTTTTAATATAATAATTAATATCTTTTTCAGATAGCTCTGCATGACTTAAATACTATGTATTTGTAATCTTTATTCTAGTAATAACTTTATTGAGTGTAATTATGGTTTATCTGTTTTTCTTTTGTAGATTTTAATAACTTGAAAATGCTCTGTGTGACGAAGAGCGAAATATTGTTGTCTAAATATAGCATCTAAATTTTCATTTTGTCTCTTAAGCGCACAAACACATAACGTAACGTAACGTGTCATCAATAAATTTTCATAGGTAACTTATTTTTATTTTTAATTACTTAATTAATTTTATTGTTTCTGAATTCTATTAAGAATTTTAATATATTCTGACATGATTTGCATGCACTTTTTATTTTTTATCATTAATTCAATAAGGCAGTTTATATTTCTGTTTCTTTTTTGTTGTTAGACACTGATGATGATGGTTAGATAGAAAGCCGACTCTATTTATGCTAATACACGATAAATGGAGAGACTTCGGTGTTTTTTCTAGTTTAATAGAAAAGGTTTGTTTCGAGCCATAAGTCAAATTTCCATAAAATCCCTTTTTGGAGGACAAGATATTCTTAGGTAGAAGTTCAAATCAGCCCCATATGTGTAATGGTTTCAATCCCTCCCTCCAATACCCCAGTGCTAAAACCCCATATCTAAAAGAACAAACGAGGATATATAGAATAGTAATAGGTTACCAGATAGAGAGATACGCCCTTACTTAGCCTGAGTGGTGAGTAAATACACGAGCAATAAGAAAAACTTCCCTACTGATATTTAATAGTTTTTCTCGTGACCAAAGTCATATCGATCTCATTTTCCTAATATAGCCGGACAATACTTGATTAGAAAACGTATTTCCTTTCTCCCTGACTTAGTAGATTAACTATTTTATAGGAGGAATCCCTTCAATATTAGAACTATTTACCGGTAGGTATTGAGAGGTCTATACCAAGGCCCATTTTTCACTTACTTTTTACAAATATGTTTTATCTTCTTAATTGTGTTTAATTATCTTTTATTTTAATTACCATTTATTAAATTTTCTATCTTTTATTTCTTAAGACGACTATCTTCTTCGAGGTGATAAGGCGGCAATATTATATTTCCTCAGCAGTTTTCAAGAATTTTTAAGGTCTTAAAAAAGTGTTTAAGATCAAAGAAAATTTGTGAAAATAATAATGACCTTAAATATAATAATAATATATAATGATGCCCGTTTTAGGGCCTTTAGGGTATTCTCCTTGCGGGAACCACTTCGGGTGGGTCACATCTACTATGCTCAAAGTAAAGCTAAAGTTGGCGAAATCTTTTTACATCAAATTCTATTCATAAAAACTGAGAGCATAGCCCGGGCTGTGAATCCCGGACCTCCGGTGCCGAAGTTCAGTACTATACGACCGCGGCTACGGAGGCAGGGCCTTAAATAGGATTTATTATAATAGTTTGTAGTTGTTGGTTTTTCTCAGAGCCATGTTAATTGAGATACGATAGAGCAGTAAGGCAATTAGAGACATTAAGATACTAGAGAACAGTAAGGCAGATAAATAGACAATTATCGCCTAATCCCAGCTTTGTTTTTATATCTATCTAATGTAATTGACAATCTACTTTTTTTCTGCCAATAAGTTCAAAAATTTTCGTGATGAACCGTCCAGCGGAATCAGTATCTTCCTTGTCTGAAAATTAGTTTAGAATTTTTCATATTCGAGCGGCTGAGGAAGAGCTGGAATCGCTCAAGTGGCAGGACATCCTCACTTTCATAGGTCAATCCAGGAGATTTAACAGGGAACAGGAGGTGGAGGCGTAGTGGTGAGAGGGTGATTGAGTTACGGGGTTGGTGAAAAGGACATTAAAGATGGTCTACTCACCAGGCTTGACCTCCCCACCCCCCTACTACTACTACTACTTCATATTCGAGCAAAGCGAGTCCGGAGTTGTAAGGTTGAGTTAAGCGAATTCCATGTGAGAAAACGTACTAAGGTTCTCCGTACCCATTTCTTTAAAAAAAAGAATGATAGGAATAGTCTAGCATTGTTAGCCCTTTCAGTCAAGTTGGGAAGGAATACAATTGGTATATGAGAATCAGGTCAACAAAAGGAAAATAGGTTAAAGCGAAGGAAGACAAATCTGAGACCCTTTGTCAGACGTTCCCAATCTGACCTGATTTTGTCAGTTGGAAACCCGGTATCAATTTTGGGCGAAGTCATTAATCAAGACAACTCAACCAGACGTTTGTTAGAGAAGTGATCTCTTTTTGGGAATCTGAAAAGAGAATTCTTAATAAAGAATCTAATAGAGCTGTCAGTTTCAAGAACTAATGTAATTGATTTTGGGCATTTGTTAAGGGAAAAATTGATAGAAAACCA
The DNA here is from genome assembly GCA_018340805.1 of Microvelia longipes. Lineage (NCBI taxonomy): Eukaryota > Metazoa > Arthropoda > Insecta > Hemiptera > Veliidae > Microvelia > Microvelia longipes. Next base: position 56,739,689 of record JACMZG010001863.1, read on the forward strand.
AGAGGATTGGAAAATGTAGAATATAGATATTTGTATCATGCCAGTATATAAGCTTACAATAAAGAAACTATGGGTTTAAAGAATTGTGACACAGGTGAGGTTGAGTTCCCGTTAAAATTTAAAATATCATATGGAAAGAAAGATATATTTACTTGGTTCCCAACCTCAATTAATCTGAAAAAATCGAGTGGATTTGTGTATAGGAACTAGGAGGTCTGTCTAATCTCCATTAAAATCTCTTAGTTTCGATTTGTAATAGAGTTAAGACTTTAAGAAATCTCAAGTTTTTTGCTATGAGAACAAAAATATTTTGTAATTTTCCTTCCAAGTAAATTGCCTAATTTACTTGGGTCCCAATTTTATGTTGGGAACCAAGGGCACTTTCGCACTGTATCATTATTCACTTGATTATCAATATTTCTTTTCCCCCTTCTCAACCCCATACAAAAGCTCCATTGCTTTTCAACATCCCCCATTAAGATTGTTAAAGAATATCTTTTATATGATTTAGTAAATATATTGTCGGTACCCAAGTGAATAATTGCCTTATATCGCCATATTTACTCGGGTCCCAACTTTATGTTGGGACCCAAGTAAATAAGTACCATAATTTTCCCATTCAAAGTTAAATTTCCTCTCTATTAGATTCTTAGGCCCAAGCCTTTAAACAGTCTACATGGGTTTTGAATTCTAAAGCAGAGGGAATTAAATTAGCTAACAAGCGAAGCTTGCCAAGGGATTTAACAAAGGTTTTGGCAAGCGAGGCTTGCCGAGGGATTTAACAAAGGTTTTGGCAAGCGAGGCTTGCCGAGGGATTTAACAAAGGTTTTGGCAAGCGAGGAAAAATCAAGGAAACTAAGACAAATCTAGAGTTGGAATCGGCTCTAAATGTTGAGTATTAAGTTTTGCCAATGACTTCTTTAGGCGTGACTAGCGCATGTTTTAGAAAATGCGTATTTGTAAAAATCAGTCAAGAAATAAACATAATTTGCTTGTAAACCACAATAATCATTCCAGATTGTGTTCCGCTATCTAATATCCTCAGAGTATTAAATTTAGTGATTATTATAATTTATTAAAAGTAATAGCACAACCGGGTTGCGATTCTTAGACCTCTTGTGAGAATACATCTTTATTCATCGTATCCTCTAGCTAGGACAAGACCACTAAAAAGAAGGGACCATGAAAAGGAAGAATAAAAATAATAACATACCAAAATGTTCATAATAATCAAATATGCGTACCTGAAACAGACAGAAATTAAGAGAAAGTCAGTAAAAAAATGTAAATAAGTGTCGAGGGTATTAATATTAGTTTTTTACATTGATATTACTTAATTTATTTAATTTACGATCACCTTATTATATAAGATCGCCATCCTTTCCCCACCTACTTTGATCATTTCCGCACCAATAATTAACACCACCCATTTCTACTATCATCTTAACCATGGTAGGGAGTATTGTAGAGAAAGATGGAAACTACTAGTTTAACCCCCTAGTAAGTAGCCCACTTATTTAGGGTCTTAGAAGTTTGTGACCACTCCTTTAGTTGAAGAACTATTATGTTAGAATGGAGAGGAAGAGAGCAAACAACAGTTTTAACTTTAGTAAGTAACCAAATTATTCAGTGACTTCCAAAATCCCTTATAGGGGTTTTGACCACCCAAGTTAACAAACAGTGTAATGGCTGGAACCGGTCTCAATTTTTCATAAATACCTTCCTGAACAAGGATCTGCAATTCTGCCGACTCGTATCGGATGGGTGTCCCAGGCAGAACGCACTTTAGGGGCAAAGGTTCTGCCTGGGACACCCAATCCGATACGAGTCGGCAGAATTGCAGATCCTTGTTCAGGAAGGTATTTACGAAAAATTAAACCCGTTTCCAGCCATTACACTTTTTATTAACTTGGGTGGTAAATTTTACCTGTAAAGTGCGTTCTGCCTGGGACACCCATCCGATACGAGTCGGCAGAATTGCAAATCCTTGTTCAGGAAGGTATTTACGAAAAATTGAGACCGGTTCCAGCCATTACACAGTTTGTTAACTTAGGTGGTAAATTTGACCTCTAAAGTGCGTTCTGCCTGGGACGCCCATCCGATACGAGTCGGCAGAATTGCAGATCCTTGTTCAGGAAGGTATTTACGAAAAATTAAACCCGTTTCCAGCCATTACACTTTTTATTAACTTGGGTGGTAAATTTTACCTGTAAAGGGCGTTCTGCCTGGGACACCCATCCGCGATACGAGTCGGCAGAATTGCAGATCCTTGTTCAGGAAGGTATTTACGAAAAATTAAACCAGTTTCCAGCCATTACACTTTTTATAAACAAAACACCCCTGGGCTCTTGGTCTATATAAAAGAAAATAATATTTTATAAGCGTCATTTTCAATTGAAAATCTTATGAAGCAGGTACCGTCCTAACCAGGATGCGAGCTCTTGTCCAAAATGTCATCGCGGTTTAGCTGAGAAGACGCACGGCTAAGCGCTATCATTTACTCGGCTATCACATAGATTTCCTACTTTAAAACCAAGATAAAATCTCCTAAACAATTCTAATATTATAAACATTTCACAAGTCTTTGATCTCTCAGACCAGAAAATTCTTGACATATTTTCAACAGATAAAAACACTAGACACAAGAAAACTTTAAATATAAATTCTTTCATTGATGGATTTTGATTCTCAAACTATAAAACAATAATCAAACGTTTAATTGAACAAATATACAAACTTTTCAAATAAGAAAATTTCTAAAATAGCCTCTTAAACAGAGTTGGGAAAATAATAATTAAATTTAGAAAAGTCTTTCTTCTAGATGGTAGTGGGGGAATAGACCTTGGTCTTCAAATTCTACTTGGAACAAAGCCAAAATTCATTTAAAGACCCAAACAATTAAAACTTGATTCAGGTCAGGTTTAGAGATGTGCCAATTCATGCCAAATAGAGCTAGTTAATGGTTACTTTCCAACATGTTTTTAGAAATAACTTAGTCCTCACTAAGCTGATACCCATTTTCAGAAGCAATCCAACTCAATTTTTTCAGTAGAAATTACATTGACTTTTCACGGTTTTTCTATGAAATAAAAATTGCTTGTAAAGTGTGTGGCAGCCCCACAGATGCGGGGCATGGAGAGACAGGGACTCATGAGTGGGATTCAAATTTGTTTCAGAGGCCTGGGCGCAAGAGGCCGCATCTCGTGCACATGGTTGTTATATTTTATTAGTTCGTTATATTACTGGTTTATGTAAGTGGCATACAGCCACGATATAAGCCAATTTTCAAATTTATTAGAGAAAAAATCGGGTACGGGGTACCTCAAAACTTTTCCTCGTCACATTAGATTTGCTACGCTCATCCTCCCTGCTGCGGACTCACTTCGCTCGTCCTCAGAATATATAATTCGCCAAATTCTGAACACTCACTTCGCTAGTCCTCAGAATATATAATTCGCCAAATTTATACTGCAACATGCCCTCGCATCCTTCGCTAGTCCTCAGAATAATAATTCGCCAAATGTATACTGCAACATGCCTTCGGACTCACTTCGCTAGTCCTCAGAATATATAATTCGCCAAATTTATACTGCAACATGCCTTCGCACTCACTTCGCTCACCCTAAGATAGTAAATACATCCGTATCATTCTCAGCGGCCACCTATGTTCTCAGCAGCACTGACCACGCTCAATGCTGCTTAATATTTATGATCCAACAAAAATAATGGATATACTTGACGTATGAAACGAAACGTAGTGTACTTATTTATTTAGTAAAGGTATACACCTTTGTACCAAATTTAAACTCAGTTGAATCATTTTCTGATTTTTTACATTTTTTTAAAAACCGTACACAAGTCATTTGATAAAAATTGAAATAATGCTGATAATGAGATAAAACTTAGCACATATGTTAGTCTTATACATGGCTACATGCGTGCCAAATCTCAATCCGATCGCCTCGTTTTTTCGCGTTTTATCATTTTTCGAAATTTCCGCTGAGTCATATTTGCGGGTAAGTGACATCATAAAACAATGCCGAATAGCACAACTACAGCGGTAGACTGAATTTTGTACAAAGTTTCAACTCTCTAGCATGAATACACTGGGATCTACTATGATAACAGACACACACACACACATAAAGACTGAAAACTTTGTAAAAACAACTCAGGAGGCCTTTAAAACACCTGAAACGATTAATTCCGGTTTCATCCCGGTGGATTTTTTTGAAAACACAATACTTTTCCTATATCTACGATATAAATCAGCAAAAGTAAAAACTTAATTTGTTTACATTATGTCAATCATGACATAATGTTTTGTTGACATATCATGTCAATCAATGACATAATGTTTTTGTTTGACATATATATGTCAATCAATGACATCAATGACATATATATGTCAATCAATGAGTTTTGTTTGACATATATATGTCAATCATGACATCATGTCAATCAATGACATAATGTTTTGTTTGACATATCCATGTCAATCAATGACATAATGTTTTGTTTGACATATATGTCAATCAATGACATAATGTTTTGTTTGACATATCTATGTCAATCAATGACATATCAATCAATAAACCAGAACTAATACTAATAATAAGATTTTACTGCGTAATTTTGTGAGACATACATGTGTAAAAAATGTCAGCCAAATCTAAGCACTATATGAAGATTTTTTAATTTTTTTAAATGTTTGTGGGTCATTATTTTTTATTAATGACGTCACACATATCTCAACAATAGTGTCGGGACATTAGCAACGTTGATTTTTGTACCAAGTTTCATTTCAATCCGAGAAAGCGTTCGAAAGTTATTGTGTCCCGTAGAAACGTGTAGGACACAAAAATTTAGAACATATATAGTGTATATATATATATATATTATATATATATATATATATATATATATATATATATATATATATATATATATATATATAATATATGTACATATATATATATATATATATGTACATATATATATATATATAATATATATATATATATATATATATATATATATAATATATATATATATATATATATATATATATATATATATAATCACACTCGACTCAACCTCATAAGCTAATTCTTTCTTCGAAAATTCACTAAAAATAACGCTGGCAGGGATAAACATTTATAAATGGAAGCTTATAAGTAATATAACGTAATTCCGCTTTTAAGAAGAAATTTAAACAAAAACAGTTTGATAACTTTTTAAAAACGTTAATTGTCATCACTCACAATTGATGTTTTCAAAATGTTATGCACCGCTGGTTTCAATGAAAAAGCAGATTGGAAAAATTCAAACGTGAAATATCATAAAAATATAAAAAGAAAATTAGTCAGCATGACAGACATAAAAATCTAATTTTATCAATCACATGAAAACTTTTCATGTTTTATGCTTCGCACGTGAAAAACATAACAGATAGTGCACACCAACACATCCATACGTTGTTTTAGCAGACACATACATACACATACATCCAGGTAAGAATGTCACCTATAATATTACATCACTAATATCAACAAGAAAATTCTTTTATGATCTCATCACCCAAAACTTTAAAAGCGATAATTTTTCATGAAAATTCTTAAAAAACTATAAACTCATTATAAATGCTTTAAAAAGATCTAAACGTGTCCTCTTGTGTACATCATAAAATGGCTGATGTAGTAAATAAAGTTTGTTATAACCAAGACGTCTCTAAAAACAAGTTTTTATGAGAGAAATAAAATAACACATTCCATTGGAAATCAGTTTTCGCCACTTATGCCTCCCTATAATATAGTTTTGCATTATCAAAAGCATCCTTTGAAAATGTAATCAAATAGGGTGGGAAGCACACTCTGTGTTCGAAGTCAAATACGACAATGTATCCGGAGTCCAATACAATTATTGGTCAATTTTTTTCTGCCTTTTCTAAGGATGAACATTTATAAGAACAGTAAACATTTAGTTTGCTGATACTAAAGGGCAAAACATGTTGAGCAGAGCTGGTTTGAAAATGAGCATGATATAGGGTAGTGCTGAAGGTACGCGGCCACTACACAGAATAAATGGAGTTGAAACTTCCGAGTTTATTTAGTCATGGGTTCAATTCCTGCACGGGCCTCTGGAATTTTTATGAGAGGGATAAAAATTTTGCGTACCAAAATGAAGTCGAATTCAGGTTTGAAACAAAAAAGCCAAATTCAGGGTAGGGATATGAAGCCGAATCTAGGCTGGGAAGATGAAGTCGAATTCAGGTTTGAAACAAAAAAGCCAAATTCAGGCTAGGGATATGAAGCCGAATCTAGGCTGGGAAGATGAAGTCGAATTCAGGTTTGAAACAAAAAAGCCAAATTCAGGCTAGGGATATGAAGCCGAATCTAGGCTGGGAAGATGAAGTCGAATTCAGGTTTGAAACAAAAAAGCCAAATTCAGGCTAGGGATATGAAGCCGAATCTAGGCTGGGAAGATGAAGTCGAATTCAGGTTTGAAACAAAAAAGCCAAATTCAGGCTAGGGATATGAAGCCGAATCTAGGCTGAAAACATAAAGTCGAATTCAGGTTTGTAACAAAAAAGCCAAATTCAGGCTAGGGATATGAAGCCGAATCTAGGCTAGGAAGATAAAGCTGAATCCAGGCTGGGAAGATGAAGCTGAATTCACCCTGGTAACATGAGGCTATATCCAGGCTGAGAACATGAAGCTGAATCCAGGCTGGGCTGAGATCCCAAATGGCATTTTAATCAGGTTAATTCCACGATAGTATAAGGCGCCACAAAAACTGCTTCTCCTCAAGAATAGTCCTTTAAATGCCATGATTACTCCTTAGGAGTTATATAGTTCTATTCCATCAGCCACACTTTAGCAGCCAAATCACTTTTTATGATAAAAAAAGATCGATCTTCTCTAAAAAAAGGAACACATTTTTACCATCCCCACGCACAAACAAAAATATTTTAATATCGAGCAGAATAATTACCAAACAAAAACTATATTAGTTTACTTTCGAAAAAGTGACTATATTAGAGAGATAATATTTTTGTCGTAAAACTTTCCTTCTAAAAATCATAACCTAAACCTTATCAAGAAAGAGAGCTTTTATTAAAAAAATGAGTTTAAAGCAACTACGAGAGAATGGAGCAGCAACGGCAGGGTTGAGGACAACTGCTTCCGCTCTGCTGTATCTAACTTAGAAAATAAAATTATTTCCGGGCCTAAGCGAAATATAATTTAAAGGACCTGTACGAGGACCTGTTTTTAGATCTCCATATAAATAATGGTACCGCTATTATAAATAATGGTACCGCTATTATAAATAATGGTATCGCTATTATAAATAATGGTACCGCTATTATAAATAATGGTACCGCTAGACATGGCGGGCCACTACCGAGCCTCCAAGTATTTTAACGTTCTCCTGGAGCATCCTTCCTTCAATTTCCTCCTGAAAATATCTCAGGAAATAGAGGGATAGCAAATTCAGCTGGAAAATAATAATCCAGTTGTATAGTTGTTGTTAGTTGTATGTCTTAAGACATAAGACATAGAACTAAACCAAATTTTAGTTCTCGAGGGAAACCCCCTTGCCTCGCGAAACCTCGGCGATAAAGTAAAGGTTTTATCACAATAAACGTGATGAGGACAGATGATAATTATATAACATGTTTCTTGTCCATCCATGTGATCCACCTGTTGTGGGTCACATGACTCGTAACGCCATTAATATCATTTCTTAATTCCCTCTCTGGGGTCACCCGTGGTGTAGTGGTTAAGGTACGCGGCCAATACACAGAGTGAATGGACTTTAGTCATGGGTTCAATCCCAGCACGGGCCTCTAGGATTTTTATGAGAGGGATAAAAATTCTGCGTACCACGTCCTTCAGAGGGGACGTAAAGCCTGGTAAGGTCGTAAGGTCTCGAGCCTGTACGTTGTCAGGTACTCGTTAAAGATCCCTTACCCTAAATGAAACTGGGAATAGGCAAAATTTAGGACCCTCATAGTAGATTCATTATAATACTATACTGTTTCTGCCTTGTAGTTTAAAGTGTGTGGAGATTTGATTTTTAACAGTGAGAGCACGTGTTGTTCCCAGTTTTCACTAGACTATAAGAGTCAGTGAAAATATGTATGATTGCTTGAAAAAGCATGAGAGGAACCATAGAAATTCACGGCTCTTCTGCCTAGATTAGATGAAATATACCTACACCACAAATATACCTACTTGAAATTAAAAGGAGTAGAACACTATCTTAGGGAGCTGGCAAAAAGGGCCCAACAACGTGGCCTACTTGCCTGGTAGTTACTACCACTCCCCCACATTACTGTTACTACTACTACTACAACTACTACTAATTCCCTCTCAAAAAAGCTACTTGGACTTAAAAACTTAAATTTGAGAAATACTTATTTATTTACTTTTAATGCGGGGATAACTCTTACTTACTCTCGAGCAATCCTTTAGGGTTACTAAAAGTGTCCGGAAATATTCGACGAAAGGACGGAAGCTGAAATTTGTTACTAAAAAAATGTCGGCGGTTAATAAGGATAAAGAATAGATGAGACAGAGCCTTGGATTTATAACCTAATAAATTTCGTAACAACTTTACTCTAGTCTTCCCCAAACACACACTAACACAGAGTAACGTGAGATAATATCACCACATACACGACGATACACGTCTTATGTCACACATGCACACACACACACACACACACACACACACACATGGACGACACACGCATACTAGCAACTAAGTCACCTAAATCAAATCCGAGTTTCTTTTAGAGACTCAAACTAAACAATTTCAGTGTAGTAGTTTACTATACTAGTGGAAAATACCGGGGACACGGAAGTGCCTCCGCTAAGTTTAGCAGTCACTGCCTATACGAGCTCCTCAATTTGAAATCCGGCAACAATCCATTTGTTAAGCATGCCACACCTAAAGGTGTAGTTTTATACAATTATTTACCACTGGAATGCTTTGTTTACAAACATATAAAAACACCATTATCTACTCCATACAGTGCCATAATTTTATTTGTTTAACCGATCCCAGTGGCCTAGCCAGGATTTATTTCGGGAGGGGCTGAATGTTAAAAATTGTATACGTAAATATATATATATATATATATATATATATATATATATATTATATATATATATATATTATAATATAATATATATATACACATAATATTTGTATATTGTTCAATGATTTCAAATATTTTTATATCTTTCAATTTCATTGTATATTTTATATATTATGATATTATATATAAGTTTTATTTTTTTCACACATTTTTTGCGGGTTTAGGTAATGTAAAAATTTCGGGGGGGGGGGGGGGGCTGAAGCCCCCTACTGGCTACGCCACTGACCGATCCCACTACTCCCACTCCACCTTCACCGCAGACTGACAAACAATTTGTAATATTCTCCTCAGCAGAGCCTCGGGAGATTAAACTCGAGTAATATCCCTCGGCAAGCCTCGGAAGCTAATGTAGTTTCCTCCTTCGGCTCTGCCTCAGGAAGATATTTAAACTTGAGCAGTAAAACTTTCATCCATTCCTTGTCGCATAAATAACAATTAAGCAAGTAATAATGACTTTACTTCTTATAATCCCTTCCCCCTCCTTAAATACAAGATAAACCAGCAGGTTCAAAGACCTTATTTATAAAATGAGAAAAAAAAAAAAATTGAAAAATCTCAATCTCATATCTTTGCTGTCATTTTCATAATTTCCCTGTGATATAGACTGTAAGATCTTGTGTCATTGAAAATGTTAACATTGATGTAATTTTAATAAGTTTAAAAAGAAGGGAAAAACCTATTTAAAACAATCTGAAATAAACTGAGCGAAAATTCAAGAAAATCAATTCAATTTATCTGTGAGTTTCGAAAATCGTATAGTCAATCTTTTAGCGAATTGTCTTTGGAAAAATGTTATAATGAGGACACTGCATTGCCGGGAGACGAAACATAATCCGTTTCAGAGAGAGCATTCATCATATATATAATATATATATATATATATATATATATATATATATATATATATATTATATTATATAAACATACATATATTATATTTATTGGTTTTTTTTTGGGTGAGATGAAGAACCAGCTAGGGAAGATACTTGACCCGAACCCAAAAAATGTTAAGAAAATCGTATTAGAGAAATAAATACAAAAAATGGTGGTTCCCGTCGGGTACATTAGTCGAAAAAGAAAAATGATGGCATATCCTTGTAGATCTCTTCAAAGTAGGGTATGGTGCCCATTGAAACGAATTCGCTATCTCGTACCGTTTTCCCGCAATTTAATTTAAAAGTTTGTAAAAATTATCTGTCAAATTAGGTTCGAAATAAATGGGTCACCTGAAAATATTTTGTGAAAACATGCATTTAGGGAAAGTTAATACACTTTATTTCTAACAAAATGAACCCTGTCTCCACTTTCTATGATTAGTTTTCACCGAGTTAGCTCAATTGTCTCAAAGGTCAATTTTTATCTTCAGACGCAATTTTGACCCATTGACTCAGCGGAGACGGTAACTTTTTTTTCGTTCAATAACCAAATTATAATAACCACGATTAATAATAACTGGAAAAATAACGAGGTGGGCGTCGTTCTCAACGTTTTATGGACAAGTCAATATGGAATAAACCCGGTCTGGCCGAGATACGAACGATCAAAGTACTGAAAGCTAGTATATAGGACTACCAGTGAGCCAAATGTCAAATAAGCAAAATTTGTGCTGAGTTATTAATGACGATTAATAACTTCATGAAAGAAATCATTTATCCATAAAGCACAACTAGACGTGAAAATTGATATTTTTTAAGGTGTTAAAACATCTAAAACGGACGATAATTCAGGTGAAATATTCGCTTTCGAAATTTTTAGGGCAACACATCACTTTTCCTATATACCTATGATATAAAGAAAGAAAAGTAAAAACAAAAGCTATTTCTTTTTTATCTCTTAAAAAGCGCTTGTTGACGTTAAAAATTTACTATAAAAATAAATAAATACAGAGAAAGAAGAAAAGGAAGCTAAAGTACGAGAAACAATGGCCAAGGCTACAAATCAACAGTATGACATCTTTAACTCTTATTTTTATTACTCGGTGTTGTTGGGAGTTATAACTACACACGACTGTTACGACACTTAGTTTGCGGACACTTGCACTCTTTACATTCATGTTATTCTTGTTTAACAATTCAAATACTTTCAAATTTATTGGTTTGAACTTTATTATACTTATGCAAAAACATGTGGAGTACAAAATAAGATTGGCTCTCATTTAACTGAAGCTTAGAAGTACCCAAAGCTTCGTCAGTTGGATACTCCTAGCTTAGAGGTACCCAGAGCTTCGACAGTTAGATACTCCTAGCTTTGAAGTACCCAAAGGTTCATCAGTAGGATACTCCTTGCTTAGAGGTACCCAAAGTTCATCAGTTGGATACTCCTAGCTTAGAGCTTCGTCAGTAGGATACTCCTAGCTTAGAGGTACCCAAAGCTTCGTCAGTTGGATACTCCTAGCTTAGAGGTACCCAGAGCTTCGACAGTTAGATACTCCTAGCTTTGAAGTACCCAAAGGTTCATCAGTTAGATACTCCTTGCTTAGAGGTACCCAAAGGTTCATCAGTTGGATACTCCTAGCTTAGAGTTACCAAAAGCTTCGTCAGTAGGATACTCCTAGCTTAGAGGTACCCAAGGTTTATCAGTTGGATACTCCTAGCTTAGAGTTACCAAAAGCTTCGTCAGTAGGACTCCTAGCTTAGAGGTACCAAGCTTTGTCAGTTAGATACTCCATCTTAGAAGTATCCAAAGTTGCATCAGTGTAATAGTTCTAGCTTAGAAGTACCCAAAGCTTAATGAGCTGCAGTACTTTTAGCTTAGAAGTACCCAAAGCTGCATCAGTTAAAAAATTCTAGCTTAGTATAGTACCTAAAGCATTATAAGCTAGATAATTCTAGCTACGATTTTTTTTAGTTCTAGAAGATTAGGTCCAAACATATTTCTCACAGTGTTAATACGTTCTTACTTGATGTATAACGATTATTTATATCTTCCCTTTGGTCGTGACAGCCTTAAAAAAGCTGAACAAAATTTAAGGCGATTTGTTATTTCAACAGGACACTTGTTTGGACACTTGTTGGATTTGTTTTTCACAGAAGACTAAGCAACCCGATAACAATATCTTGGAATAAAACGCAGTTGAGCTCCACCAACACGAGAATTCATCATAGAAACTATTTCTAGTTGTTAATTAACAATGATAAGAAGAGGATGATACTTAACAGGAAAATCTTGACCCACATATTTCCCGAGAGAGTTTGTCTGGGTATAGAATCTCCAGGGAGCCACAAAGGTGGCACGAAGAGAGGAAACTACAGTGGTTTTATGACGGGTCTAGGAAGGGGTTGAGACACCACAACCTAACTCAACCTCGAAAGATTTAATAACCACATTTACATTCATCAACACCTGGTAATTCTGTGACGGGGATAAATTTTACTAAGAAATGGATACCGTAATCTGTAAGCTAGATCATTAGTAAGGGTTGCAAAATAATGATGAATACTTAGAAAAGAGAAACGTAGTTCTTCTTAGAAGGAAAGGAGAGAAAATATCAACATTTAACTGAGAGGCGCAGTTTTGTGTTTTGCAAGTCAGTCAGGCTATAGTAACCTAAAGACAGGCTAAGTAACCTAAAGATGAAGTCAGGCTATGTAACCTAAAGATGAAGTCAGGCTATAGTAATCCTAAAGTTGAAGTCTATAGTAACCTAAAGATGAAGTCCCTAAAGATGAAAGTCTTAGTAACCTAAAGATGAAGTCAGGCTATAGTAGATGAAGTCAGGCTAACCTAAAGATGAAGTCAGGCTATAGTAACCTAAAGATGAAGTCAGGCTATAGTAACCTAAAGATGAAGTCAGGCTATAGTAACCTAAAGATGAAGTAAGGCTATAGTAACCTAAAGATGAAGTCAGGCTATAGTAACCTAAGATGAAGTCAGGCTATAGTAAACCTAAAGATGAAGTCAGGCTATAGTAACCTAAAGATGAAGTCAGGCTATGTAACCTAAAGATGAAGTCAGGCTATAGTAACTAAAGATAAGTCAGGCTATAGTAACCTAAAGATGAAGTCAGGCTATATAAGTAAGTCAGGCTATAGTAACCTAAAGATGAAGTCAGGCTATAGTCCTAAAGTAACAGGCTATAGTAACCTAAAGATGAAGTCAGGCTATAGTAACAAACAACTATTATAAACCTAAAGTTGAAGTCAGGCTATAGTAACCTAAAGATGAAATCAGGCTATAGTACCTAAAGATGAAGTCCTATAGTAACCTAAAGATGAAGTCAGGCTATAGTAACCTAAAGATGAAGTCAGGCTATGTAACCTAAAGATGAAGTCAGGCTATAGTAACCTAAAGATGAAGTCAGGCTATAGTAACCTAAAGATGAAGTCAGGCTATAGTAACCTAAAGTTGAAGTCAGGCTATAGTAACCTAAAGATGAAGTCAGGCTATAGTAACCTAAAGATGAAGTCAGGCTATAGTAACCTAAAGATGAAGTCAGACTATTAGTTGAAGTCAGGCTATAGTAACCTAAATGATCAAGTTCTATAGTAGATGCTATAGTAACCTAAAGATGAAGTCCTATAGTAACCTACATAGTAACCTTGAAGTCAGGCTATAGTAACCTAGAGATGAAGTCAAGCTGAGGCCAGTTAGATTACTACAAACCATACTAGTTTTCACATCAAAATAGTGGATAAATAGTTCGATAAATTCACAAGCGCATTTCCTTAGAAAATAAAAAAAATCTGGAGCGGGGTCCTCAAGCTTGGCGAATTTCATTCATTTGGAATGCTTGATTTCTTGCTGGCGAATGTATTTCATGCTTGATTTTTTCAGTTTATGGGTATTGTCTAATCAGTGAACTTAGAGCTATAAAGATTTTTTTTACACGCGGTGCCAAATTAAACCCATTCTTGCTAAATAAGCTTTGCACGTATGAAGCTTAGTTTAAGCTAATCATTTAAATGTTTCAGCGGGAAAATTTTACAGATCAAAGTGTTACAGATCCAGACAATACGGATAAACCGAAAAAAAACTTATACTTCCATGAAGAAAAATCAAGTCTTCCGTTGTGACCCCGTCAATGTAGATGATAAATCCGACGTTTCGCTTCCACCGTGGGAGGCATTTTCAGGGATGTAGGACATCATGGATGTGTTTACAATCCATGAATTACAATTAACAAGAAACTGAACTGATAAGCATTCGAAAGGAAGTCGGCGTGCACAGAAAAGAAGTCAGCACAACACACTATAGGAAGCAAGGTATGGAAAATGTATCAGATCCCGGTGAAGCACACTTCAACATAACAAAGCCCTTACCTCAACAACATGCTCATTAAAACAAACCAGCCCACTTCTCATTATTTTTTTACTAAGTCTAAAGTCTTTCTTTATAAATTTGCTTAACTAAATTTTCTTTTACTCCTTAGAAAAGAGGAAAACATAAGAGTGTACGAGTGTAAGTTTCAAAAAAATAAAGTCATATGACAAGTATAAAATCATATTACAGTAGTTTTCAATATGTTTTTATAGTATGTATCAAAATTCTGACTATGAGTAAAATTAACTAATATTCCTTATCAATAAAATTACAGGTAAACATATGTTTACCTCCTGTTAACCTATCTGTACCTCCTATTAACCTATTTATACCTTCTGATACCCTTTCTATACCTAATATTAACCAACCTTTACCTCCTATAAACTATCTATACCTCTTATTATTCTATCAGTACCTCCTATTAACCTATTTAAACCTTCTGTTACCCTTTCTATACCTACTATTAACCTACCTTTACCTCCTATAAACTATCTATACCCCTTATTATTCTGTCTAAACCTCTTATTATTCTATCTGTACCTCCTATTAACCTATTTATACCTTCTGATACCCTTTCTATACCTAGTATTAACCTACCTTTACCTCCTATAAACTATCTATACCCCTTATTATTCTGTCTAAACCTCTTATTATTCTATCTGTACCTCCTATTAACCTATTTATACCTTCTGATACCCTTTCTTTACCTAATATTAACCTACCTTTACCTCCTATAAACTATCTATACCCCTTATTATTCTGTCTAAACCTCTTATTATTCTATCTATACCTCCTATAATCTTATCTATACCTCTTTTAAATCGAAATGATTTTGATCGAAAGATCGAAATAAAACCTTGTACAAAAAAACAAGCTTGTTACTCTGCCGAACCCTTTTGTTTAGGAAATATGTGTGACGTCATAAACCCACAATAATGACCCCACACATTTCAAATAATTACCAAACTTCATAACATGTTTAGATCGAGCTGAAATTTTTTACACATGTACTACCACATATGATTGACAAACATACGAAGTTACATTATATTATCGGTTTTAGTTCCGGTCTTATTGATTGACATATATAACATAATGTAAACAAATAAAGTTTTTTTTCTTATACGTTTGAAAATTCGTTAATATCGTGGCAGTATGCCACTTATATATACTAGTAATATGACGGACTGATGAAAAACAACAATGTGGCCGCGAAGCAGCCAAAGGTAGGGACGGGGGCCGCCAAATGGCCCCTAGGGCAGAGACCGCAGAGCGGGTCTGTTTTATAGGAAGTAGAGAGGTAAAAAACTGAATTGTTTACTACGGTTATAAAAAAAGATAAGATAGAGCGGATCTGGATCATTATGTTTATACTTGTAAACCTAAACTACATAAACTTATCTCCACTTGATTTAACTCAGTTAACCACACAGATAAATTTCCCACCAATAAATAAACCCTTCTAACAAAAACCAAACATCAAAGGTAAAATAACAAACCAGAATACAAATAGAAAATGCTGAGTTTAATTTAGTAATAAAAAATTAAGTTCCCAAAATGTATAAATATTTTGATGATAAGCAATTTTCGAGAAGTTTATAATTAATTAGACTAATTAGTCAGATCTTGGCTCAAAAGAAACATCAGCAAAAATAGTTATAATAGTCATAAGGCAATATGTTGACATAGCTACATGCCATATTGTACGGAAATTCCTTCAGACCGACAGAAAAGACAAAATTGTAAAGGAAAAGAGGCTTGTCATGGACCGAAAAATAAAAGAACGAAATAATAATGATAACGCTCGTATAGTCTCACGGCCCTTCATAGATAACCCCTGCGGGAACCAACTCGAATGACAGATGTTCCGTTCAAGTATAACGTAAGCTTTTAACTTTTTCAAGGTTTTTGGCTAAAGACCGAGACATGGCACTGAAATAACGATCCTTTAACTACATTAATAGTAAACAAATTAAAATGGACTTATGAGATTTTTGGCGAAAACAATAGTTTATATTAGGTTATATTAGTTCGACTAATATATACTAATAAGGCGCGGTCGAATATCCACGGCCTTCTAGAACGTTGGATCACCAACAAACTTTTTTTATAACTTTTTTTTCAAAATTTTCAGTAATAAGCCGGATTTGTGATAAATGAAGCCTATTTCCGTAATCTGCACGCTCTTTTGGTTAATCTCAAAGAGTATCTACTTCCACTCAACGATTTATTTTTAATCTAACTTGGTACATACATAACTACTGTTAGACGTCAATATTTTGAGTTATATTTTGACATGTCATATTTGTTAACATTGACGTCTAACAGTAGTTATGTATGTACCAAGTTAGATTAAAAATAAATCGTTGAGTGAATGTAAATACTCTTTAAAATTAACCAAAAGAGCGGGCAGATTACGGAAATAGGCTTCATTTATCACGAATTCGGCTAATTACTGAAAATTTTGAAAAAAAAAAAAATGTTATAAAAAAAGTTTGTTGGTGATCCAACGTTCTAGAAGGCCGTGGATATTCGACCGCGCCTTATAAAAACAATTTAGTAGACTTACTCAATATATCTTTGGTTATACATCAAATGGATTAATGTTTGACAGTTTATCATTTTGCTTACTAAATATAATATAATCGTTTAGAAGACTAATATAGTCTAATAAAAACAATTTAATTTTCGAGTTAAGCGAAAACAAACTCGAAAACATGTTGGATATAACTGAAACTTATTATACATACACTAATACATAAGGAAAACATAAATTATTACCGGCATTAGTTTTGATTTTATCGTTTGACACACATAATTTTATGTAAAAAATCGCGATTTAAGAATACACTTGAAAGTTCGCTAATATTGTGGCTGTATGCTAATTACAAAGAGTACTAATAAGGTAGTCTGATGTCACCTGTGGTGTAGTGGTTAAGGTACACGGCTAATACACAGAATGAATGGACTTTAGTCATGGGTTCAATCCCAGCACGGGCCTCTAGGATTTTTATGAGATGGATAAAAATTCTGCGTACCACGTCCTTCAGAAGGGACGTAAAGCCGGTGGTCTCGAGCCTGTGCGTTGTCAGGTACTCGTTAAAGATCCCTTACCCTAAATGAAACTGGGTATAGGCAAAATTTAGGGCCTTCATAGTAGATTCATTATAATACTAAACTGTTTCTGCCTTGTAGTTTAAAGTGTGTGCAGGTTTGATTTAACAGTGAGAGCACGTGTTGTTCCCATTTTTCACTAGACTATAAGAGTCAGTGAAAATATGTATGATTGCTTGAAAAAGCATGAGAGGAACCATAGAAATCCACGGCTCTTCTGTCCAGATTAGATGAAATATACCTACACTTGAAATTAAAAGGAGTTGAACACTATCTTAGGGAGCTGGCAAAAAGGGTCCAACAACGTGGCCTACTTGCCTGGTAGTTACTACCACTCCCCCCATATTACTATTACTACTACTAAGGTAGTCTGATACAGGAAAATAGCATTGTGGCTACGAATCAGCCATAGGATGGTTCGCGGCAATCTATGGAGACTTGCCGCAAAAGCCATAGAGTACGAGACTTAGGCCCGTATTCAAAGACATTTTTCTTACCTAAACCTAACATATTCCTTAAGGGCTCCTTAACGAATCCTTAAGGCTTCATTAAGGAGACCTAACATTTTCCTTACCTAAACTGTAAACCTAACATTTCCTTACAAACTGTAAACCTAAACATTTTCCTAACCTAAACTGTAAACCTAACATGTTTCTTACTTAAACTGTAAACCTAACATTTTCCTTACCTAAACTGTAAACCTAACATTTTCCTTAAGGGATCCTTAAGGAAAATGTTAGGTTTAGGTAAGGAAAATGCTAGGAAAATGTCTTTAAATACGGGCCTTAGTCATGTTGAGGCAAACTTGCACAGAGCGAATTCCCATAAGAACACAATGACAAGGAAAATACAAGAGGCTGGAAATTGAGGAAAATTTAAAAAGAAAATAAGTCGGTACTGTAAGGTTAAGAGTAATAATTCAACTTGATGTCACATCTAACAGAAACTTTGTTGCTAAGTTAAGGTTAAACTTTGCAAATCGAGTTAAAGTCAAGACTTAAATCAAATTACCGACAGTTTATCTCACTTCTCTCTTTGCGAGAGTAATGTATTCAAACACATTAACTTGAGAATTGGAACTAGGAGAATCAAAACAAACCCAATTTCATCAGTTTAAAATAATACTGTCTCAATACGTAGGTACAGGCGTAATACAATCAACCTAGCTAGATAAATAGAGATATGTATTTAGTTAGAAGTTTAATATCAATAAAAATGTATCAACTAAATACACACTATTAATTTACAAGGTTCTAGGTTCATATAAAATTGAATGTGCTGCATTATTTTATTCCGAGTAAGAAACGAAACATACGGCGGACATAACCGAGCAAGAAACGAAACATACGGCGGACATAACCAAGCAAGAAACGAAACTTATAGCGGACATAACCAAGCAAGAAACGAAACATATGGCGGACATAACCGAGCAAGAAACAAAACATACGGCGGACATAACCAAGCAAGAAACAAAAACTTATAGCGGACATAACCAAGCAAGAAACGAACATATGGCGGACATAACCGAGCAAGAAACGAAACATATGGCGGACATAACCGAGCAAGAAACGAAACATATGGCGGACCGAGCAAGAAACGAAATTATAGCGGACACATACCGAGCAGCAGAATAAGATAAACGGATATGGGGACTAACCAAAGCAGAAACATACACTATAACCAGGCGAAACATAACAACGAGCAAATATGGCGGACATACGACCGACACAAGGCGGAGCAAACTATATAGCGGACCAAGAAGAAACGAGGCGGACATCACACGAACACGAAAATTATTGGCGACATAACCGGCATTTAGGAGAACATAATGGCCAAGAAACGAACATACGGCAACAATTAACGATGGGAATATATGGCGGAACAAACCATAGCGGACAGAAACGAGAACATATCACATATAGCGAAACATAAGCGAACGAAAGAAACGTAACTAGCGGAAAATTTCACCAAGGCAAGGAAACGACAACATATGGCGGACATAACCAATTGCAAGAAACGAAATCTATATGGCTGGACATAACCGAGCAAGAAACGAACAATATGGCGGACATAATACCGAGCATAGCAAAACGGGCAAATAATCATACAAAACATAGGCAGAAGACGATTAACGGCAAAGCAAGAAACAAAATAACTATAGAAACGCGGACAATAACCGAGCAAGAAACGAAAGTCTATGTATGCGGACAAACCGGAAGCAAAAACGAAATCATTACGGAGCGGACATTATATACCGAGCAAGAAAACGAAAACAAGCGAATATGACTTCTAATGATATATCCCCGAGAAAGACATATGGCGGACATAACCGAGCAAGAAACAAAACAATTGCGGATAAAAATCAACCAAGACGAAACATATGGCGACATAACGAGCGCAAGAAACGAATCATATGCGGACATAACGAGCCTTCAGTTATTTTTACTAATGCAAAAGACCCAGAACCAAATGATGGATATTAAAATATAGTCATATTTGATAATATTACAGGAAAGGTATAGCTGTGGAATCACCAATATGTAATGTATCAGAGGGGCACACTAAATCCTTACAAAATAATATTTATTATTAGTGTTTCGTGTTCTTAATGTGAAATAAATTATGTTTTATACTTGGACATTTATTTCCAATAGTTTTTCTTTATAGTTTGCCTCCTATAAAGAGACAAACATGTAAAAGGGTGGCCCGAAAAATTAATAGTTAAAAATAATGGCCAAAAAATAATAGTTAAAAATAATGGCCAAAAAAATTAATAGTTAAAAATAATAGACAAAAAAATTAATAGTTAAAAATAATGGCCAAAATAATTAATAGTTAAAAATAATGACCAAAAAAATTAATAGCTAAACATAATGGCCAAAAAATGTGCAAGTATAAAACATCTTTCATTTTATCTAAAGAACACAAAACGCGGAAAATAAATTTTGTTATTTAACTTAAATTTTTTGAGCGCCTTTTTCCCCCCATTATAGGGGGAAAACCATTAGTGATAGAAATGAAAAAAGAGCAAAACAGTAATTATTTTGTTCATAGAATCGATATAGGCTGGAAAAAATGTGGGGTCCAATTTTAAATTAGGTATTGTGGGCGCCACAAGAGCCCTGCGCCAAAAAATAAACTTCACTATACATAATGGAGATCCTTTAAAGTTTAGAGGATCTAAACTTGGCAATATTGGTTAGAGTCAATATTATTGGCAGTCAATATATAGAGTCAATATTGGCAACTTAGAGTTAGAGGCAATATTGGTTTAGAGTCTAAACCAATATTGCCTGTAATAAACAGCTGTACTTAATTTCCTAAAGTAACCCGGTAATGGAAACGGGGAATTCAACAAAATTTAATAAATTGTATTAAATTTTTATCAGAATGGGACGCTTATTTGATCGTAAGCAGCTGTTAGAAGCATATCGTCTGATTGTTCTACCCAAATACCAGTATTCTATACGACCTAAATATTAACATCTGTTTAAATAAAATATTAACAGTTAAAATAAATAACACTGGCACATTGGGTGTTAACTGCTAAACCAAAATATTGTTGTTTTACAAGTCATGCCTTACCTTCTCACGGTAAATACATGTGTGCCATAAATATTTTACCAGCAAATTGTGACACGCAGCAAGGTTATTATGGTCCATCAAGGACATAGGAAACAGAATAACGAAAAGTATCCACAACCTACCTCTAGAACAACAGGACCTCAGAGTTCGCGCCCACTGCTTCGCATCCCTACGGTCCGCTATTATTCTGCCGTCTAGTATTATTTGATTTTTGATCCAACACGTACCTTGTCAACGTCTAATATTATACATAAGTTTTAGGTGCAACACATAACTTGTCAACGTCTAATATTATACGTAAGTTTTAGGTGCAACACATAACTTGTCAACGTCTAATATTATACGCGAGTTTTAGGTGCAACACATACCTTGTCAACGTCTAATATTATACGAGAGTTTTAGGTGCAACACATAACTGGTCAACGACTAATATTATACGAGAGTTTTAAGTAGAACACATAACTTGTCAACGTCTAATATTATACGCTAGTTTTAGGTGCAACACATACCTTGTTAACGTCTAATATTATACGAGAGTTATAGGTGCAACACATAACTTGTCATGGTCTAATATTATTTCAGTATAATTAATAAGGTTACGAAAAAGACAACCTGGCACAACAAATAGCAAGATTAAACAGGAAAAACAAAAAACAGTCGAGTCAGCAGAAACTCTAAACGCAGACTCTCAGGCTCCTATTACGAAACATTACCAACTAATTTATCCGCTTCAATAAGTCAATGATTTTTCGACTGGAGAAAATTACTCTGTTGTTTTTAAAGGTTTACTGGAGACGATAAGGAGGCATATAGTGGTTAAGTGATCAAATATGTATACATATATATATATATATATATAATATATATATATATATATATATTATATATATATATATATATATATATAAATATATATATATATATATAAATTTTGATATGCAAGCCCCTCTTTCAAAAAATACTTCCCCTCCCCCCTTCTTTAAGAACTCAACAATATTAACTCATTTTTCCTTGGGAAATTCGCTAATAAGGGAACAGAGTAATTCTCATACAAAGAAAATGACTTGGCGCTTGACTAGAGTAAATATAAGTATGTAAATACATTTTAAAGTTCAAATAAAACATTTAGTGGAATAACATGTGAATTTATTTCTGTCATTTAATTAGTAACTAAAGCTGAAATAATTAAAACTTTTACGCTTCACATTAAAAGGTAACCGAATTTAATTTGATTCTTCAGATGATATAATAAAGGCAAGCACTCATCCCCTTCGTCTCGACTGCCACCTCTATATTCCCCTACAACCCAAACTTTGTCTACTTACAAATATAAATCAATTTATTTGTAATTTTGACTATATCTGAAAGTATAAACTTGTTTGCCGTGGTTTATTCTAACAATTCTTTCAATAATACGGATTAATGTTGTTTAGCAATGAGAGTAATACAGATTAATATGATTTATCAATGAGAGCAATACGGATTAATGTTGTTAAGCAATGAGAGTAAAACAGATTATTATGGTTTATCAATAAGAGCAATACAGATTAATGTGGTTTATCAATGAGAGTAATACACATTAATATGGTTCATCAATGAGAGTAATACACATTAATATGGTTTATCAATGAAAGCAATACGGATTAATATGGTTTATCAATAAGAGTAATACAAATTCATATGGTTCATCAATGAGAGCAATACGGATTAATGTGGTTTATCAATGAGAGCAATACAGATTAATATGGTTTATCAATGAGTGCAATACGGATTAATGTGGTTTATCAATGAGAGCAATACGAGCAATACAGATTATATAGTTATCAATGAGTGCAATAAGATTAATATGGTTTATCAATAAGAGTAATACAAATTTCATATGCAACAGATTAATGTGGTTTATCAATGAGAGCAATACAGATTAATATGGTTTATCAATGAGTGCAATACGGATTAATGTGGTTTATCAATGAGAGCAATACGAGCAATACAGATTAATATAGTTTATCAATGAGTGCAATACAGATTAATATGGTTTATCAATAAGAGTAATACAATTCATATGGTTCATCAATGAAGCAATACGGATTAATGTGTTTCATTGAGAGCAACAGAGAATCAAGAGTGCAATACAGTTAATATGGTTATCAATAAGAGTAATTACAATAATATGGTTATCAATGAGAGCATTAATACAATGAGCAATACAGATTAATATGGTTTATCATGAGTGCAATACATTAATATGGTTTATCAATGAGAGCAATACGCAATACAGATTAATATTTATCAATGAGTTTAATATGGTTTATCAATGAGAGCAATACGGATTAATATGGTTTATCAATGAGAGCAATACGGATTAATATGGTTTATCAATGAGAGCAATACGATTAATATGGTTATCAAGAGCAATACGGATAATATGGTTTATCAATGTAATACAAATTAATATGGTTCATCAATGAGAGCAATACAGATTAATGTGGTATAGCAATGAGAGCAATACATTTTAATATGGTTCATCAATGAGAGCAATACATATTAATATGGTTATCATGAGAGCATACGGATTAATATGGTTATCAATGAGAGTAATACAAAATTAATATGGTTCATCAATGAAGAGCAATACAGATTAATGTGGTATAGCAATGAGAGCAATAACATTTTAATATGGTTCATCAATGAGAGCAATACGGATTAATGCTGGAGCAATACGATTAATATGGTTTATCAATGAGAGCAATACAGATTAATATGGTTTATCAATGAGAGCAATACAGATTAATATGATTTATCAATGAGAGCAATACAGATTAATATGGTTTATCAATGAGAGCAATACGGATTAATGTGGTTTATCATGCATACAGATTGTGGTAGCAATGAGAGCAATATGGATTAATGTTGTTTAGCAATGAGAGTAATACAGATTAATATGGTTTATCAATGGGAGCAATACAGATAATGGTTTAGAAATGAGCAATACAGATTAATATAGTTTATCAATGAGAGAAATACAGATTAATATGGTTTAGCAATGAGAGCGATTCAGTGTTGACTCACTAAAACTTCATATGATTCATATTCATGGGGGGGGGGTAGCTGAGCAGGAATGATTTCTAGTAAAAAAAAGTTGAGTTTGACAACAATAACAACCCCCTTCCTTAGCTCGCATTCCCACCAGGATGATATTTAAATGTCAGAAACTAAAACCTTGGTCGAAAGGACAGCAGACATTTCAACACCCCCCCCCTCCTCCTCTAACCTTCCCCGTCACAAACAGTTGTTAAATATGGCCCTTTCCAGCTCTCGTGCGGCAATGAGCCATAATATCACTCATATGGCCCACAAACAGTGAATAATACATTTATTACTTAATTTTAACAGTCAGTATTTTTTTTTAATGCGGTAATTATTTCCAAAGCACTTATGTGCTCGTACCGTAGATATGAAAATACAGATTTAGATATACTAATAAATACATAAATATATGAAGTAAATAAAGAAAGATAGATGATTATAAATAAAATAGATGTATAAGGATGAAATAGAGTAAGCTGTAAACCTATTTACAAGGTTTCACCCATTCGTTTAAAAATTAAAGTGGTTTGGCAAAATTTATTTAACTTATTAATCTCTATTTCTTCAAATTGCTCGGGTGTAAAGTTAAATACAAAAAGGTCAGTAAACACTGTGAATTCAAAGCAAGACACGACCGAATCAGATGTGATGGCGTTTCATCTTCTTAATTGCTAAATCTGCAGATTGGGCTGTTCACTAGACCCGTTAGATGCAATTGTTTTTTGAGTCTGCCAGTAATAACTCCCTTTATGGCATGACGTGTTCCCTTGCTTATACTCTTTGCTTATTTTTGAAAAGGTACAGAAAGCAAGAGTTTAGATTGTCTCGTTCCAAGACAACTACGCCACTCATCACTAAAGAAATAAGAGGAGTGCGTTATAGACCTTTAAAGGACTACATATAGCTTCTTAGCACTCCAATCATGACTTATGATGGCCAGAAGTGGTTGAAAATCGGCTCTCAAATAAATATTTCAAAGAGACTTGCTATTTGTTTATTAGTATATAACTTCACAACGCAGCAATCTAGAAATATATGAGAGGTTGTTTAAGCTGTGTCTTATAACACATTTTGGAATGCCAACTATAGGTTCTGGGCTAATAGGGGATTTTCAAGATCATTAACATCCCAGTAGTTCAGCATTTTCATTCCTTTGAATTCCACATTGACCTGGTGCTCAAATGATTATGACTACATTGTAAAGTACATTGTAAAACTAGTATTCGGATACTAGTTTATAGTTACTCTTTGCATTGATAAGAGCTGTCAAGGCTTTCTCACTGGCTGTGTATAAGGTAATACCTGCCCTTGAATCATTTTAAAGAACCTGAGCGCAACCAAAAATGACGGGCTTCAGCTTAAAATTCAGTACCGTAGGCACCAAAACGAATATTAAATTCAAACTTTGGTTTAGCACAAAATTTTCCAGCTCTTGTTTGTCAGAAATCCTCGATGTATCTGTGAACCACAATTCATCTGTAAACCACAATTCATCTGCGATGTCCAAATTAATATTTTCCCAATAGTTCCGTCATGGTATGGAATAAGACCAAGTTTGCTCAAAGTTTCACGCTTTCAATCTCCAGTCAGGACCAATTCCACTGGGTCATACCCAAATAGCAGACATGACTTTATTAATTTTATAATTTAAGTGTTTATTCCATAATAATTTGTTTAAGCAGAATCACTCCAAAATATTTAGGAGAAGATATTCTATTCACTCCAGGATTATATTTCATAAAGTATATTGTGCTTAATTATTTCTATATTGTTTACTATGTTGCTGTATGTTATGTTTTTATTCAATAATTTATATATTGTTTTGACTTGTTACACTTTGAGCGTAACGGTTGCTACTACCACCCGAGGTGGGTCCCGCAGGGGCTATCCCTGATGAGCCGCAAGGCTCTAAACGGGCATTATTATTATTATTATTATTATTATTATAATGAGATACTTAGTTGTCATCCACTAACCTGTTTTACTAATAAATCGGGAAAACGCTATTTTCTGTCCTAAAATTAAAAATGTTTTATCTCCCTGCCGAGAGCTGATAAAGGTTGAGTAAGAATTATTAAAATTTTATAAAAATTAAATTTAGTATTGCTCAAACTTAAGTGATACTCTGGATTACCCCTTCTCCTTCTCCAGTAATGTCCAAAACCCACGTAAGAACATTATCCATACAATACAAAACATACCAAAGGTCATGGAAAATATTAAAATAATAGTAAATTAGCAATAATAATCCTTAAAATTACTGCATTATTTTTGACCTTAACTTATAAGTAGGTCTCTGAATATGATAGAGGAAATCACCATGGAAGCAAATATTGAAATATAAACACCGAGACCATCCTCAGTATTGGCATATCAAACTATCATCTTAACTTGCAAACAAAGTGATCATTTTAACACAAGATTATTGGGTGAATTCAAGGGCATTAATAAAATAATTGAATTGCAACTTTTTAAAGAGTTGATACATAACTATTTGGGACAAGGAAACAAGATACCAACGAGCACTAAGCAGATAAGAAAATAAAGCCATACAAAACACCAAAATCTCCACAAAATGTTTAGTCCGCTACATGACTCTGTCTAGAAGGTCTGATTGAGGCGTTTATATAGCATCTCACCGGCACTGATGATGATCGAGCGATCGAAAGCCGGCTCTGTTTATGTAAAGAATAAACATTTTGTGGAGAGATTTTGGTGTTTTGTATGGCTTTATGAGTTAACTCCATTACTCAGTATCTTAGTTATAGATAAGAAAATGATTATTTAGCAAGTTGTGGTTTTCTGGATACTTTTATTCCCACTAGCCGTTTTAGCAATTTTTCCAGCGGGTTCTTTGTAATAAGGTTTTCAGCTCCAAATAAGAAACTGAACAACACCTGCACGTGGGATCTTAAGTAGGACATTTTCAGAAATAAGAACAAAGTTAATAATGTATTTTGTAGGATTACTTATACTAAAGGGCAGATAATATTATAGGGTTATATAATTAGTTGGATTCCTGAAAGGGATCCAACTCAGTGTTAAATGGCTATGGTAACTATATGTTACCTAAGGATAAACGGACAGATGTGGTTATGTTATCATACCTTAAGATGGGAAGTTATCACCCAGGAGGAGTCAGAACCATTCTAATTGTATCGTGCCCAAAAACCTAATGGCCGAACTTCTCCCACTAAATCCCTGACAATCCCTACTTAGACGTAAAGTCTACCCTCTCTCTCATAGTGGGGTTAGTAACCAGCATGTAAGCATGCTGACAAAATCAAAACTGAAATAAGAAGTTTTGAAGTAACTAAATGATATGATTTTAACATTCTGACCAATAATTGGGAGTATGAGCTTATCTAAATTGCTTGCTCAATTTAGAACCGCTACATCTTGGAATATTAAAACTGAGCGAAAGACCTAAAAAATTTGACCGAACGGAGACACATCAGTTGGCCACTACTCGATCATTCAACAAACTTAAATTATTAGTAAAAACCAACAACCTACAGAAAACAATCAGAGCACAGCGAGACCGAAAGACAACAAAATTATTCGTGATGGTCAGTTGATCAAGGGACACAAGTCATCTTACTCTAAGATATCACAAGACAAGGGATATACACACGCAACCGTTGCATCGTCTCATACACCAGACAATCACTGATTGTCAGCAAACCTTTCTCCTAATTTGGTCGCGAAGTTGATGACCGCGTAGCGGTCAAGCCGTATTTTCATTTGAGACATCACTAAACCGAGAGTGTAAGCGAAATTCTTTAACCACAAAGAAATTATTTCAGAAAATAAACAAGAAAGAAATTCAAGAAAAAAACAAGTCATGACGTCATAGGGAGACCTCAATCACACCACTAACACACTTAACCGTGTAATTTTCCATAAATTTAATATTTAATTTTTTCATTTATATTCCTATGTTTCAAAAGAGAGCACACGGGGAACAAGGTACCCCAGGGGAAAGGGGCAAAACAACGCTACGACAAATAGAGTCGTAACTAAAATGTTTTATATTATTCTGGCACTGAGCCACGGCGATGTCATGCCATAATACGGCTCCTGTAACAATTTGTTTGAATACAGCTCTAATATAATTCACAGAGCGAAGCGAATTTACTTTACATTTATAGGGTTTCTATGCAAAGATTAAAGAATTTTGTAAAGAATATTTTCAAAGAAATGCCAATTTTTAAAAAATAAAATAAAATAATGGCAATTTTCGCACTTAAGTTATATTTTTTAACATTACTTAAATTTGAAAGGATACTTTAGTTAAAAACAAATTATAGGTAAGTTTACATACTTCGGCTGTGCACAGTCTAGACTGTATGGTGTGGTTTTGTGGGCCAATTCTCCCTCCAGCGAAGGAAACCACTGTTGATTCAAAAGAAAAAATAAATAAGAGCTATATGCAAAGTAGCTCAAAAAAATCATGCAACCTTTGTTTGAAGAAAATTAGAGATTTTTAACATTGCCTGCTTTGTATGTTTTGGAAAATTTAAAATTAGTTAAAAAAAATCTAGCATTGTACCAAAAAAGTTGGAGATAGTCATAAACTATGTACTAGAAATAAACATTTTTTTTAAAAATTAACAAACATAGAACTAATTTTTATAAAAAGAGCAAGTCAATTATAATGCATAATGTTTATAACAAGTTACCTGAATTACATTAAAAAAGAGAGTGAATTTTGATGTGTTTTGTAAAACAATGTAAATTTGTTACTGTCTAGTCCGTTGTATAGAAATAGTGATTTTATGAAATGAAATTTTAGTTATTCATGTGGTATGTTAAGTTATTGTGTTTGTTTTATTTATTTATTTACGAATGTGTGTAAGGATTATAAATGAAAACGAATGCAAATGTTTTCATTTTATTATTGTCAAGTATTATTAGAAGGTCCAATTTTATAAGAAATATTAAATGTCTTGACGTATTTACAATAATTGTACTTAATGTAAATAAATAAAATCTTTATCTTTATCTTTACTATAACTCGTGCAGCAATGAAGCAGAATATTGTCCTAATTCCTTCAATAGAATGGATAGAAATAATTATTTGTCCATCATGAGATTAAACACGTTAGAACTTCCCAGAGGATTAAGTTAGTAGCGAAGTCGTAAGCTGAGGGAACCTAATCATTTAGTTACCGCAGAAGAGCCGAGGAATTAATGTATTAAACTATCGAATAAGAGCCGAAAGTTTCATGTATTGAACTATCGAATAAGAGTCGAAAGGTTCATGTATTGAACTATCGAATAAGAAGCCGAAAGGTTTCATGTATTGAACTACCGAATAATCGTATTTAAACTATCGAATAAGAGCCGAAAGATTCATGTATTGAACTATCGAATAAGAGCCGAAAGGTTCATGTATTGAACTATCGAATAAAAGCCAAGGGATTTATGTCTTTAAATATGTAGGTAAAGCCTAGAAATTCTGGTTTTGCATTTTTAGTGTGAACATAATACTTTTTCTACGGTAAAACAAGAGGAATTCGGCCCTTATCCGCCTTTATGTAGGGGGTAGGGGTGGATGGGGATTTTTTGGAAAGGGGGGCTCACTAAGCTAGAATAATATATATATATATATAATATATATATATATATATATAATATACTATATATAAATTCATAGCTAAGTGAGCCCCCCTTTCAAAATCCACATCCACCTACCCTAATATATTATATATATATAACAGGGTGTTTCATATAAAGTGGTCCACCAAAGAAGGAGGTGATAGTACTCCTCAAAGGGAACAAAAAAATGATCTATAATAAAACCCCGATCGCAAACCCGTTTTCCCCAAGGTCAAATTTAATATTTTTAAAAAAAATATTTGACCCCACATCATAAAATTGTTTGATAGCGTTTAAACCTATTTAAGCCAGAAAGGCGAAATTGGGTCTCGTTTTGAAAAGCTGAGTAATTTCTCCTGAAGGACAAACTACTAACTATGTCAATTTTTGGGAACTACTGCCCAAAAATTGTGCATGAAACAAATGTTTTTTTGGAAAAAATTAAATTTTATGGAATTTTTGGGTAGGGGCATTAGAGAGGAAGTAAGAGATAAACAAAAGTTTAGCCAAGAACGGGAAAACTTCTCTATGATTGCCCTTTAAGTAAATATAAATAATTTTTATAACATTCAATGTCCAAAAATATAAGCTATTGTTGCTAGAAGTTGCAAAAAACTGATCATTTTTGTCGTATAAAAGAGAAAAATAATGTATAATCTTAATGTAAATATTTTTTTTCGAAAATAAACTAATAATGCAATTTATAGACTCTAGGAGGTAAAATAAACATATTTTATTATTACACATTTTTCACTAAAACCACTCTTTCTTCTGTTTTAGAGATTTTTAATTATTTTATGTACCACGTAATTAACATTGTAGAGATATGCAAAAATGCCGAAAAATAACAGTTTTTCAAACTTCCTAGGAAGAATGGCTTAACATTTTTGACTATTGAAATGTATGATGAAGTTTGATTTTTCTTAAAGGGTAATCATAATAAAAGTTTTTTTTCCGTTCTTGGCTGAACTTTTGCTCATTAATACTTTCCTCTAATGCCCTACCACAAAAATTCAATAAAATTCAATTTTTAAAAAAAATATTTTTTTCAATGCAAATTTTTTGTGCAGTAAGTTCAAAAATATTTGACATAGTTAGAGTTTATCCTTTGGAAAATTTACTCAGCTTTCTAACGAGACTAATTTCGCCTTTCTAGCTTGAATAGTGTAAACACTATTAACAATTTTATAATGTGAGGTCAAATATTTTTTTTTAAATATTAAATTTGACCTGTGGAAAACGTTGGAGATCGGGGTTTTTATTATAGAACATTTATTGTTCTTCTTTCAGGAGTACTATCACCTCCCTTCTTTTGGTGGACAACTTTTATATGAAACACCCTGTATGTATATATATATATATATATATATTATATATTATATATATATATTATAGTATATATATATATATATATATATCAAAGTGTGTCTCCCTTCCAAAAAATCAATCCCAAAAGTCCCCTCATCCCAATCCCCTTTTATAAGCTCATTTTTCATGGCTAAAATGAGGAAAGTAAAACTAATTACGCGTAACATACAGGTCAGATTAATAAACTGTCCGGTTCTGAGAAAGACGCCTTAGAAACCCAGCTCACTGTATTTTGATTAAAATCAGCTAAATTCAAAACAGCAGTTAAAATCAGACTAGTCAACGAATGAAGTCGAAAATAATTTTTAGGGTCTCACTGGCTTCCTTCAAATAACTTAATAATT
Organism: Microvelia longipes; assembly: GCA_018340805.1. NCBI lineage: Eukaryota > Metazoa > Arthropoda > Insecta > Hemiptera > Veliidae > Microvelia > Microvelia longipes. The sequence goes on from JACMZG010001863.1 coordinate 56,771,213, forward strand.
CTAAAAGCTGAATATCAAGTGGCCTAGAAGGCACAATAGCCATCCAATTATTGGCTTAATTCAAGCCACCCTTTTCCTGGTCTTCCTGGGAATCCCCCCCCCCCCAGTTAATTCAATTAAACTAGAAAAGCAATTTTCACGCTACAGTTAAAAGTGAATGAAACAACCTTCCAAGTAAATATTTTTGACACATTTCCTAAATAAAATAATCCGTTAGACAGAGAACTTACAAAAATATCCAGACTGTATAAAAGGATATATTTCGCTAAAGCGTTGCTATTTACGGTCAACACTGTCAAAAGTGGCGCGGGCCCCCAGCGCTGTCCCCGTGTGACGTCCAATAGCCCGTAACATTTGTTTGGAGGTTAGAATAATACTTTATATAAGAAGGAGCACTACTGATAACACGAAAGTCGGTTTCACTGGTGCACTTAAGTAATTTGCTGCACCTAACAATATACAATTTTCTAAAAAAAACTGGGCAATACTTCCGGTTGCTGAATTATTATGTTCTATTATTAAATTAATGATTGATTATTCATAAATACTAATATAAATATCGGTGCAATACAATATTTTATGCATTTTAAATTGTAGTTTAACGTATTTTTATTAAAATGATATAAAAAAAGTAGTCCCCTCGTCAACTAAATGTAGATTATTGTATTCCGCCACCCTTTTTGCCATCTAAGACCAGTTTTTATTAAATACTCAGCAGGTGTTTTTAAGTTACTATATTTGTTCTTTACGACTTTTCTTCATTAATAGATATTTATGACAAATATTTAAAATAATGTTTTGTTGTCAGGTTGGCAGCATTACTTAAGTGCACCAGTCAACCGGCTTTCGTGTTATCAGTGGAATTACATTGTGTTTGCGGTCCTGTGCTCCTTCTATATATAGTATTATTTTAAGGTTTGGAGCAAGAAACCTCATCATCAAATCATAAGCAGCCTTCTAAAAAGCCGAGTTAAAAAACTATCAGGATAATTTTAATAAAAGTCTGACATCAGACAAAATAAACCATAGATATATATTAATAGACGGAATAATAGCAGTGGAGTGATATTTATTGAGATATCAGATCTTAATAAATAAACAGGATTGAAACATCTTTTTGGGGCTCTCAGGGGCTCTGTGTAACCTCATTATTGTAACCTTCTCCATAAGTGGGTTAAGGTTATAATATATATATAAATGGTTGTCGTCTTTTTGACAAATTTGTTTGGTTTTTTTTTTTATTATGAACGTTTTGAATATATAAGTAAGCAACCTATTAATATGATAATAATAATTATTATTTTAATTTCAGAGATCTTACCGAGTTATTAATGACGGTTAATCAAAGGAGTTCAGGTTACTTTTTCGATGTTTCAAAATTTAACCAATAAAGGCCTCTCTCGCAATAATAAATTCAAGGTGAGCAATAAGTGTCAATTTTTGGTAGGAACAATAAGGAATACAAAAAAGCGAAATTTGCCAGCGGCTACAAATCTCATTAAAACCGCAACACTCGACAAAGCCCGGTTCATCATACGTAGACTCTCCTCATCGCATCCCAATTAAAAAATCGGGTACGGGGTACCCCTTCAATAAAAAAAATAAAATGCCCGTTTTAGGGCCTTTCGGGCCCATCAGGGTATTCACCCTGCGGGAACCACCTCAAATGGGTTGTATCTACTACACTCTAAGAATTAATTAAAGTTGGCGGAATCTTTTTAATTTAAATACTAATCATAAAATCTTAGAGGATAGCCCGGGCTGCGAACCCCGGACCTCCGGTGCCGAAATCGAACGCCTTTACGATCACGGCCACGGAGGCAGACGGTACCCCTTTCAATACTTTTCTTATATTTTGTACATAAATACTGTTTGTGAAAATTACACTGATTGTGAGACAGCATTGTACCAATTTACATTTTATTTAAAAAAGACATAAATAATAACCATAATCTAAAAGATAAAGGTGGTTGGAAAAACAAACAATTTAAACTTGAATTATGTAGCCGGCTAAAGATCTCTTTCCGATACATTCACCTATGTAAAACCAACATCCAACTTCAATTATTATAAATTATTTTTAGATTTATAACAATTTTTCAAAGATGTATTTATAACGACAGTGGCGGACTGAGCCGAAAAGGGCCGAGGAGGGTTTGACATAAAGAGCCCAAACCAACATCTTAAGGGGCCCAATGGGGGGGGGGGGGGTTCTATATCGCTTCTCAAGTAGAGGGGTCCACTTTCAACGAGAGTAGTATTTATGATTATAGCAAGCTTAATTTAATTAATTAGAGCCTAATTAATTAGGGGTCTAACTTCGTATGTGGCCCCATTTATATTTATATTGTATGTAAATATTATTACAATTATGTATCCTACATAATCGTATGTAGGACAGATACGAATACGTCAGTATTCTTTGATCATATTATATCTTATCTTATGAGTACGAAGGAGAATGGATGAGAACCACAACAGAAGTATCACCAAAACCATCACCTCTTTATAGTACAGGAAAAAGACACTATAGAGCCAATAACAGATGGAGCATGCGGCAAAATCTATATCTTATTATGATATCTATAACATTAATTACAAGAGGCTTTCCTCTTCATGGCCACCTTTACAGCCACGAGAAGGCCGCTAGGTGTCTGAGGACTGGCTTTTCTTGGTAAGATACAGGGTTTATAGATTAACAGGGCCCTGACACTCGATAACGTGAATTGCGGTGGGACGCTACTGCCACGCAAATATAAATAAATTAAACTCATATTATAAATACCTGAACATAGTTATAGAAATTCTTAGTGAACAATAAATACCTGAAACACACAAAAAATCAAACAAATTAATTTATTTATCATTGCCATTCTTATACGATAATAAGACGTGCAGGTCATTCCCAAGAGCACAATATTATGTGCAGGGCATTCCCAAGAGCACAATATTATGTGCAGGGCATTCCAGAGAGCACAATATTATGTACAGGGCATTGCAAAGAGCACAAATACATTATGAAAATTTAAGGACAAAAATACAAATTATTTTGGTACTACTGCCCACGTAACGTCAAAATTGAATGAGCCCTTAAACATTATTGGGCCAATCTTGGATCCTACGCCATTAAACTCTGCAGGGCATCCCCCAACCGCATTAATATGTGCGGGACATTCTCAGGAGTGATTAGCCAGAGAAGGAATTCTCAAGAGAGCAATGGCCAGAGAAGGCATTCTCAAGAGAGCATTGGCCAGTGAAGGATTTCTCAAGAGAGCATAGGCTAGTGAAGGCATTCTCAAGAGAGCATTGGCCAGTGAAGGATTTCTCAAGAGAGCATTGGCCAGTGAAGGCATTCTCAATTGGCCAGTGAAGGCATTCAACAGAGCATTGGCCAGTTTCTCAAGAGAGCATCGCCAGCGCAGCTCACTTTCCTTCTCCGCCTGTGAATATAACAACCTTGAAGTTGCCTCAAGTAGTCACGGCATAGTAGTGATAACATATATCATTTAGCTACTATATATTACGTCACATGCCGCTACACTTACTTAAAGTATTAAAACACAAACATATTGTCGGGTATATTACCTGAGGATCCCCACAATGGTAACTTGAGTAATTTCTTGAAACTTGAGCTTCTCTTGAGACTGCCAGACCTGCTAGCCACATTGGTCGATGTGGCCACTGTGGTAGGTACCGTATTCGTGCCACTTTGTGTCGATGCCATAGTGGCACCGTGTGTAGCTGCCATAATGGCACTACCACCTTCATTTTCCATACGAAACCAACATCTCACTCAATATTCAACCAAACTTTTGATAATCAAATTGTAAAACCATTATCGCAGTGTTTAAATTATTCTAATAAAACTTATAACACTTCACTTTGCAATACAAGTAAAGACATCACAGCCTAAAATAACATAATGGATCAAATAAAATAATTCTTATCACATAAAATAAGATAAATTTAATAAACAAAATAAAATCTAATGAGAGAAAAATAAAAATATAAAATGTTTAAGAGGACTAGTGTAATAGATTCTATCAGAGGTTGAAATTGTTTATAAAAGACAAATCAATCAATACATAATACAAAAATAATACATTATTTATAATCGGTAGAACTTTAATTAACAATTTTTAATTAATAGTATGACATTGTTTTTTTTTAGTCTAAAAAAATATAGAATAATTATTCTAATTATAATTATCTTATGTTTTATTCTAATTCTAATAATAAATTATAATTATTTAATTATATTCTAATTATCTTATTGCATAAAGACAATTCTTTTCCTATATACCTAAGGCAAATGTAAGCAAAAGTTAAAACAGGATGTCAGCATTGACTGTACGTTAAGAATTTATACGAAATTTTAATTTTATTTGAGAAATAAGACTATTAAATTGACAGAGCAAAAATAGTGAACGGAAAATTGAGAGATTTTTCTCACTTAAACGCACAAGTAAACAGGTTTTTCTCGCTAAGAAACAGCGTTTAAAGATTAACTGTGCCCTGATAACATAGCTACTTGAGAGTTGAAATAGCTTTTATAAAAGATAAATAAGTTTATGAAAGATACTTTATGAACTGCATTCAACATGTTCATTAATTAAGAGAAAAACGAACAAATAGAAATAATAGAAAAATAAAAAATAGAAAAAACTATGGCTTCAATCCTTCCATGACAAAGGGTTTTTACAAGGTGACAAATATTTTTACGAAAAATTTCTCAGTTAAGTGCGGCGATAATAAAAGCAACATTTTTCACGCAACTGAGCTCGTTTGGGGGGAAAAAACGATTAACGTTCCTATTGACTTTGATTACGAAGCATTTGTTGGATTAACGTTCCCTATTGACGAAGCATTTGTTTGATTAACGTTCCCTATTGACGAAGCATTTGTTGGATTAACGTTCCCTATTGACGAAGCATTTGTTGGATTAACGTTCCCTATTTGTTGGATTAACGTTCCCTATCGACGAAACATTTGTTGGATTAACGTTCCCTAACGACGAAGCATTTGTTGGATTAATGTTCCCTATCGATGAAACATTTGTTGGATTAACGTTCCCTAATGACGAAGCATTTGTTGAATTAACGTTCCCTATTGACGAAACATATGTTGGATTAACGTTCCCTATCGACAAAGCATTTGTTGGATAAGAAGAGCTAAAGGTAACAATATTATTTGTAATGAAACTTCTCTCAGTGAAAAGAGCAGGAAAATAAAAAGATAAATATGTCCAGTATTAGAAAAGAAGAGAGAAAAGAAGCTTTAAATTAGTTTTCTTTGGCTTGGAAACTGTCCAACTTCATATCTTACAACTAAATATTATAACCTTGATCTACTCAATCAACAAAATATGAATTTCTAAATAATAAAGATCTTTCGTCTTCTATTTGCAAACAAATCAACAGAATTTCTTGAGTATTAAGTTTTAAGGTCCAAAGCGGGATAATAAAACCAAAACTTCTGTGGCGACAGTAAATGTGGCTTTTATTATCATGTTTTAGACCTTAAAAATCTGGTACGGGGTACCTCGTAACTTTTAATTAATAATAACTTATAATTAATAAAAGAATCGTAATAAAATTAATACTTTATAATAATTGGGTGAAAAAGCAGATATAATTGCAGAGTGCCCCGAGCCCATCTACGGTCTAAGATTTTAAACACCATCGTATAAAACACAATTAAAAGTATTAATTGCAAATTGGAATAATACAACAATAAGACAAATAGAATACAACGAACAACCATTATACAGCAAATCTGTTTAATTAATTAGCAATTAAGATGATGGTTATAAAACTCAGCGACAAGATAAATGTACAGCTGGGGGTCAACCTATTATAGAAGCTCTTTTATATTGTAATCATTATAGAAGCTATTGTCACAGCTTTTATCATACGAGTTAAGACCATTGTAATAAGAAGAAGAATATATTATTGCTACTACTGAATTTCTCAAAGAAATGAGTTTTCTTAAACATTTAATGACACGAGCTCCTATCTTACGACACAAGCTCCTATCTTACGCCACGAGCTCCTATCTTATGACACGAGCTCCTATCTTACGACACGAGCTCCTATCTTAGGAAAGATAATTCAGTTCGAAATATATTCAAATAAATTATACCAAGTCCAGGGTGCCACTAACATGTCATTTAACACACCTTTTGCCTACCGGTGAATGGCATTACGTCGCGGTGGATTCCCTCTTTATTTTTTAATTTCACAGTAGATTCTAGAGGCGTTACCTCTGGGACTTAATTCTTCTTCCGGTGGATGGAATTACGTCGCAGTGGATTCCCTCTTTATTTTTTAATTCTACAGTAGATTTTAGAGGCGTCACCTCTGGGACTTAATTCTTCTTCCGGTGGATGGAATTATGTCGCAGTGGATTCCCTCTTTACTTTTTAATTCTACAGTGGATTTTAGAGGCGTTAACTCTGGGACTTAATTCTTCAAAGGCTTCTCCTCTACCAAATTAGAGGGAACTTAGAGACTTTTATAATTTCACTCACCTCACCCTAGCCATGGACCTCTAGCGGCAACAAGATTTGAAACCGCCTCTCTTACTACGGTACAAGCCCCGCCTTTTAGCAGAACTTATATTCTTTCATCCTTCTGTTTTACTAACCACAGACCCACATAAGTCCAACCAACCGGTGGATTCTCAGATGAATTAAGACAAAAGCCAATATAGAAAAACTTCATTTTTTTGTATTTAGTGAAAAATTACTAAATACATTTTTTTCGATTTCAGAGATAAGCAGGTCTATTGAAACGTAGACAATTATCTCAGCACATTTATATCCATAGCACCAATAATTGTGCGACAAATTAACCAAGAAGGATTTCTATACACGGATAATGAATATTAATACCATAACAAATTCTCATGGCACACATAAACTACGACTTGAATAAATGGGCCGCAACCGCTGTATATTTATAAAACTGGAACGTAGATGCAGACATGATAATCAATCTAAACATGTGTCATCTAGCCGCTAGCTCGAGTAAATAAATCATTTCTAACATTAACTGCAACCGATAAGTAATGAGGTCAATAAGACAACTTAAAATAATTTAATCTACGCCAAGTATGGCAAAGCGAGCTCACTCAACGTATTATTTAAATTTACTAAAAAGAGAAAATTTCTAGTGATATTTGCGAATTTTCATAAGAAATTACACTTATGAGGTCGTTTAGATGACGGAAATAGAGAGGGATATATTTCTCTTCGGACAACAACTTTATTGTCTCGTGAAGAACATATTATAGAAAAAATCAGACCTGATTGCATGCTCACATGTATACTATATATATATATATATATATATATATATATATATATATATATATATATATATATATATATATATATATATATATTAATATATATATATATATATATATATATATAATATATATATATATATATATATATATATATATATATTATATAGTACATATATATGTATGTATATGTGTGTGTTTCTCCCTATAGACGTTTCTATAGTATTAATTAATCCATAATAATGGATTGGCTCAGCAAAACTTAAAACTCACTTAACCTTAAAAAAGGATTTTCGCGATTTTATCATGTGACGTTTACATTTGAAATATACGCGAGTTTATCATGTGACGTTTACATTTGAACATAATACATTTGGAAATCCTGTAACACCGTGCCAATATTCCATTTGAAAGAACAACCATAGGACAAAAACCATGAACACGGGACAGCAACCATATGGCCACTACAACGGCGCCCAATACGGCCGCATAGCGGAGCAGTTAAGAGGACGAAGGCCACTAATTTTTTACAAAACGTAAACAAATTAATTATTCCCTGTAATATAATATCGTAAAATAAACATATTAAACGCTCAACTTCATTGACTAGAAATTAAAAAAAATTACAGCCACACATATAATATATTATTATAGATATTATCTACATTTAGGTACCTGTCAATTACTAGGGCCCATAAATCTGATATTTTATTTTCAAACAACATATTATACCAGGTACTGAATTATGTTTTAAAGGGTTTCCAGCCAACCACTGCTAAGCTAACTATTGACATAGAATTTATTTTGTAGACATTCACTAGACTTATGTTAATTTGAAAAAATAATCCACCCTGACGTCCTTAAAACTCAGAATATATCACACATATCACCTTATCTTTACCTTAGTATACGAAATATTATAAAAATAAAAATAGATAAGATAACATATTATATAAATACGTATTATCAATTGAGAGTTTGAAAACTAATATTGCTTCCATGCTTTATATAGTGTAAATATGCTTTATTTAGTGTATATATGCTTTATATAGTGTAAATTAGCTTTATATAGTGTAAATATGAATTTATTTGACATTTTTATTTTTTAAAGTTTAGCTACCACAAAGGAATCAACCAGCAGGATCTAAGTAATATATATATATATATATATATATATATATATATATATATATATATATATATATAATATATATATATATATATAGAATCAGAAAATGCGAAATCGTACTACCGTCATCCGAAGAACCTTGCAAGCATTTTTTTATGAAGATTCTGATACAATTAAAGTTAAATTGTAATAATTACCAGAGTTTTTACAATATTATCCTTTAAAATTTCCGAAAAAAAAGCACTATCATATTTAAGTAAAATAAAAGAAGAAAGAGTTAGCAATAAAAAATACGGTAACAAAAGATAAACGTAACAAACTTTACAAAATATTACGAATAGAGGTATAGAAATATTTAATAGTGCAAAATAGAGATGAAACTTTCCAGACGACTCGTAATCATTTTAAAGTTGGTGCTTTAAGGAAAATACGCAAAAAATAAGTCCCAGAAAAAGTCAGAGATTTGATTTAAAAATATCACAATGACACTGACAAAAACAAGTTATAAATATCTCTCACAACACCTCCGAGTTTTTATTTTACAAAATACATTGAAGTGTTGAGTCTAATGAATATAATAAAAAAAATTAACTGCTTTTTAGTATTTTTTTTTTTATCATCAAAATAAATAAATAAATAAACGAAATAGCAATGAAAGGAATAGAACAATAATTAGAGGTTCACTTCACTGTAGCAAAACAATATAAATCTTCTGCTTCGCCTCGAGATTTATCAAAGTTATAGTTCCTTCAGCTTTGCCTAAGGAACGCAATAGTTAATTTGGCCAATGTATATAGCATTGAAAATAAACTATGCATCCTCTGGTAGGTTAAAAAAAGAACTCGGAATGAATGATATTACTCCATCGGCTATGCCTCGAGATTTATATACGTATTAGTTCCTCCAACTACGCCTACAAAACGAAGTTAATCCATTTGACCAATGTATTAAGCAATACATCCTGAGGTTGAAGAAAGAGAAAGAATTCGGAATGTATAGAATTACTCCTTAAGCTAAGCTTCGAGGTTTTTAAGTCTTGAATCATCTCACTTTGCCTCAGAATCTAGTTGAACGAACGTAGTATAAGCGAGTTCTTACATTAGAGATTTTGGGACGGAGCGAAGGTTTGTTTGTGTTGCGTATGTGTGTGTAAAAATTAACTAATTTTGACAAAATTTGGTCGGCAAATACAACAAATTAGGTGTCAGAGCGGTATAGTTTTTAGTTAAATCCGGCCAATTTTTTTCCAAATGGTGGCTAACATGATGACGGCTTTATCAATAGCAATATCCCTTTTACACAAATTATGATTATACGTTATGAAATCTTGTGAGGGAAGCGAGTGTCTTGGCAATGGTTTAATACGAAATACAATTTTTAACTCTCTCAGCTGTGTCTCAAGAACCAAATGTAAGCGCTTATAACATACGCATTACACATGTTGAAACTTAAGAACATTTGTTTTAAAACAAGTATAAAGCATATAAAACTCAGCTGTGCCTCAAGAACCAAATGTAAGCGCTTATAACATACGCATCACACATGTTGAAACTTTTGTTTTAAAACAAGTATACACTATATAAGCTCAGATTTGACTTAAGCAGCTGAGAACATTGATCTATATTTGTTATAACTAGCTAACCTTGCAGTGAGTCAAGATAATCTATGACTAATACATAATGTCATACATAAATATTAATCGCACAGCGATAATAAAAAATACCGACATAGATAAAATAAAGTAGGAATAATAAATAGATAAAATACAGGAAAAACTGCAGAGTATCTTGAAGATTGAGAGTTTATCTCTATAAATAGATACATTATAGACAGATGATATCTAATCCAAAAAAAAAACATTTAGTAAATAAAAAAGTTTAAAAAATAATAAAGAATTAAAAAAAAAACAAATAGAATTAAATAAAAGAAAAGAAAAGTAACCTAGATGAACATGGAAAAATAGAGGATAAAAAACTGATTATATCACATGGCATATACTAAGGTACTAAACTAAGTAAAAACCGACAGTCGTACACAACAGAAAAGTAATATAGATGTAACAAATATAAATAAGAAGTTAATAACGAATAAAAAAATGAGGAGGTCATGAAGTCTAAGACAAAATTAAATAAAACAAATAATAAAAGTAAAAAAAAAATATTAAAAAATAAGTTGTAAGTTAAAAAAAAAAACATTAAGTAAATAAGAAAAGACATAAACAAAGTAAAATATAAGAAAATAAGACAAAAGAAAACAATAAATTTAAAATGTAAATATAAGTAACAAAACAATAAAACAAGACGTATATACATAGGAACAACAGATAAAATGCTATAATATTCAGAAGAAAAAGTAATATAGAAAAATATATACAACAACAAGACATGTAAGAAACTGCAAATAAATGAGATCATAGCTAGCCAGGGCTAAAACAAATCTGGCGCGGTAGTCCTCATGTCGGGTGAATTTCCTTTGGAATGCGTGTTTCCGTACTTAAAAATACATTTCTTGCTTAAGGATTCGGTTTATGCTTTACAACTTGGGCAGTTAATCAAGTATCAAGTACTACTCATTTTTTCTGTATTTTTCGAGGGATATGCCCACAATTATCCTGTTGGCTGTGCAAAACTATGCCTCTTAAATTGGCGTGTACACCACCATTATTTGCACAAGTTAAATGTTCAGTTGGTGATTTTCTTCAAAGGTTTCAGCGCATTCCCTTAAAAAAATGCAAAACAACCTGGTTTTCAATTAGGTGAGCTCCCTAAGGTTGATTTTTGTACCAAGTTTGATTTAATAATTAATTATGCACCAAGGGAGCAAAAAAATGCCATTATTTCCCGAGCAGTTAGTCGGTTCCTAAGGTCAAAGCCGAGGGTACCAAAGCAAATAAATCCCGAGGCGAAACCGAGAAAGGTAATTGCGAGCTTTTTGATTGCTCTAAACAGCTTCTTTTGGCCAGAATGTTTTGCCAGGTCCTCCTTATAAATTTTAGAGGTGAGGCCCTCAAAGGGATTTTGAACCAATAAAGAAATGATTTTTGGTCGGGTTTCCCTCACACCGTCTAGAGATACAAATATTTATTCGTTCAAAAGATAGTGTGTTTACAAGATTAGTCTAGAAATACAAACAAACAAATATATATATATATATATATATATATATATATATATATATATATATATATATATATATATATATATATATTATATATATATATATATATATATATATTATATATATATATATATATATATTATATATATATATATATAATATATATACATACATCGTGAAACGTATTTTTTTCGTGATCAGTCATCTTTAAAAGAGATTTTGGTGATGGTGCGAGATTCGACTCCTGCTATGACGCTTATCGTATTAGCGTATTTTTCCTATAGAAATTCTATAAAACTTGATAATTATTTGTGAGAAAAATAAATAAAAACTACAATTCCATTGTAAGAAGTCTAATAACCAGACAAAGTAATAAATTTAAATCAAAAATTTAAATTTTTATTTTATTCGAAAGCGACACTAACACTAAAAAATAACAAAGAAAGAGAAAAGGAGGTAATTAAAACGAAGCAATAATATTCTTGCATTAGGTTAGGGGATCAAAACAAGAAAATGAATTACATGAAAGAAACTGCAGTTGAATGAATGAGTTCAGAGCTAAATAAAAACACATGAGTAAAACATGTATCCGGTTCGATTGTTTAAATGACTTTATTTTTGGAATTACCCGTGATTCCTCAGTGACACTTTAAAGAGGGAAACTCGACAGAAATCAATTATATGGTTCTTTCATAAGTATGTTATTTACACGATACCTTGAGTAACCGAACTAATGTCAGCCTAAAACTAGTCAAACCAAGAACCTAAAGAAAGAAACTTTCAAATTGATTTGTGAGTAATTATTTTACATTTTTAAACTTAAAATAGTGTGAATAAACAATAAAAGCTTATCACTGCAACAAGGATTTGAACTCAAGTCCCCTGCTTTAAGTACTATAAGTGGTTCAATCGTCTTCGGACCAGTTTTATTCTACTTAGCACACCAAAATCATAGAAAACGTTGCCCCACTACTAATCGTTCCACAATTAACCGAAAAGGATTTTTCGGTTATTAGAGCGGTCTCGCCGACTCCTGACCGGATTCATTCTACTCAGGGCCGACTATATTTTATACTTTCCAGCTACTTACTATGGTCTTTTAGATTTTCGGTTACTTAAGAGTGGTCGTATCGAGTCCGAACCAGTTTTAATCGATTCAGCATCCAAAACAAATAGTATAGAACTCTTTCCTGACGAAAAATTTCAACCTTAGGTTTTAAGTTTCATTCGGAGAACAGGATGGTCAAGCATGTCTTTTCCTTCGCATAGAGCTCCCCAAAACCTTAAGTGAAACAAACAGCTAATGAAGAGAAAAGTCAACTTCTAGGAATGAAAAGAAATTTCTTGGCCGCTAAGCGGGCCATAAGATTAAAATTCGCGTAATACATGGCAAAATACCAGGTAATAAAAATAATCATAAAATAACAAATAATGCTAAGCAGCACTATGCACAAGATTCTAAGAGAAGCTGCATGGTCGCGAAGCGCCAAGAAACCAGAGGCTCCTGCTTTTCTAAGAAACTAGACCAAGAGCCCAGGGGTGTTTTGTTAATAAAAAGTGTAATGGATGGAACCGGTCTCAATTTTTCGTAAATATCTTCCTGAACAAGGATCTGCAATTCTGCAGACTCGTATCGGATGGGTGTCCCAAGCAGAACGCACTTTACATGTCAAATTTACCACCGAAGTTAATAAAAAGTGTAATGGCTGGAAACGGGGTTAATTTTTCGTAAATACCTTCCTGAACAAGGATCTGCAATTCTGCCGACTCGTATCGGATGGGTGTCCCAGGCAGAACCTTTGACCCCTAAAGTGCGTTCTGCCTGGGACACCCATCCGATACAAGTCTGCAAAATTGCAGATCCTTGTTCAGGAAGGTATTTACGAAAAATTGAGACCGGTTCCAGCCATTACACTTTTTATTAACAAAACACCCCTGGGCTCTTGGTCTAAACAGTTTGGTTAAAGGTTGTTCCTAATTTAACATTTTTCTGACATGAAACATTTTTTTTTCTAAAGTCACCTTAAGTAAGTCATTAACAACAAATCAGTGTAGCTAAAAGTTTAATTTACAATTACCAAGTTAAACAAGAGTACGAAGCACGTTGCATGCAGGAGCCAGTATTAGCACGTACACAGCTCGCATCGCGTCGCTATATACTCAACCACTCAGACCACGTACGCTTATTAGTGCTTGAAAACGCTGATATAACACTTTCTCTTTGACATGTAAGTCAAGTTTAAGCAGGATGAAATACTACAAATAAGAACAGAGTTGGATTTTCACAAAAGTTAACAGAGACGGCTCTATCATAAACACCTAGAGGAGATTAGAGTAGACCCTAAAAGAATTAGTTGTCAAAGTCTATCTTTACTTTAGATTTTTTTCATCACTGCCATCTCTATGTAATAGCAGAAAACGCATGCGTCCACCCACATAGCAACACTGTTTGCTACACAGAAAATAAAACAAATCGCTAGTTTAAACGCACGATAAATTGAAAATTGAACAACAACAAAACTCTTGTATCATTTGATACTACCGAATTTCGCAAAACATGAATAATTGACACACAATTATATTATGCCAAAAAAACTTGATTTTAAGTAAGAAAAAACCTACATGCGTAAAATCAGCGGAACTTAAGCGGTGCTTAAAGAAAATGGTAATAAGCAATAGTTATTTGTGTAACTAGGCAGGAAAATGGAATATTACTGACTAGTATCGAAGTTAGCCCCCGAGCCGAAGGCGAGGGTGTGCAATCTAAATTACCTGCAAAGGCGAAGCCGAGGAAGGCAAATATACGAGTCAGTAATGTTTTCTTTCCTGCCTCGTTCCACACAATATTTTATCTGCAAACAGTAATAAATCAAAACTAGCATTGTTTTGATTTATACGGGTTCGTATGATAAAAGTAGTAAATGACTTGACAAATAAAGATGAAATAATAAACCCAAGACAAAAAGTGTTGCCTTTAATATAATCAATAAAATTTATTTCTAATTAAAGATTTACATTACACATTGTTTTATTTTAATTTTAATTAGTTAAATAATGTAATTATTCATTATATAAATTATTAAATAAATTCAATAGGCTTTTTATTTTTAACTAATCATCTTTACAAAAATTATCTATTAACATTTTTTACCAGCATAGGCAGGGGCTGCTGGGAAATGCTACTTTCCTGCCTAGGCAGGTAAAGTGCAGTAGTCATTAGTTATTCATGACTAATTACCGGCCGATCTGGGAAATACTACTTTCTCGCCTAAAATTAGTTCAGTAATGCTTTATTTTCCTGCCGTGAGCAGACAAACAAAAATACTTTCTTTAAAAAACGAGGTGGTCGATATAAAATTTGACGAAATTCAACAAAGAACATTTTAGATCAAAGCCGCATGCGCAGAAACCATAACATTTAGGTAGTGGACAGAAAAAAATAAGATCAACTAAATTTAATTATAATACAATAAATAACTCCAAGGTACAAAATTGTTTAATTTATTCAGTTGGTTAACCTGTTATATTTGCTCAACTTTGTTGTGGTTGTAAACCGCTGTAATCCTAAACCATGGTATTTTCTTTTCGACTCGATTTATCTCAAGTTACTCTTATAAATTATTGTTACGATTTAATAAAATCCTGGGTAAAATTAAATTCAACAGATCAAAGGGTAAATTTGAGATACGACTTCAAAATTACACTTGAAGGAGAAACTTTTTTTAATATTTTAACGAGAGTCGTAATTTATGGAAAAAAATGAAGAGTTTTCATAACTGAAGCAACGTTTTTCAAACATTGTTAATTTATAATTAATAATAAAAAATAGATAATGACCGTGAAGAGCCTTGCGGCCATCGGGAACCATCATAAGTGGTACTGGCAACCGTTACGCTTAAAACATATCTTTAAAGTTGGCAATAATTTATTTGAACACAATTTGTATAAAGTGAGAGCGTAACGTAGGATACGAACCCTAGAGCCGTGGTGTCAAAGGTATAAATACCTCGACAACGAAGGTGGCTCCATTTATAATTACAAGCATAAAATATAAACGCAAAGGTATTAGAAGGTGTAAAAATAAAGACAAAAAGTTAATATAATTAATATCAAACTTATTTAAGACCTAATTAATAAAAAGTATAAGTGCAAACAAAATTATAAACAGGCCTTCGCCCTTTTGGCCGCTCCGCCACGTCCTATGAGGAGTGTGCTGCGGGGGCCGCAGCATAGCCCTCGCGCCTCTGTGTAGCGCCATGGCCCACTTCGTGTCCATATGATAGTTGTCTTTAATCAGTTTGTGATATCACTAGTTTGTAAGTTGTAAGTGTAAATGGTACCCTGCCGCGATATAAGCGAATTTCAATAATATATATATAAAAACGTGATTTATATATATATATATATATATATATATATATATATTATATATATATATATATATATTATGATCAAAGTGATTCCCTTTCAGAATAACCACCTACCCCCTCCATGATAGCAATTGTCATAATCTCATTTTTTAATATTCGGTAAAGCCCGTTTAGGATCTCATAAGGATTACCTCATTAGGTGAACTAATGAGTTCTGAGCCTACTTCCCCTGAACTAATAAGAGGCGATGCGTCGGTCGTCTTTAATATTTAAAATAACTATTTATATGAACTGAGAGCAAAATCCGGTCTACGAACCCTGAACCCTGGGATTTAAGGCGTTGTGACTTGACAGATAATCGACCTGGATGACCTGACGTTGATAATAATGGAATATAGAGTTAATAAAATGTTGAAAACATTATAACGAGGAAAAAATTGACTTAAACATGGGACAGCCACTTGATAATAAATCTATAAATAAATAAATTAAATACAGAATAGAACTAAGAAAAAGTAAAGAAAAGAATAAATCTTAAACAAAAGCTGAACAATGCGAAAGGTAAAACAAAAAATTGTTTACAAAAATATATTTGTATAAACAAAAGAATTAGAATGGAGAAAAAACAAATACAAACAAATAAACACGGCAACCTACACAAGTTGAAATAAACTATTAGGGAAAAGACTGCGCACGCGCGTGTTTCGACGCATGCCCAGTCAGAGTATTAACAACTCCAGCCGCAATACATAAGAAACAATAAAAGATATAACGATCTAAATAAACCATTCGTTTCGATCCTATGATTCTATTTTTAAACAAGAAATTATAATTAAACAGAGTTTGTTTACGTTATCGCCCAACTCTTAATCTATTGTACATAATTAGAAATAATTTGGAAGAATTACTAAACAACTCTTTTACATTTCCTTTTAAGTTCAATTTGTGGGAAATTCATGTTGTAAGAACTTACTGCATTACCTATAACTTAATGCATTGCCTAAAACTTACTGCAATACCTATAACTTAATGCATTGCCTAAAACTTACTGCAATACCTATAACATAATGCATTGCCTAAAACTTACTGCAATACCTATAACTTAATGCATTGCCTAAACTTACTGCAATACTATAACTTAATGCATTGCCTAAAACTTACTGCAATACCTATAACTTAATGCATACCTACTGCAAAAACTTACTGCAATACCTATAACTTAATGCATTGCCTAAAACTTACTGCAATACCTATAACTTAATGCATACCTACTGCAAAAACTTACTGCAATACCTATAACTTAATGCATTGCCTAAAACTTACTGCAATACCTATAACTTAAATGCATGCTGCCTAAAACTTACTGCAATCCTATACTAAGCATTGCCTAAAACTTACTGCAATACCTATAACTTAATGCATTGCCTAAAACTTACTGCAATACCTATAACTTAATGCATACCTACTGCAAAAACTTACTGCAATACCTATAACTTAATGCATTGCCTAAAACTTACTGCAATACCTATAACTTATGCATTGCCTAAACTTAATACCTATAACTTAATGCATTGCCTAAAAACTTACTGCAATACCTACTGCAAAAACTTGCCTAACTTAATGCATACCTACTGCAAAACTTACTGCAATACCTATAACTTAATGCATTGCCTAAAACTTACTGCAATACCTATAATTTAATGCATTGCCTAAAACTTACTGCAATACCTATAACTTAATGCATTGCCTAAAACTTACAGCAATACCTATAACTTAATGCATTACTGCCTAAAACTTACTGGCAATACCTATAACTTAAATGCATTGCCTAAAACTACTGCAATACCTATAACTTAATGCTTGCCTAAAACTTACTGCAATACCTATAACTTAATGCATTGCTAAAACTTACTGCAATACTATAACTTAATGCATTGCCTATTACTGCAATACTATACCATTGCCTAAAACTTACTGCAATACCTATAACTTAAATGCATTGCCTAAAACTTCTTGCAATACCTATAACTTATGCATTGCCTAAAAACTTACTGCAATACTTAACTTAACTCATTGCCTAAAACTTACAGCAATACCTATAACTTAATGTTATGCATTGCCCTAACTGCAATACCTTAACTAATGCATTGCCTAAAACTTACTGCATACCTATAAGTTAATGCATTTGCCTAAAACTTACTGCAATACCTATAACTTAATGCATTGCCTAAAAACTTACTGCAATACCTAAAATTAATAAAAAAAATAATAAAATGCCCGTTTGAGGGCCTTTCGGCCCATCAGGGTATTCACCCTGCGGGAACAACCTCAGGTGGGTTGCAGATGCAACCCACCTGAGGTGGTACTTAGAGTGTAGTAGATACTACACTCTAAGAATTAATTTAAGTTGGCGAAATGATTTTAATATAAATACTATTCATAACATTTAGAGCATAGCCCGGATTGCGAACCCCGGACTTCGGTGCCGACATCGAACGCCTTTACGATCACGGCCACGGAGGCAGTACCTAGAACATATTGCATTACTATGTACATATATAAAATGCCAAGAACTTACTACATCCCCAAAAACTTACAGTAATATGCACAGAAACCAATAACTGCTTTGTTTCAAACTGGAATTATATAAGGTTAGTCAAACATTGAGAGGTCTAAATGTATAAGCCATTATATAGATCAGGCAGCAAATCGAAACAATTGGTAAGATCGAATATCAAGAGACTAAAACGGCTTACTAAAGACGTACCCATTTTTAAAACGGGATAATTTTAAAAATACTACAAATTATTTATAAAGATGGTATAAAGGCAATTTATTAAGCTGACCGAACCAAAATATTTATAAAGATGGTATAAAGACAACTTTTTAAGCTGACCGAACCAAAATATTTATAAAGATGGTATAAAGAGAATTTATTAAGCTGACCGAACCAAAATATTTATAAAGATGGTATAAAGACAACTTTTTAAGCTGACCGAACCAAAATATTTAAAGATGGTATAAGACATTATTAGCGACCAAACAAAATTATTATAAAGATAGATAAAAGACAATTTATTAAGCTGACCGTGTTTTATAAAGATAGTATAAAGACAATTTATTAAGCTGACAGAACAAAATTATTTATAAAGAATGGTATCAAGACAATTTATAAAGCTGACCGAACCAAAATATTTATAAAGATGGTATAAAGACAATTTATTAAGCTGACCAAACAAAATTATTTATAAAGATAGTATAAAAACAATTTATTAAGCAGACCGAACAAAATTATTTATAAAGATAGTATTAAGACAATTTATTAAGCTGACCGAACCAAAATCATTTAAAATTATAATTTATAAAGAATATTTATAAGATGTATAAAGACAATTATTAAGCTGACAGAACAAAATTATTTATAAAGATGTATAAAGACAATTTATTAAGCTGACCGAAACAAATTTATAAAGATAGTATAAAGACAATTATTAAGCTGACCGAACAATTATTTATAAAGATAGTATAAAGACAATTTATTAAGCTGACCGAACACAATTATTTATAAAGATAGTATAAAGACAATTTATTAAGCTGACCGAAAAAAATCAGCAGTAAGTAGAGTTTGGGCCAATAAGTTTACATCAAGTTATTTAGTTTCAAATGAAGTGAAATCAGTCAAAAAGAGAATAATTTGACAATAACAAATGAGGAAAAGAGTGACAGACAAATACACGTAAAGTCAATAAAAATGCAAACATTCTCAATGTTTTTCAATATGAACTTCACCAAACCCGTATCAGAGTATCGATTAAACTCGTCTGTAAAATACAGGAAATTAAGTCACTGAATATTTGCTATTAAAACCAGATAATGGCAGGACAAGTGGGTTAGCACTGTGTGCTTGTTAAGCAAAGGAGGGGGTCACAGATAAAAATATCCAGATTTTAATTTTCCTGTTAATAAGGCGGTTGGATGGGGTTTGAATTTGAAGGGGGATTTCATTCCGCTAAGGGCTTTACTTGGTTCAATTATTCATATATTTATCATTTCAAATAATAACGTCACTCTAATCCGAATTTACTACACACTAATACGTGTTAGTATTATTATTAATACATATTTAAAAATAATCAAATATTAGCAACATATTAAAACTAAAAGAAAAATATATAGGTTACCGAAATTCGGGTTAGTAAAAGAAAAGATATTTTCTATTGAGAATTGGTTTAAGATGAACCAGGAAAATTCGAAATGCAATTGAATGACAATATAATTTAAAACTAATTCATTTATCTAATAGTCGTGGAATGAGATGTGTTTGATCTTCTTCTTTTTTATTTTCTTCTTTGTTTGATCTAGACTAATATAGAATTGTGAAGATTTGAAACACGAATATTTTTGGGTCGGGATAACTTTTCAATGGAAGATAGTTGGAGAAGGTTTCAGTTCTCTATGCGACTGAAACATCAATGGGTAAACCAGTTGATATATCAAAAACACGTACGCAGAAAACTGGCATGGTATTTTCCACAACGTATATGCGGTCCTTTTCATAGAACCTAATTTTTGGACTTATAAATTAAAAGATAATTCCTCCTGCATAAAAAAATAAAAGATAATTCTTCCTGCATAAAAAATTAAAAGATAATTCCTCCTGCATAGAAAATTAAAAGATAATTCCTCCTGCATAGAAAATTAGAAGATAATTCCTCCTGCATAGAAAATTAGAAGATAATTCCTCCTGCATAGAAAATTAAAAGATAATTCCTCCTGCATAGAAAATTAAAAGATAATTCCTCCTGCATAGAAAATTAGAAGATAATTCCTCCTGCATAGAAAATTAGAAGATAATTCCTCCTGCATAGGAAAATTAAGAAGATAATTCCTCCTGCATAGAAAATTAAAGATAATTCCTCCTGCATAGAAATTAGAAATAATTCAAAGAAAATTAAAGGCAAAAATTAAAAAGATAATCCTCCTGCATAGAAAATTAAAAGATAATTCCTCCTGCATAGAAAATTAGAAGATAATTCCTCCTGAAAATTAAAATATTCCTTCCTGCATAGAATAAATAAATAGAAAATAAAAGATAATTCCTCCTGCATAGAAAATTAGAAGATAATTCCTCTGCATAGAAAAATTAAAAGAATAGAAAATTCTTCCTCCTGCATTGAAATTAAAAGATAAATTCCTACTGCATAGAAAATTAAACATAATTCCTCCTGCATAGAAAATTAAAAGATAATTCTCCTGCATAAAAATTAAAGATAATTCCTCTGCATTGAAAATTAAAGAATCCTACGCATAGAAAATTAAACATAATTCTCCTGCATAGAAAATTAGAAAATTTCCTCCTGAAAAGAAAATTCCTCCTAAGAAAATTAGACCCTCCTGCATAGAAAATTAAAAATAATTCCTCCTGCATAGAAAATTAGAAGATAATTCCTCGCATAGCAAAATTAAAGATAATTCCTCCTGCATAGAAAATTAAAAGATAATTCTCTGCATAAAAATTAAAAGATAATTCTCCTGCATAGAAAATTAAAAGATAGCATTTAAAGATAATTCTCCTGCATAGAAATTAGAAGATAATTCCCTGCATAGAAAATTAGAAGATAATTCCTCCTGCATAGAAAATTAAAAGATAATTCCTCCTGCATAGAAAATTAAAAGATAATTCCTCCTGCATAGAAAATTAAAAGATAATTCCTCCTGCATAGAAAATTAAAAGATAATTCCCCTGCATTGAAAATTAAAGATAATTCCTACTGCATAGAAAATTAAACATAGCAATGGGATAAAGAAAGATAATTGCCGCATAGAAATTAAAGATAATTCCTCCTGCATAGAAAATTAAAAGATAATTCCTCCTGCATAGAGAAATTTAAAGATAATTCCTCCTGCATGGAAAATTAAAGATAATTCCTCCTTAGACCTCCTGCATGAAATTAAAAGATAATTCCTCCTGCATAGAGAATTAAAAGGCATGGAAAATTAAAAGGATTACAAAATAACATTCGTCAACAAATTCAGATACAAAGAGATGAAAGGAGGAAGAAATAAGGAGAAATTAAATGAGTAGGGGTGTTTATTAATTGTATATAAACGGCTACGTATCGTTCCGTCGACAAATAACTTGTCGACGGTATGATCCAGGTTGTCACGTGACAAATCTTTTCGTCGACTGTCAAATTTGTTGACGAAACGAATCCATCCCTAGTAAACTAGCAAAATGTTCGAGTGGTGCTATGCCTAGCAATTTTATATTTTCTTCCGTCCACAGACTCTTCATTCTACCAGTTTTACAGAAGTGCGAACCATTCAAGTAATTTCTATTTCATCGTCGCTGCCACAGAACAAATTGTTGTAAAATTTCTGTATTGATATCTGAGACATATTTTACCACGATCTTTTGATATCGGAATAGCTTTTAGAACACAAATTTTGATACCTTGGCATGCTGTTAGAATGATTTTTCAAATTAAAAAAATCATATATTTTTATTTAATCATCGTGGAATTTTTAAGAATTTTCGCATATTCATATGGAATTAGAATTTTCTATTTGAGTGTTAATTTTTTATTCCGTCCTATTTTTCATGCAATTCAAACGATATTTACTCTTTGGGAGCACTAAACTGAAGATTTTACGACAGTATGAAATTCCTAGCAGCAATTTTTCGATTGAAAGCTCTAAATTATAAAATCTACTCATGTGCGAGTACCTAGTAAATGCCATGCTACATCTGGGAACTGTTTTATCATTCATTCGACATTTGCCATTAATGGCTCCATATAATGCCATGTCCCTTTACATTTCGTTACGTCTTACCAATACTGAATTTTTAAGGATCTGTCGCACAAGTCTATCGTGTCAACTATTCACGTTTCGCAAAACTCGGCAGCATAAAATTATATATAAAACATATCGTCTGCAACTATTCATGTCAAAGTTAAATAAAACCAATAACTGCTGGAAATGACCCGAAGTAAACTCATAATGGTGTAATCAATAACCTTATACGAAGTATTAAAACAAAATTACTAATTCATGTCGTAGAATACGTGTCATTATCGTGAGTAGCTGGCAAATCACAACACTTGTAGAGAAATACTTCAAATATTACACAACCGCTGCTCCCAATTTAACTCTAAATGATTACAGCACGGAATCAATAGCTGATGTAAATAAGAGCGATAAGCCATGAGAGCTTTCCATAAATAGCCCAATAAACCCAAACGCTCAAAGGTTTTTATAAACACTTGATATGTGTTAAAAAGATTTAACGCGATACACGTTTTTCTAATTACAAAAAATATAAATTTCATGAGCATATCAATCTCATATCGTTTGTGAAACAAGGTGCCTAACTAGGGATTACCTGTCTAACTTTCCTACTTATATTTCCCTATCTAACTTTCCTACTCATATTTCCCTCTAACTTTCCTACTTATATTCCCTATCTAACTTTCCTACTTATATTTCCCTATCTAACTTTCCTACTTATATTTCCCTATCTAACTTTCCTACTTATATTTCCCTATCTAAGTTCCCCATCTATGTTTCCCTGAATAAGTTCTCCATCAATATTGCCTTCTATATGTTCCTATCAGTCTAAGTTCCATATCTAATTTTCCTACTTATATTTCCCTATTTGAGATACCAGACTGAATTCCCAATCTATATTTTCCCGTCTAAGTTTTCTATCTGTATTGTCATGTTTAAATAAAGACTCGGTCATCTAGCAACACTTTTGGAGTAAGTGCGATTAAATATTTCTTTGCTATTTCAATGTTTCCCTCCCTAATATATGGTATGAGACAGCAAAACATAATACGTACGAATGCTCGCTAATCATAATTCATTACAACGGGGTTTTGAAGAACAAAGTAGCCTGATATCCTAAAAAGTTTCAGCCTTTGAGTTTTACACAATTTCCGAATCATGCCAAATCGGGATTAAAATCAGAAAGAGTGATGAAAAGAGAATCCATAAAAATAAGGAAGGAAGCGAAAATAAAAGGATATAAACTGGTTATTCCTAGAAATAAGGAAACAATAATAAGGCTTTTCAACACATGCCCTTAGCTAAGGGTCTAAATACCCTACACAAGCCCTTCCAACTCAGATACTCTAACTACCCATGAATGAAACACCGCTCTCCGTCCTTTTCTATTTTATCTGGGTACTTGAGTCCAAAAGGGTCTTTATGTCTTATTTAGGCGTTTTTGCTTACGTCGTCCAATAGCCAGTACTAAAGCCTTTCTATTGTATGAAAAGGGACAAATAAAATAGAAACGCACTAAGAAAAACATATGTTAAACACGAGCTTTATGTACGTAAAGTAAAACAGTGTCAGAAAATTCTTGCATGAATTTCCTGAGGAGAAAAAGCATTAAATAGAGAAAACGTCTTGCAAGCTACTAACAAGCAATCAAATAAGTAAAAACTCAATAAGTAAAATACAATAAGTAAAAACTCAATAAGTAAAGTACTAAAGTAAAACTCAATAAGTAATAAATAGTAAAAACTCAATAAGGAAAAATACAATAAGTAAAAACTCAATAAGAATAATAAAATAAGTAAAAACTCAATAAGTAAAATACTATAAGTAAAACTCAATAAGTAAAAACAAATAAGAAAAACCAATAAGAAAATAAAATAAGTAAAACTCATAAGTAGTAAAATGAAGTAAAAACTCAAAGTAAAATACAATAAGTAAAAAATAGAATCAATAAAAATAAGTAAAAAACTCAATAAGTAAAACAATAAGTAAAAACTCAATAAGTAAAACATATCAAAAAACTCAATAAGTAAATATATATAAAACTCAAAAGTAAAACAAAAAGTAAAACTCAATTAGTAATACAATAAGTAAAAACTGAATAAGTAAAAACAATAAGTAAAAACTCAAAAAAGAAAATACAACTAAGAAAAACAAATCAGTCGTGTGAAAGGAGAAACAGATTAGAATATAGAAAGACTGAATCGATACCTCAATATCTTATTAATTAATATTTATAATAACACAAGCAATAATTTCAAACTGTTGTTCGACCGGGAACTTAGTTATAACATTGCACATTATTATATAATAAATAAACACTATCATTTAAAAAAACTTAGGCCCGTATTCAAAGCGTGTCATTTCCTAACATTAACTTCTTTCACATTCCTACTTTTTCCTAATTTCCTAACAGCCCTAACATTTCCAACATTCCTAACTTCCCCTAACATTTTCTAACAATTCTTCCTAACATATCTCCTATCTGTAAAAGTCTTTTAGAGCTTCGCATCATTTTTTTGTAAGGACCTAAGTACATAAGTCAAAAAGTGATACCAATGTTAAGTAACGTAATATATCGCAAAATATCATGTTAACTATTTACCTGGATACGACACACTTTGGTCATAAACAACAACGGCCTTGCTTTGGCGAAGTGTGAAATATAAGAAACTTAACATATGTTTTCAGTAAACAGTAGAGTTAATACAAATACAATGTTCAATATTGTAACAGCTTACATAAATAAAGCAGTAAACAAGCGTTTCAAGTTTGATCGTGGACCAGGTGTAACGAATCTTAAAGGTGCTAAATGAAGACCTGTTAATAGCAACACTGTTATTTTGCTAAATCTTTACAACACAATTTGTTTTTCGTATTTTGTCATCAAATTCATTTTGTTGTGGAAAATTTTTTTGGTATATATATGGCTGAATATTCACACCGGACCAACTGAATTCCACTCTGTGAATCGATAGCCCGCCCCACAAACAGACCATAGAAAAATAAAAAACTGATTGTGTAAAAGAATTCAGGGTAAACTCTCTAATATAAGGTAAGTGATAACAGTAACTTATATATGTAAATTTATGTAGATAGTTATTAATACGACAAAGTGTGTCGTAAATCCAGGTGAAAAATTAATAACATGATATTTTTGCGATATATTAGTTTACAATGGTATCACTTTGACTAACTACCTTATCTTACTAAAAAAAATCATGCCAAGCCTCTAAATTACTTTTAAAACACACGGGAACGATCATTTAAATTCGTGGCTTAAAAACTTTCCTTACCTAAACCTAAGGTGAGTGTTAGGAAAATGTTAGGAAAACGCCTTGAATACGGCCTTATTCTATTACACTTTATACTAGTATCGCAAACAAATAATCAAACGCGTTTCGTAAGTGTATAAATAAACATACACAGTATTTATTTATACGGTGAGGATGGAATACATCCCGAAACGGGTCTGATTATTTTTATTGTGGTGCTAGACAAAGTATAATACAAATAACTTGTTTTTATTTCAAATTATAGTGTTTGATTTTTAAAATAAAATATAATAAATTTCACAAGTTCGACAACTCTAAATTCACTAAAAATCTCAGTAACGTTAAAAAATAATCAAAAATGTTAATATGACTAAATTATTCTCTTAACGGTGGTTCCAAGTGTTGTGACTACAGTCTTCGTTTAGTTAAAAATCCCCAAGGCATAATTTTTGGGGGATTGACCAATCAGAGAAGCCGCTGCCAACCTCTCACTTTAAAAGAGAAAAAAAACCCTTCCACAAAATCGCTGTAGGGAAAAAAACCTCTTCCCGGCAATCGGTCAACTTTGTTTGTGGTCCTTCTTTTGATTACACGTTTGAAAACTACTTACAAATTAATCTTAAAATTATATTTTAAAATAAAACTACACAAAAGAAATGTAAAAAAAAACATCGCCAAGAAAATACGGGTAAAATAACCTGATTTGTTTACATAGTTTTTTCCCGCTTCCTTCTTGCAGGGATTTTTTTCTTTAGAACAGTGGTGTCTAAAACTGACCGTCAAGATTTAAACTGAACGATAGACTATACAACCAAATCTGAGGCTAATGCAGTAGTGGAAATATTTCACTTTAAAAATCAGACCGCCAAACGGTTGGTGTTTCTTAGTGATTTTGTAAAATATAAACATTCTGGCGTGGAGGTCCGTTAGCCAGGCGAATTTCCTTTAGAATTCTTGCTTTCTTGCTCATTAATCCAGTTCTTGCTCATAGTAGTGTGCGCATGCGCATCCAGTGTACGGTTAATGCTTTATAGTAAGAGCAGTTACAATTTCATTAATTTGTCAATTTCGTGAAGTTTACAAATAAATTCGCATATTGAAGCAACCGTAGTCAGTTCAAAGCCATGATCGCCCTTGCGGTACATTTTCGTTGTCTCCAAAGTTCGTTAGTTCCAAAACAAAAATCCCATTGCCTCCAAGGTTCGTTGTCTCCAAAATTCGTTAGACACAATTATTTTAATATAATTTTTGGAACTTAAGAATATGTATGACATTAAACATTCATTACTACGTTAACAATAATGTTTTGGGTTTAATGATTTTTGGAGGCAACGAACTGATTCGATAGATCCAAAGCCTTTGCCTAGTCTTCCCGTTGGTTCCAAAAAGAGTAGAACGACCCAACAATGGTTTTAGTCACCTAAATGACTTTTTGCTCTATATGTTCATTGCTTCCAAAAACCGTTGTCACCAAAGTTCATTAGTTCCAAAATATTTTTTATTATTATTTTGGATCTAGTAAACTTTTATGTCATTAAAATATGCTTCTAGATTAAAAGTTGGAATGCTAAATCTTTTGCCACATTATTTCGTTATCTCCAATTGGAACTTATGAACTTTTCTGACTCGTTGGAACTAGTGAACTTTGGAGACAACGAGTTTTGGAAGCAACGTATAGGATCCGCTTATAGTTCAACACAACATTTTGGGAACTCAGACGAAAATAGCTCAGTTTATACTAATATTCAAAACGCTAAGGCACATTTTCTTTGAAAACTTTTACCGACTAAGCAAATCAGGTTAATGACGTCACAACCAACCAGGTAAAGGATTTACAACCTCCAAACGGAATTTCTGGAGGTTGTTTAGTCAAACTCGGAATTTCAACACCCGCCATGACGCCTATCCCATTAGTAATTTATTCCTAAAGAAAATTCGCTAAAAATTAAATCTGGATTTCACACTTGTTATCTCATTCCTAGTTAAGACACCTGAGATAACGAGAGAGATAAGGTGTGATTTGCGTCGTTATATTAAATATCATGTAAGAGCTCCAAATGATTTTAACAAATAAAATAATTCAGTTTTATATGAACTGTAATTAAGCTCTTCACATCAGCTGATAATTAAGTTTATTTCATAATTAAGGTTTTTCAGGCTCAATCAGCTGATTTTTAGTGTGTTAAAGATGTATATCAACAATTAAAATTAAACAATTATAATTCTTTGACTGCTGTACTTTAATTAATTCTTTTAATTAATAGCTAACTAAACAAGAGCCTGAAAGCATTTAGGTCGCTAAGCGACATAGGCGCTTGGGGACACTTCACGGCCGCCACGCCTCCCTATCGTATCAGTGGCTTTGAAAGTGGCAAACAACCACAATATGGACGTATTTCAAAATTTATCCGTCGAAAAACGTGACTTGGTTACATCAAATTATATATGTCAAACGATAAACTATCAACTAATATTCATAATACAATTTAACTTCGTATTTCTGTATAGGATTTGAATATTAAATTTTAGCTACATCAGACAATTTTTATTAGTTTCTTAATTTTTTGCTGGATCATTAAATAAGGACAATAAGCACAATTAAGCCTTAATTTTCTTCATTTCTTCGTTTCTATGGGTCACAACGATATTAAAGAAACTTTAAGCACAAAAATGGACTTGCGATCTTAAATGTGCGCTTTTATTCAATGATTCAGATAATATATATATATATATATATAATATATATATATAAATATATAATATTATGTGTATAAATATGTATGTAGTATATGTATGTATATATATTATTTATATATATATATATATATATATAATATATTTACAATTATGATTACTACCAAGTATATTATATATATATATATATAATATGAATGAATAACCTAATAAGAAGAATTAAACAAATATTTTATATGATATTATGTAATATCGATGCACTGACGTAGTAGGATAAGGAATATTGTCAACATATCGATAGCAAGGATTTGATTATAATTTTAGATGATACTCAGAAACCTCCAAAACCAATTCAAGTTGCGATACCTCAAGAATTAATAGAATACCTGAAATATCGACAACACCATTGACGCGAATTTTTAAAAGAAAAATGAGCTTTTGAGATTCGGCTCATGTTGATTTATGTCTAATCAAAAATTCGAGACAGCCTACAGAATTTTGTTAATTGTCTTTTTTTATACCGTAGGTATATAAGGAAAGTATATTGTCTTAACTAAAAATCCGAAATGAAAGCAGCCAATCCGATATAGTCAGGAATTTTTCCGAGATAACATTTTACCGATTTTTATTTTTACAATTAAATCGGAAAAAAAATCAAAGAGCATTCAATGAAATAGGGAATCTTTTTTTTTTTAATTAGCTTAAAGCGAAAATAAAAAAAATCAATCATCAGAGTTAATTCAAAGTAAAACTTCCAACACGCTCTTAAAAATCTTTGACAAGGCTTGGCATAGATTGATTAAAACGACAAGAGTTCAGTGGCAAGTCGCAAATAAATCCATTGATAAGGGTAAAAACCAATTAGTCCATATAAAATTCATCTCTTGTACCACCTGTAGAGTTAAAAAAAAACAAAACGGAAATTTATAAATAAGGAAAACAAACCGCTGACGTCAACACAAAGTAATCTGTTGCAATTAATTAATTTCGCCAATCAATTAGAATATATTCACAAACAAATAAACAAAATTG
This sequence comes from Microvelia longipes, assembly GCA_018340805.1. Classification (NCBI taxonomy): domain Eukaryota; kingdom Metazoa; phylum Arthropoda; class Insecta; order Hemiptera; family Veliidae; genus Microvelia; species Microvelia longipes. Next base: position 56,800,924 of record JACMZG010001863.1, read on the forward strand.
ATAAAATCGGATACTGGGTACCTCGGCAATTTTCTTTATTACATAGAATACGCTACTCTCGCCTTTCTTGTCTTCAAACTACTTAAGCTCATACTTAAAAATATAAATATCTCGTTATTTTATCGAAGGATACATTCGCACGTGATTTGCTCGTCATTAGAAATAACAGAAGAAACATTTTTCCAACAGCGCCTACAGCGAATACTTAGTAACTATACATAACTCAAAAGCCTACTAAATTACGTAAAGCATAAGAAAACGCTATCTCAAATCCATCTCGACAGCAACAACATATAGGCATATGTCTCAACTCAATCTCAAGTCAAACCTATCTCAAAACTTTATCAATAACAACAACATACAAGGGTATACCTCATCTCAATCTCAAGTCAAACCTATCTCAAAACCTTATCAATAACAACATCATATAGGAGTATACCTCATCTCAATCTCAAGTCAAACCTATCTCAAAACCTATCAATAACAATATAGACGTATACTTCATCTCAATCAACCTCAAAACCTTATCAACAACAACATCATATAGGAGTATACCTCATCTCAATCTCAAGTCAAACCTATCTCAAAACCTTATCAATAACAACATCATATAGGAGTATACCTCATCTCAATCTCAAGTCAAACCTACTCAAAACCTTATCAATAACAACATCATATAGACGTATACTTCATCTTAAACTCTAATCGACACCAACAACATGATATATGCGTCAAAAAAACGGAAGTCTTGACAAAGAAACTATAAGAATAATATTATGTACATTATATATCAGTAATAAATGCAAAGTATAGTAAAAAATAATGAAAAGAAAAGATGAAATAAAACCTTAAAACTTGACAATAATCCAAATAAAAACAATTAAAACCGAACTTTAATCACTAACAATAATAATAAAAATAAACTATTATAAGAACCATTTCAAATTTAATTAAAAATATTAATTAAACAGTTTATTATTATTTCGTAACTTCCAATCATAAACAATTTAAACCACTTATCAAAGATAATAAATAATACAAAAAAACAATTAAAGCTAAATCTAATTAAATTAAAACTTTCATATGTTTCGCTAATTAATAACTAATAAAAATAACTTAATAATAAAACACATAAGAAAATAACCAAATAGATATGTGATAAGAATTAACTACACTTAGATTATTTATTTAATTAATTAAAATGGATATAAACTTGATATTTTAGACGAATTAAGCGAATTTTTGAAAACTGTACGCGTAAACTTTCGAAACGTGTGTGAAGGAAGCCGGCACTCAACTAACCATAACCTACGACTGCTTGGTTAAAGTAGGGGGGACGCTATCTCCCTCCCCAGTGCCTCCACAATAGTATATATATTTTCCTTCATGTTAAGTTAAAATGATATTAAAATTTAAAATTTTAAAATTATATTCATACGTTTATAAAGCTTATTTATTGTAGATTTATGCTATATTTATTTTTATTTTACAATAAATTGTATAATAAAATTAACGATTGACGTATACAAAAATTAATTAAAATGTTTTAAAATGGGTAGATTTAAGTATAAGTATGATTTGTAAACATTATTAATTCAATAATAAATGATTATTTTAATGTGATGTTTGTAAAATATTAAAGATTAGTAAATGAAGATTTAAAATATGTTGCAGTTTTAATTGGAAAATTTTTATGTAGTTTGATTATCGGTGAACATATATAGAATTATGTTAATATTTTGCCAACAAGTCGAGGCTCCATACAGTCGTCACAGCTTCTTCTTTTATATTTTAATGCATTTAAATATCTTAAAAACATGACTTTTCAAATTCATGCTTCTTGCTTATTCTTATTTGCTTTTATAAGAAAAGTAATGCGTTAGCACAAAAATTCAGTATGAACGTATGAACTCAATAGAATCACTATTTTATAGAAAAATATGGTTTTAATGGGTTGTCACGAGTTTTTAAATTGAGTGATAAGAAGGTGAAAATCACAATTTAGTGTTTTATTTTATTTATTGTTAATTAATGTTACTTTTAAATAATTTTAGTTCGCACAAACACACTAATCACCTATTTATTGCATTAATTAGTTAAACTAATTAAATTAGTTGTAACAGGTATTTAAATTAACTAATAACAAGCTGATTTTCACCGTAATGGTGTTTTTATTTATTAATGAATTTTATTTACTCACTAAAATAATTAATAACTCAATAAATTCACTTCTTTGTAAAATTTTTGTTTTAATTATCCGTCTAGGTTTTATTATTTCTGGGTTAAATCGGACAAATCCAAGTCGGTAGTGATCGGAGCCTGATTTTATATTTAAAATCCCGGAATAATCAAAGTATTTATCTATGAAATATTGGCAATTTTTTTAGCACCGATGGTCGTTCTATTAATGTTAAACTCATTTATCACGAATTAACTAACAATAAAGAAATAAAAGAAGAATTTTTATCGGCTCCCATGCTAATCCTATGATAAAAAATTTTGATCACTCTTTCGTTTTCCCGCCATCGGTATTGCCAACCTTACAACTACCTCTTTGAATCGCGAATAAATTTGTTAACACCTTGGTATGATGTTGTCTTTTAACAAAATGGCATTAGTGTTAAAATTTCATTCAATGTTGATGTTAGAATTTAATGATATAGATAATAAATAGTGTTTTAAACAAGCTCTTTATCGTCTTAAGTGTTTTAATTCTTAATTAGGTCTACAGGAAAAGTATTGTCTTTGCACTTAAAAACTATTGAAAACTTTATGGGAAACCAGGGTTTCCTCTACATCATTCTTTCTTCTCTTTAAAAGAGATGTTTTAAGACCTTCAGAGTGGTTTTTACTAAGTTGTCTGTTATCATCGTAGCTCCTAGTGTGTTTATGCTAGAGAGTTGAAATTTAGTACAACAATCTATGTCTAGGTCCAGTTTTCCTGCACGGAAAATAATTTTTTTTTGAGGTAGTACGTAATTGAGCACTTTATTGGACCGTTTTTAGGATGAGAAGTCAATCATTATTGTTTAGGAGGTTATTTAGTACTTTCACCTCCGAGGACAATAATGAATGTAAAAAAACTCCTAGGACGTAAAAGTAATTCATATGTTGCCGCCATTACTGTAATGTAGCGTGTTCAAAAAACAATCTGTGTTAAACCTTCATGAGTTTTCTTTAAAATCGTTCATTTTGTTTCTGTTTTTGTTTGTAGACTAATTTTTTTCGTTTTTAAAAGGTGTTCTAATTGACAATTTTTGTGTGTTATTTGTAAAGCTTTAAAATTTTTAAATAAAGTGCGAAGCTATGGAAATTCAATGACGACGATAATATGGAGTTAATTGGACGTTTGTTTTTTTTTTCAATTAAGTATATAGCACAGTTTATTTAATGAGTGCTACCTCAAAAAAATAGTGTATGCCATCCGGCTGAGAATGTCTTTATGTCTTGGCAATTTTTCCCGACTCGCTTCGCTCGTCGGTAAATCTAATTGCCGTGACATAAAGACACACTTCTCAGCCTTATGGCATAAATAACTATTTTATGGCGGGAATAATGACCAAGCTAAAATTTTGGAAGTTTATAAAACGCGGAAAAATGTTTGGATCATCATTTTTTTAATAAAAATTATAAAAATTGAAAAATATGCAAATTGAGTTAAAATTCGTAACAAGCGTATCTATTTATGTAATAAATATGTATATAAGGTGAAGTTTCATTTTAATACACTAAGTATATTTACGGTTTGAGTTACATTAATGATGCTAAGCAACATTTAGCGAGTTTAGTAACTAGATGGGTGACCGCCAGGAATAAAACAGATATTTTTACTGTCTCAGGTTGAGCAAAGCGAGACTGATAGACCAAGAGCCCAGGGGTGTTTTGTTAATAAAAAGTGTAATGGCTAGAACCAGTCTCAATTTTCGTAAATACCTTCCTGAACAGGATCTGCAATTCTGAAGACTCGTATCGGATGGGTGTCCCAGGCAGAACGCACTTTACAGGTCAAATTTACCACCCAAGTTAATAAAAAGTGTAATGGCTGGAAACGGGTTTAATTTTTCGTAAATACCTTCTTGAACAAAGATCTGCAATTCTGCTGACTCTCGTATCGGATGGCGTCCCAGGCAGAACGCACTTTACAAGTCAAATTTACCACCAAGTTAACAAAAGTGTATGGCTGGAACGGTCTCAATTTTTCGTAAATACCTTCCTGAACAAGGATCTGCAATTCTGACGACTCATATCAGATGGGTGTCCCAGGCAGAACCTTTGATCCCTAAAGTTTTTTCTGCCTGGGACGCCATCCGATACGTCGGCAGAAATTGCAGATCTTGTTCAGGAAGGTATTTACGAAAAATGAGACCGTTTCCAGCCATTACACTTTTTATTAACAAAACACCCCTGGGCTCTTGAACTATGAAGACGTGTTGCAGTATGAATTAGATGACCATGTTCTGAGGACGAGCAAAGTCAATTCAAAGTATTGAGCATCAACTTAGCCAATCTGATAAGGTGAAGAAAAATTCCGCGGTACCCCCGCACCCAATTTTTTGATGTTATAAAGTTTAATTTAAAGCTATAAGACTAAGATCACTAAGTCATTCTCAAACTTAATCTGTCCTTATTTCCTAATTCGTTTAAAATAAAATAAAAACTTATTATTTGTTCCAAGGAAACTAAAAAGATTATTTTTTCCTTGGCATTGTTACCAAAATTAAAAACTTTTAATTAATTCTATAATTAAGTAGGTCACAATTATAATAATAGACCCCCTTACCAATCACACTGCTTTCTCTCTAGGAAAGGGTCATTGTAGGGCGAGAGGTATTCTTCACCCTTTATCGCACTTGTAAAGTTATATTTTTATTGTTTCACTGAAATAACAATAATAATTAATACTGACGGCAAATGTAGAAACGTTTCTTGAAGTCGTTAAAGTCACGTTTAACATGTAGAAAACATATTCAACATGTTGACAACATGGATAGACTTGTATGATTATTAATAGAATGTTAATACCTTAGAATAATACTATATATAGAAGGAGCACTACTGATAACACGAAAGTCGGTTCACTGGTGCAACTAAGTAATGCTGCCACCCTTACAATATAAAATTTTCTAAAAAAAGTTGGCAATACTTCCGGTTGCTGAATTATTATGTTCTATTATTAATTAATGATTGATTATTCATAAAATACTAATATAAATATCGGTGCATTACAATATTTTTAACATTTTAATTGTAGTTAACGTATTTATTAAAATATATATAAAATAAAAAGTAGTCTCGTCAACTAAATGTAGATTCTTGTATTCCGCCACCCTTTTGCCATCTAAGACCAGTTACTAAATAGCACGTGTTTAAGTTAATATCTTTGTTCTTTACGATCTTTCTTCATTAATAGATATTTATTACACATAATTAAAATAATGTTTTGTTGTCAGGTTGGCAGCATTACTTAGGTGTACCAGTCAACCGGCTTTCGTGTTATCAGTGGAATTACACATTGTGTTTACGGTCCTGTGCTCCTTTATATATAGTATTATCTAAGGTTAATACTAATGAATAAATAGCTTATTCCTCAAGGGCTTATGACCAGGGCAAACAAGTTTTCTAGCATTCATTTAAGAAATTATTTAGGTCTAGATACGAAAATTTGTTTAGATACGAAACTACGGTAGAAGGAGGACTTATTAGATTCAAAACCATGGGGTTTTGTATATTTCCACGATAAATGTATAATAGTTTGATGGCAAGTGTTTTACCTAAGGGTCTGTAATATTACGGAGCGTTACCTTTGACCATGACAACGTCACTACTGAGTACATACTAACGCCTAACTGAGTCAGTTTAGGCACCGCCGGTTCTTAAGAAAAAAAATCCCTACAAGAAGGGAGTGGGAAAAACCTATGTTAGCAAATCAGGTTATTTTACCCGTATTTTCTTGGCGATGTTTTTTTACATTTCTTTTGTATAGTTTTATTTCAAAATATGATTTAACATCAATTGAAAGTAGTTTTCAAAACGATTTAAACAAAAGAAGAACCATACACAAAGTAAACGATTGCCGGGAAGAAGGTTATTTCCCTACAGCGGTTATGGTGGTAGGGATTTTTTTTCTCTTTTTTAGTGAGGGGTTGGCAGCGGCTTCTCTGATTAGTCAATCCCAAAATACTTATGACCTTGGGGATTTTAAACTAAACGATAGATTGTAGAACCATGTATAGGTCTAAAAATCTAAACTGGTTCCCGAGCCTGATTGGCTTGCCGTGACTTATTTAACTATCTTACAAGGATAGTAGGCTAACCAGAGAAGAGGTTATCCTCCCTAGGATCAACCTTCACACCCATTGGTCTCAAGAAATGATAACATATCTGAGGCATTAGAGTATTTTTTTCTGTTTGATAAGCGTAGCTAGAAAAATATTTTATCTCCTCACAGCAGTCAAATTAAGTAGTGTTAATAGTTACACTGATATGCAAATAATAGCATTTTTCCTAACACGTTTGTAAAAATAAGTTCAAAAGTTCAAAGTGACGGCAAACAATTCGCAGACAGATTAAAATTATTAATGATTTAATTAAATTAATGATTAAACCATGTATTAATTAAATTAATGGATAAAACCAACACTGTTAATTCCCTATACAGTTCGCTGGATTAAACTAACACTGTTAATTCCCTATACTAGTTCGCTGGATAAAACCAACACTGTTAATTCCCTATACTAGTTATTAAACTAACATTCCCTATACTAGTTCGCTGGATTCCCTATACTAGTTCGCTGGATAAAACCCTGTTAATTCCTATACTTCGCCGGATAAAAACTACACTGTTAATTCCCTATACTAGTTCGCTGGATTAAGCTAACACTGTTAATTCCCTATACTAGTTCTAAAACCAACACTGTTAATTCCCTATACTACTGGATAAACCAACACTGTTAATTCCCTATACTAGTTCGCTGGATTAAGCTAACACTGTTAATTCCCTATACTAGTTCGCCGGATAAAACTAACACTGTTAATTCCTATACTAGTTCGCCGGATAAACCAACACTGTTAATTCCCTATACTAGTTCGCTGGATTAAACTAACACTGTTAATTCCCTATACTAGTTCGCTGGATAAAACCAACACCGTTAATTCCCTATACTAGTTTGCTAGAAATTCATATTTGTGGATCGTAGATAGGAGCCTAAGAAAACTAGTTGAAACCAATATTGACTTCCTTACTGTCTTTAAGGATGGGAAGCATTGCACAGGAAAATATAACACCCACTTTTTTCAACAAAGGTCGATGACTCAGCACCTACTGACCTAAACTCTAATACTTGTAACAAATATAATGAACCTTGTATTATAATCTTGTATAAAATGTTAAAAAAGTAATTTTTAAATTATGATATTTTTACCTCATGAAGTCGAGTGCTGTAGTGTTTAAGGTACGCGGCCAATACACAGAATGAATGGACTTTAAACTTCCGAGTTTATTTAGTCATGGGTTCAATCCCAGCACGGGCCTCTGGGATTTTTATGAAAGGGATAAAAATTCTGCGTAACTCGTCCTTCAGAAGGGAAGTAAAGCCGGTGGTCTCGAGCCTGTGCGTTGTCAGGTACTCGTTAAAGATCTCTTACCCTAAATGAAACTGGGTACAGGCAAAATTTAGGACCCTCATAGTAGATTCATTATAATACTAAAGTGATAATATAATACTAAGCTATTAAGAATATATTTTTGTGGAGAGACTTCTTTCTCTTTTATTAATACTAAAGTGTGTCTGCCTTGTAGTTTAAAGTGTATGGAGGTTTAGTTTAACAGCGAGGGCACGCGTTGTTCCTATTTTTCACTAGACTATAAGAGTCAGTGAAAGTATGATTGCTTGAAAAAAGCATTAGAGGAACCATAGAAATTCACGGCTCTTCTGTCTAGATTAGATGAAATATACCACTTGAATTTAAAACTTGAAATTAAAAGGAGTAGAGCACTATTTTAAGGAGCTGGAAAAAAGGGCCCAAAACGTGGCCTACTTGCTGGTAGTTACTACACACTCCCCCCCCCCCAATAATATATTGGGTGATAATAATACTATAGGGTGAATAATATAATTCACCCTATAGTAAGGGAAGATTTATACCATGATTGGTACCTTGTGTTTTAATTATACATGAAGAAAAAAATAAAACAATTTTTTAAATAAATTTGAGTTGAAATTACAATTTTTATGATTATTTTAATTTGTCATCGTGTGGAGGAAGGTAGAGTTTATATGACATTAGTGTTCTCCAGCTTTCTACACACCTACTAACTTACAGGAGTCTCAAAGGTCTCCGTTCTACACCTACTACTTACAGGAGTCTCAAGGTCTCCGCTCTACACACTACTAACTTACAGGAGTCTCAAGGTCTCCGTTCTACACACCTACTAACTTACAGGAGTCTCAAAAGTCTCCGTTCTACACACCTACTAACTTACAGGAGTCTCAAAGGTCTCCGTTCTACACACCTACTAACTTACAGGTCACCGTTCTACACCTACTAACTTACAGGAGTCTCAAAGGGCCATACCATCAAGTACAAAACCCTTCATGACCCCTAAACTATTAGTAAATAGGAAATCTACTGAAATCTATAGAAAGCTTCTATTTTAGGACCAACTCGGTATCTATTTTCGAAAAACCTAAAGGTATGATTAAGTACAAAAGGCACACAAATCTAAAACCAACATCCATCGTTTCCTCATCAAATAATTGGTAATAAAACCCCAGAGGTAAATTGGCAAAGATAGATGAAAACTGATGTAGATGGTTTTAAACGACAAAAAACCTTCTAGTGTTACTATTTCCAGTACTATTTCTAGTATCGGGAAGTTTACCCTTGAAAATCCAACTTTATTTCCCTTTATTCTACGAGCTTACAAGCATTTGGAGGGGGAAGAGAAGATGAAGCATTGGAGGAGAGAGTTAGAATATTGCCCTTTACAGAGCAAGGCTACATCGTGTCAAATATCTCAATATAGGAGAACTGGATAATTCATGTTTTACATTAATCGAAAAATATTTATCTTATTTAAAATAAAAACTGATGTGCTGTACCAAAATTAAAAATATATATTTCCTTAAAATGTATATATTTTTTTTAAATTAAAATAATAATTATATTCAGTAACATAGGTTTTGAAACAGAATAGAAACTCCATAACTCCTTTCTGAAGAGTTTATTGATCGGCTGGGTTATGTGAGGGGAGAGGAGTGACCCCTCCCACTTCTCCCCCTCCCTTAGACTCAACAGGTTGCTTGCATTGCATAACCCTTGTCCATAATTGACTTAAAACTGTTTTTTATTCAAAAAGTTTTAATTTTTTTTTTATTTCCACATTATTTGTTTTCCCCTATTTTCTTTTGATGGAACTATTGGTTTAGAAAATGGTAATTTACACTGTTATTACTGGTAACACATTCTACGGGTTTTAATTAATTTATTTGTCTTGTTATCAGTTTCATGACAAGGAAAACTTGATTATATTTTGAATTAATTTAAAATGCACATATTCATTTACAAAACATTACACACATTAATCATTATATTCTTTCAGGTTTTATAGAGTCAAATATTTCTTATTTAACTCATCAAAAATAGAAAAATAAAAGAAAAAGAAGTCTCTTGGTAGAAAATAGATATCTTAAATATCACTTTAAGATATTTCTTAATCTTTCTTAAACACACTTTCAATCTCACAAGAGGCCATCATTAGTGCTTAAATGTTGAAAAGGAGAGGCTGATAAATGAGTCTAAAGGATATTAAAGACAAACTGGGTACTGGGGCTGTCTTCCTATATTTATATATTTTAATTAAATAAAAAATATCTGTTTGCATTTTCAACATTTGCTTTTCATTCCCTTGAGGTGAAAACTGATGAAACTCTACTTTTTCTTCTCTAAAGATTTTCCATCCTTATCTTGGACCACAATTATCATTGCATTTGTTTAAAGAAAACCAGACTTCACTCCATATAAACTCAAAAGTTAAACACTGAGAGAATTTTCAATTACACAACTAAAAGCTCTAATTACTGACTGCTTTAAATTTTTAATAGAAACAAATTACATTTTTTTTCAAAAACTCAACAACTTGATTTAATATGCCCTTTCAGTTACTAAATGATTCAAGAGAAGAATTGAAAAGCCTACAAATCCCCTTTTATACATTTTAAAGAAATGTAAATAAACTTTTTTTTTTAAATTTTACATCAATTTGAATAAACCAAACTTAAAGTTAAGTTTATAGTATTGATTAGAGATTACAGTATTATTAATATACATTCTAACACTTCATTCAAATATTCTTGGCATGAATTCGAATCATGAATTTGGATGTTCATGAATTTGTATGAATGGTATGAATTATGACTTTGTATGAATTTGAATAAGACTTGTATGAATTTCATTTATGAATTTGTAAGAATTGTGACATTGTAAAAATTGTATGAATTTAAATTGTGAATTTGTATGAATTGTGACATTGTAAAAATTGTATAAATTTGAGTTATGAATTTGTAAGAATTGTGACATTGTAAAAATTGTATAAATTTGAGTTATGAATTTGTAATTGACATTGTAAATTGTAAATTTAATGAATTTGTATGAATTATGACATTGTAAAAATTGTATGAATTTGTATAAATTGTGAATTAGTACGAATTTAAATTTGTAAGAATTATGAATTTGTAACAATTTGAATTATGAATTTTTATGCATTTGAATTATTATTAATTTAATTTATTTTGTTGTTTTAAAACACTTATTTAGCCTAACTAAACTTAGGCTTCAATTCTACAAGAAATAACGAGAAGTTACTTTGTCATTTTGTTGTAACAATCTTACCCTTATCACTTTACTTTTATTAAAAGGAAATCTAAAGTAAGATAAAACTTTAATAACACTTTGTTCATTATGTTTGTAGACAGTTAAATTTTTTGTCTCACTTTTTAAATTACGTAAATTCTCTTTATCAATATTTTATTCTAAAAAGGAAGAAGAGTGTGGTAGTAAGACTAAAGTCATGAAGGTAGGAGATGAACAAGGACCAGATGATTTGGATGTAAAGAGTTGAGGAATGAAGAGAGAATCTTATCAGGTATAAATACTAGGGTACAGAAATAACATCTGACTGGAGAAGCAAAAAAAGAAATTAAAATAAGAATCGCATTGGCATAATTAAGTTTTCAACCGAAGATAAGAACACTTACAAGTTAAATGTATTTGGAATTGAGAAAAAGACTGGTCAAGTGACAGTTAAACATTATTGGTGAGGCATGGACAACGAATAAAAAGAAAGAAAAATAATGAAGTGATGAGGTGTTGGAGAAACATAGAAAAGATCAATTGGACGGATAAAATGATTAAACAAGAAGTGTTTAGATGTGTAAAAGAAGAAAGAAGTTTGTTAAAACCTCTAATGAGAAGAAAGAAAAACTGGCTAGGCCATGTATTAAGAAAAAACTACAGTAGAGTCCTGCTAATCCAAACTATTTGGGACCGACCCCAGTTTGGATTTGCAGAAATTTGGATTAAGCGTATTTTTATAAATTAACATCATATTCTAGACTTCAGGAGGTAAAAATATCATAATCTAAAATTAACTTGTTTTAACCAGCTTTGCAGATAACTATTGATGATGGTGTTAAGGTTAACAGATTCTAGGAAAGTGTCAAAGTTTATAATTTAAGTTTGATCCATAAATTAAAACTACAAATAAAGAAATATGGCAAATATTTGGAAACTCAAATACAGTGCTAGAGTAATATATTGTTGGTTTACTTAAAAATAATATCAGTAAAACGAGTTTTACTTTCCTGATTAGCCTGCAACTCAAGTTGCTTTTTCAAAGAAACTACAAAGAAATTCAAAAAGCACCGACTTTTATATCGCAGTGGGTTTAAAAATTCATAAGAAGGTTAAATCTAAGAATGGAATTAAAGAAGTTAACTTGACATTGAGTAAGACTAATGCTTTCATTCTTGCTCTAACCAGCCTACCTAGATCTCAAGACATTTTCTTGAATAATAATAATAATGCCCGTTTTAGGGCCTTTCAGCCCGAGTTGTTCCACAACGAGGAACAACCTCGTGTGGGTCACATCTACTATGCTCAAAGTAAAGCTAAAGTTAGCGAAATCTTTTTACAACAAATTCTATTCATAAAAACTGAGAGCATAGCCCGGGCTGTGAACCCTGGACCTCTGGTGCTGAAGTCCAGTACTATACGACCGTGGCTACGTAGGCAGATATTTTCTTTAATGCTACCTTAAATTCAATGAATGAATCAGAAACAATACTTACACGACCCTTCAAGTATGTTCGAAAGGTTAGTGCATAAATTTCTTACCTGAAACAATAAAGATAACATAGTTGTTAAGAGTGATGTAGTTCAAGTAGATAAAATTTCAAATTGAAATTGTGCTGTACAAGCCGAAAACCAGCTTATAGAATTGAGTGTGATTGATATATATCTGTGATTAGTCTCCTTTGAATAATCCTAGCAAATAATTGATACATAACTCAAGTTAAACATATAGGTCTGTAGTTGTTAATAAGCTCTTTTTTGCTTTTTTAATGATGTACGACTATTTTACTTTCTATCCTTGAACCAGGTATTGTTTTCTCCCTCAGTATTTTATTGAAAAGAATACATGAAGATCCTGTGAGTGTATCAATACCATTCAATAATAGTTCATTAAAAATGTTATCTTCACCTGGCCGCTTTATTCAAGATGTTAGAAATTTATAAAGCGATTCAATTCGATGTAAACAAACCAAACACATTCAGAGGTTATAACCTGACGTTTTTATGAATGACGTGTGACGTCATTGCAGGAATCAGTGTAGGCGGTCAACATTAAAAATTTACATAATTTTTAAGTAAATTGCCAAGTTGCTACTTCTAACTGTTACGACTCTAATTTAATTAATAAAATAATAGGTAAGAGGCAGCGTAAAAAAGCTCTAGATGTTATTCATAATAGTGTTAGTAGAGACAGCGTGCAACCATCAGTTCTTCCTTGGAGATCACTACCATACATCGGACGTATTTCTAAGCAAATAGGCAAAGTAATAAAGCACAATGGTCGCAACGTCGGTTTTAAGAATATTCACTCTTTACGTAATGCTTTTTCACGTTGTAAAGACCCTATAGATATGGCCGATAAATCTGGTGTTTACACGATCAAATGCGGGGAATGTGGTTCATGTTACACAGGGCAGACCGGGAGACGGTGTATCACCAGGTTTGCCGAACACTTGTCTCAAAAAGCAAGTAGTTTTTATAAGCATGTTACTGAAGAGAATCATACTTCAGGAGCGCATGGAGTTGCTCTATTGCATGTGTTGCCTAAAGGAGGTAAGATGACCTCTTTGGAAAGTCTGGAGGTCCTGAGGAACAAAGAGAATCTAGGAGACAAGTTACTCAATAAAACGGGGGAAATGGTGGCAGCGTCTGCAGTTATGCGAACGCTGGCTAACGCTCCTAGACCCCCAGTCAGATTTAAACCTCTGTCTCAAATGAAACAAATCGTTTAATTTTTAACGTTTTCTTTTGCACCTCACCGGTATGTTCTTTTTGTTTTTATTTATTTGTATTTCTTTTTTATTTCTTGACTTGTACTTTTGTTTATTTTGGTTGTATTGTTGTATTATTATTTTATTTATCTTTTACATTGTTTGTAGGCACTGATGATGGCTGTTTACAGTTGAAAGCCGGCTCTGTAAATAAATTTTACATTTAGTGGAGAGACTGTTGTTTATATTTAATATTTAAAAATTTACTATTTATTCCTGCAATGACGTCAATTCCGGACTATAACCTAACATGTTAAAATGATTTCATTCATAAAAACCCTCTAATTGAATCACCTTATTGACTTTCAAACATTTAATTGCTTCAGTTACATCCTGTATTGAAATTTCAAGTTCATTACTTTTATCAGTAAATTTATTATTTATATTTTTGATATCATGATTAGTAATTGCTCCTCTACACGCAAAACCTTACAAGCCAATTCCATTACAGTGGAAACTGAAGATTTATGCAACAGAGATGATTACCTGTATCATTATCAGCAGCCGATGCAGCAGCTTCCTCCTCCAACAGTCTCTTGGTTTTCTCAACTAAACAAACAAAACCATTCATTTAAACAGAGATCAATAAAACAATAATAAATACCTATAGTCTGTCTAGTCAACAAATAGGTTTTTTGCAATTTTTTAAATAGTTAACATTTTATTTTGGGAATCTATTTGGAAATGTTTAGGAATACCCCCCCCCCCCCCAAAAAATCCCCTAACTTTAGTGGAGCAAAATGTGTCCCGTTTTTTTTTTAATTTCTTGGTAGGAATACAAAATATTAAAAATTCTTTCATTTAAAGTTTGACGCTAAGTTAATTGTCTAAAAATAAGTTTCTATTGGTTTACTTTCAATTTCAAACCATTAACAAAGGACTTCAAGTTTAAAATAAACCATAATTGTTAACTTGTTTGTAAATAATCTTATAACACATAAATTTAATACTAGGAAGATTAATATATATAAGTTAGATCAACACAGGATATCTTTCTATGAGCACAGTGTTCATTATAAAGCTATTCAAATATTTAATGCTCTTCCTGATGGCATTAAATTAGTATTAAAAAATGGAAAGCCAGAAGCTTTTAGTGAAAAACTGCAATATTTTCTTTTAGGACAAGGTTAGTATGAGCTAAAAGATTTTTCAGCCTAATAACGGACACATTTACTTATTTCCTATTTCCCGAAAGGGACCTCGGGAACTAATAATAATTCTAATTTTAATTTCATTTTTTTACAACGTAAACAAACAAAAAGTTGTTACTTTAGCACAAAATGGTTCTGTATGTACTACCATAACTCAACGACAAATTGATCAAACGTTATGATTTTGGGATATGATGTAGTCAACTACCAGAACAAGTTATTATCCAATATTATAGCTTTTAGTTTATTACAGCCGCTGACCATTAGCCTGGCAAATCTTTCTTTAGACGGTAAAATAGATTTTCAACTGAATCTTTAAAACAGGCAATATCCCGACAAATAATGAAGAAGACAAACTGCTCTATAAATTTTTCCTCTTCCATTTTCTTCTGATACCAATAGAAAAAAAGTTCCCTAGGCTTGAAAAATAAAATTTGTTGGAAAAACTTACAAAACGTTTTATTAAATACAATGGTTTTCATATGAGATTGTAATTTTTGTTATTTTATTTTGGACAAATTTTCTTTTTCATTTCCCAGGGATTTTTTTCTATTGGTATTAGATGAAAATGGAAAAGGAAACATTTATAGAGCAGTTTGTCTTCTTTTTTTTAGATCTCTTTATTATTTGTCGAGAAAATCTGTTTTTCCGTCTAAAGAAAAATTTGCCAGGCCTATGGTCAGCGACTGTAATAAACTAAAAGCTATATTTTGGATAATAACTTGTTCTGTAGTTGACTACATCATATCCCAAAATCATAACTTTTGATCAATTTTTCGTTGAGTTATGGTTGTACACAGAACCATTTTGAGCTAAAGTGACAATTTTTTTGTTTTTTTACGTTGTAAAAAAAATTATGGTTCATTTTCAACTTAAAGTCCTTTGTTAATGGTTTGAAATGAACCAATAGAAAGTGATTTTTAAATAATTTACTTTGCTTCAAACTCTATTTGAAAGAAATTTTGATATTTTATATTCCTACCAAGAAATTCACTACAATCACACCTGTGATGCAAAATTAGGGGACTTTTTGGGGTTTCCCTAAACATGTCTAAATAGATTCCCAATAAATTGTTAACTATTTAAAAAATCGCAAAAGACATTTGTTGACTTGTCTACTACAGCTCCATCATATGGGGTCAGAGCCTTATCTCTGACCTTGTTCCACTAAAGTGTTCCGATTGAACTCACTCCCTTACAGAGAATGGATAGATTGAACAAGTAGTTCTCATCCCCCTTATAATCCTGATATTGTATAATTGATACCAATGATAACATTGGTATCAAATTTCTTAAGATTTTACAGTTTCTAAGACAGTCCATTATTATGGTATGTTCTAATTGTAAGATGATGGGGCATCAAAATTCTCCTCTTACCACCAACTTCCAGTTTCATACATTGCCAAGCCCTGACTAAACCTTCTGTCGGGTCGGCCAGGTAATTAAATGAAATGTGTTTATTCATTGTGAAACATTTGTTTCACATCTGTTTGTTTTTCAAAACATTTATAGCTATTTAACCATAAATGTTTTGACGAGCAAACAAATATAGATTAACAAAAACTTAATACATCCTATAGATACTAACTAGGATTTTGTTTTGTGGAAAAAAGGCAAAAAATGAAGACTATATATTACCTAAGTTCAAATTGAGCATTGATGGCAAAATTGCAAATCCTTCTAATGAGTGCATGAACACAGAAACAATAATAAGGATTATTTGTAAATAATAGATATAATAAAAAAATATATAAATTTGGGTAAATCTGCTAATTCAACAACTAGTAATTAAGTACTTACTGGTACCTATTTGTACCTGATGGTACAAATAAATTTATATGATAAATATTATTTATCATATTATTTAAAACTAAAAAATTATTTAAATGTTACTAAATCTTAGTAAATAATAATACATATTAAAACAAATAACTATAAAAACTGGACAAAGATCACAGACTAAAACAACAAATTGACTGAACATATTTTTAAAAGGAAATTGAAACTTATCAAAACCATTGATAATAAACTTTAATAAACAATACAATCATACACACTAAAGGATATTAGTCATACTGAGTAATAGCTAGGAAGTCAATAAATAAATTTAACAGTTTTTATGAACAAGAATTTTTTAAGCAATGAAAAATTAAATAATTAAAAGCCAATAGTCCTTTTTTATTAAAATTGATTGAAAATAAATTGATGAAGAGTTTTCGCCCAGGGATCTTGAGCTTCAGTTCTCAAAAAAAAAAAAAATAAGAAAGTTAGAATTTTTTTTTTTTAGAAATTTATATATATATATTATATATATATATATATATATATATATATATATTATATATATATAAAATAAGGTAGAAGAGGTGGTAGATAAGTTAAATAGTTTTTACTCTCGCTTACAGTTCACTTTTGAAATAGAAAATGATAGGGGTGACATAACCTTTTTAGATACTAAGGTAGTTAGGAGTGAAAATGGTCGTTTGGTTTTAGATTGGTATCAAAAGCCTTGTTGTTCAAGTAGAATTCTTGGTTTTGATTCATACCACCCCTTCCTTATGACCAAAATTATATCAGTGAAAACACATTTATAAACGAAAATAAACTATTGGTTAAAGATATGTTAATAAGAAACAGGTGTCCGGTTGGATTAATTAATCCAACCGGACACCGCCGATTTGTCCCGTTATGGGACAAATCGCTGTCTAAGGTTAATGATGTTGATATTGTGCAAGAACAACCAGGGCCAATCGTTAATACTGACAACCCAGGTGTTCGTTAAACTAAGTTACCCTATGTCAAAGGCCTAAGTGAGGATCTTGATAAAATTATAAGGAGAGAGGTTGGTGTAACTTGCGCTTTTTATTCTAAGAGTAAAATTTGTTCTTTGTTCACACCTCTTAAAGTTTAATTTTATATACCGAATTTTTATGTAAAAATGTATATAAAAATTATATAATTTTTTTTATAAGAGCAGTAAGTACCAACATACATACTCAGTAAGAGATGTTTTGGGGGTTTTTAATATACAATTTACAATGCTTCTTCCTGGCCAGTTTTTTATTTTATTTATTTAAGTTTGTTATAAGTTTTTTTACATTTCATTAAGATTTTTTGAAGAAATGGAAAAAAATCTATGAAGAATTGTTAAAATAAAAGAATGCTGTTACCTTGAGCCAGGTTAAGGTTGCTGGGTTTCCTACGAGTGTTCTCAGGTCTGATCCTTTCCATGAATTTACTAATTCTATCGTTAGCTTTCTCTTTCTTTACCATGGGGCCAGGGCAGTTTTCCTCCAGGATCTTTATACATGTCCGATGAATGTTTAGATTACAATCTACAAAACAAACATTGATAAACATCACCACAAGAAAACTCTTTCAAAATAATCTACAATTATGAGGATAGAAGTAATATTTTAAACTTTGATTTATCAACGTATAGTCAGGTCTAAACCTCAGATTTTCAAACACATAATTTGGATCTGTCTCCATTTAGATCTTTTTATGATTTCCCCCTGTTTATGATTTGGCCACTAAGTGTACAGTGTCACCTTGCAGGCCTTCCAGTAAGCTCTAATGAGAGGATGTACTTACTGGTGCACTGATATCCCTGTGGTCCGATGCCCCAGATGATGAGCTGACAGTGATTGCAGTAAGTAACTGTGTAGTACTGGTGAGCAACACAGTGGTGACCCCTCAGTGAGACTTGCTGTCAACAAAATAAAATAACAATCATTAAAAACAACCAGACAGATATGTATCTAAGCTTGTCTACATTATAATCTCTACAAACAACCAGACAGATATGTATCTAAGCTTGTCTACATTATAATCTCTACAAACAACCAGACAGATATGTATCTAAGCTTGTCTACATTATAATCTCTACAAACAACCAGACATATATGTATCTAAGCTTCTCTACATTATAATCTCTACAAACAACCAGACAGATATGTATCTAAGCTTCTCTACATCACATTCTCTACATAAAGTACAGAATACTTTAAAACTTTATATCAAATTATCAGCTAAGCTTTTCATTGTCCCTTTGGGCTACTTTGCTTGTCAGCAGAATATAAAAATCAACTAATTTTAAAAAATGAGTGTTTTCAGACTCCCACACACTCATTTAATTTCTAGCAGTCACCCAACTAAATACTGACCACTCTGGATGCAACTTAACACTAGTGATTTGATTGTAGATATAGTTTACATACTACAATGAAACTTTTTATACTTGCCTATTACAAGAATAATAATAATAATTGTAATAATATTAATAAATAATAATAATAAAATAAAATAATTGTAAATCAATTAAACGTTGTACAATATGTGTATTGAAATGGAAAATGAGATAAATAATGGAATGCTGTAATTAGATTGAATCAGGACTAAAATGATTGCTAAAATTTTAACCATATTTTTGCTTATGCTGCAAGAGGTTTTCCAGTCATTAAAATGTAAGTGACCTGGTTTAATCCTGAATTTTTAACTCTTATGGCCTAAACCTAAGGAAGAATATAATAATAAATCATAGAAATGTTAATAAGAATAGTAGAGTTTAAACAATTCTCTTCAATATATTAAGCAACAATAGAGGGAAAAAATAAAGGCTGGAAAACCTCATAATAGGATAAAATCATAAACATTTTAAGTGTAATTTAATCATTAATAAAAGTTAATACTAATATCATAGCCACCTGAGCGCATGGAATACTCGGTGAAACATAAAATGCGCTTAAAAAAAATACAAGAAAGGAAAACTCAAGCATAAATTTAACACTATTATTCATCATGACAAAAAAATGGGTACCGGGAACCTCAGAACTCTTCCTTGGCTATGCTCATCTTCAGAGCGTTTAATATACCTAATTTATAATTTAGTAAATCTTACAGATTTACACACGACTTACAGGGAGCCACTTATTACAAGAAAACTGGAATTAATGTGATTTTATCAAATTTTGACCATGCTCAAACATATGAAAGGCTCCACTCTGGATAGGCAGACTGAGCTTTTCCTTCATAATTTCAGGTATATTTTCAGAAATATTTGGTTTGAAGTAGTACAAAATGAGTCACATTTTTTAGGCCTGGCTGTTGGACTATAAAGGTTGAGTTTCCTAGGTCTAGTTGTAAGTGATCACATTTGTTGCACCAAAAGTATTTCTCTATAATCCAAGTGATTATATATCTTCTTAAAAAATAAAATCATAGTGTTGGTCTGGCTCAAGGGCCACGCAGGTATTACGCCTAACGAAACTGTAGATAATTTAGCGAAGGAGAGTTGTAACGATAATGAGTCAGCCATCCTCTATGGATTGCAATATAAAGTACCATATACAGATATTAATAGGCAAATAAAATTATCAGCTCTATCTAGTTGGCAAGTTTGGCAAAATAACCAACAAGCCGGTAGTTTTTATACAGCTCAACAGCCTGTCGTCGGTCAAGTTCCTTGGTTTAAAAGCCAAGCTACTAGTAGATATTTTTCAACATTTACGATTCAACTTCGTATAAACCATGGTATCTGTAAATCTTATTTAAACAAAATAAATCTAGAAAATGATCCAAACTGCACTTTTTGTAATACAGTTGAGGATCTTGAGCATATAATAATGCACTGTTCTCGCTATTCTGCCGAGCGTGCTGTATTGTTAAATGAGCTACATGTTACTAAAAGTGTTGCTCAACCTTTTAACTATATCTCCTTGTTATCTTCAAAGTCAATAGAAGTGTACAAAAAAAATATTTTTTTGCTAGCAAACTAAAAATTAAAATTTAGTTTTTTCCTTAATCTAAAATTAAACAAATATCATACAATATTAATTACAAAATAAGTATAAATAACAAATTAAATTATTATTAAAGTAATAAGGCTTTATCAAACATCGTACAAATAATATAAAAATAATTTTCAAAGGTCCATAATCAAATAAACAATTTCCATGCAAAACAAATTTTCTTTTATCAAGATTTTAAACTATATTAATAATAACTAATCCATAATATTAAAAGTTCTTTTAATCAATAAATTTTTTTTTTTATATTTTTAATATTTTCTATCAACATTTTTAATAGTTTTTATTACTTATTCAAGTCATAAAAGTATAAAATAAGTATTCCATGGCTGTATGGTCCTAGTAGACCAATGCCACAAAAAAAGTGATTATACAATGATAGCGATCACTACACAACACTACAAATACCAAACTAACCATAACCGTAACTAAACACTGTTCGTCGATATGAACTGACCTTTTTACTTCTTCCCATGAATTTAGCTTTGAGTGATTTATCCTTGGACACGTAGGTAGGCACCCTGTCTATGAGAGACATGAAAGCCTGACTCCTGATACCAAACACCTTAGCCATTATGGAACCCAAAGCTGCTCCGGTGCTGAATCTTCTGTCATCCACTATGTCTCTCTCTATGTCTTCACTGTAACAACAAAGAAGACATTGAAATCAAAAGAATAGAACTAATGACTCCTTGCAGAGGAGGAGAGAGTAAATAAATCTACGACCCTAGGATGCTCTTAAGGGTGGGTGAGCTTAGCAGAATAATATGAACAAAAAAACAACAACACTTCCTTTGACTAACAGGTGTGTTACAGAATTGTTACTGCTCAGACTATGAAACATAAACTGAAAACAACATTTTTTGTGTTCAACAGGTGAGATTGAATACAGAATACCTGGTGAAAAAGAGGGAGTTACATTATTTCTTATTAAATTGCTTCCCTCCTATTAAAGGAGATAACACCCCCTCCTCCGACACATAAAGGTATGAAACACGTGTTAAGGAGCCAATAAGGTTGGCCTGATATGACATTGTGGGTGTGGTTTAACATCCAGACAAACCTCATTGGCTCTCTCTAATTATTTCCCCACGCAGTCAACTGATTTTAACAGTGAGTCATACTTTAGAAATGAAAGATGTGAGATTCTTTGCAAACATTTTTGAAAAAGATGAAAGACTATGACACAATTTAAATGCATAGAGCGTTTTCTTAAAGACTAGGAAATCTCCCCAAATTGCTACATGTTTTAACAAAGCCAAGTTTTGAGCTTGCAGCTCCATCCTCAGACATGCCAAATGTTTGAGCTTGCAGCTCCATCCTCAGACATGCCAAATCTTTATGCCAAATCTTTGAGCTTGCAGCTCTATCCTCAGACATGCCAAATTTATGCCAAATCTTTGAGCTTGCAGCTCCACCTCAGACATCCAAATCTTTATGCAAATCTTTGAGCTTGCAGCTCCATCCTCAGACATGCCAAATCTTTGAGCTTGCAGCTCCATCCTCAGACATGCCAAATCATTGAGCTTGCAGCTCCATCCTCAGACATGCCAAATCTTTGAGCTTGCAGCTCCATCCTCAGACATGCCAAATCTTTGAGCTTGCAGCTCCATCCTCAGACATGCCAATCTTTATGCCAAATTTTGAGCTTGCAGCTCCATCCTCAGACATGCCAAATCTTTGAGCTAGCAGCTCCATCCTCAGACATGCCAAATCTTTGAGCTTGCGCTCCATCCTCAGACATGCAAAATCTTTGAGCTTGCAGCTCCATCCTCAGACATGCCAAATCTTTGAGCTTGCAGCTTCATTAATTAATTAAATAAGAGTTTGATATTTAGTAGCAGTTAGACAGATCATTATATCTCACCAAAGGGACTCTAAGAATGCAATCAAGACTTACAAACAGCATGTTCTATGTAATACTCACAGATAAGGTTCCAATACTGGAAGCAGTATGGATTCTATAACTTTAACTTCTTTACTCTTATCATGTATGCACTCATTCAGTACACTGTCAGTCGGACCAAACAGAGTATTGAGTCCTGACGTCCGTTTACTCTGGAAGTCCTCTAGCTGAGCGTTCAACTCTTCTTTGGCTTTCAAACGTGCTTTCCAGAAAACCTAGAACACGGAGAACACTATTATCAGCATAGCCCCAAATAATAATAAGCTAATCCTTTAAAAGGAAATATATATATATATATATTATATATATATATATATATATATAATATATATATATATATATATATAATATATATATATATATATATATATATATATATTATATATATATATATATATATATATATATATAGAATAATATTTTTAGAATTATATTATTTGTTAGTATTT
Source organism: Microvelia longipes (assembly GCA_018340805.1). Lineage (NCBI taxonomy): Eukaryota > Metazoa > Arthropoda > Insecta > Hemiptera > Veliidae > Microvelia > Microvelia longipes. The sequence goes on from JACMZG010001863.1 coordinate 56,823,859, forward strand.
TTGCAAATAAAGTTAGTATTTTTTTATTTAATTACTGACACAATCAAATTTTGACAGTGAGCTTTTCACCGTCAAAATTCAAAACAGGCTGTTCTTTTAAGCCAAAGATGTACTCACTCATGGACTTCTCTACATGACTCGGTCTTATGATTTTGGCACCAATTTACGTATTTTATTAATTTAGTTGATTTTAACAAGTTTCAATAAAACCTGATGCATTAGCTATGATTTAAAAGATTTTTTAAATTGTAACATTGTATTTATTATTATTATTAGTTGAATTTGCTAGTTTTTTCAGTTTAATTCATAAAGTTGTGTTTATTCTTTTAATAAAGAACAAATATACATTTCTATAATTCATATTTTTTTTCTATAATATTTAAATCTTATTTTCTGTAGAATTTTTATATTATTTACTTATTTATCTGTATACTTAACTGTTTCTTATACTATTGTTTACGTTGTCAGTTATTGATTATTGATTTTAGTTATTGTTTTTATCAATTAAAAATAATTAATAGAGACTTCTGTCCTTTAAAATTGATTGAATATAAATTATCAAAAAGCTTAATATATTGTTATGAATTGAGTATGTATATATTGTACTCTTTTTTGACAATTTCAGGAACTGATGAAGCTCAAGATCCCTGAGCAAAAGCTTTTCTTTATTATTATTATTATAATTATATTATTATTATTTTCGATAATTTATTATCAAAACATTTTAAAGGACTAAAGTCTCCATTAATCATTTAAGTATTTTTACTATTCATAACAATCCAAAAAGCTCTAATGTTTTTATCTATTATATATTTACAGTTATGGTCTCACTTTCTCTTAATTTTATCTATCTATATACACATTATTTAATGCTAATATTTATTTCTTATATAAGTCTTTTCTTGTGAATATGTTTCCTTAGATATCAACATTTGCTAGTTTTTTGTTCAATTTAGTTGTATTTTAAGTTAATTTAATTATTTCTATTTAACTCTGTACAGAGCACTCTACTTGTGGTTCTGTCGCTAAGGGCTCTTAAAAAATTAATCAAATTAAAAAAAAATTAACCAGGCAATTTCGTAAACTTTTTTTTTTTATTTTATTTTGTAATTAGATCACGTGTAACCATAAAGGAAACAGGTGGTTGCTACAAACACACACACACACACAAACATATATATTTACCCTTCTCAATATTTCCTCTTTATCAACAGGTGGTTGCTACAAACACACACACACACACACAAACATATATATTTACCCTTCTCAATATTTCCTCTTTATCAGATTCTTTTAGAAGAACATCGTCTATTTCTCTGGCTACATTCTCATCCACGTTGTTCAGTCTTAGAGGCTGCAAAACAAAACAACAAATATTACAATATAAATATATCAGATCAAAGTATCTGCTTGTGTATAAGTTCTTGATAAGTAGTAAGTACTAACAAAAACAGAGACTCTGAAGGAAATGGAGACCAGTTTTCATTTATATGATTTATAAGCACTGTTATGGATAGATTTACAGCAATTTGTTTGTAAAAAGCCAAAAAACTTACACAGTTTGAATGAACTTTCAAACTGTGATAACCCATTTGTAAAAGCAACTAACATAATACGTGAAACCCTCTGTATTAAGCAAAGTAATATATAAACCAAGTAGGGATACTCCTATACTAGTCCATGTAAAAAAATTCAGACATATGTGATTAGCTGATTGCTGGCTCAGAAATATAAAAATTGCTAAAATTAGAATAACTGCGTATGAGCCCTCTAGAATTTACATTTTTTTGTTCTACTTTATTGGCAATACTGATTATGTAATGTGAGTTTATCTTGTTTATAAAAAGTTTATAATTTAACACTTTTTGTTGTGTTTTCAAACATTATTATGTGCATGCTAGTTTATTTATTTTTTTATCAAATTCTCTGAAATAATTGTTACATCATTTAGTTAAAGAAAAAATAAACTGCAGCAAATTTACATTACATATTTTTTTAAGGTTTTTATAAATATATAGATGAAATTTTCTTGCCTAAAATATAACTTAAATTTACGATTACTGGGATTATGTGCAAAAACTTTAGGTTTTAGGTTATTAACTTTAGGTTAATTATTCTTACACTACCAATAAAAATTAATATTTGAAGGGAATAGCATATTATGCTACTAGGCAGCAAAATGGAATTTTGCAGACGAGTTTTATAAATTTGCCCCCGAGCCGAAGGCGAGGGTGGGCTATGGAAATTACCTGCAGAGGCGTAAGCCAAGGCAGGTAATTAACCCATTTGACAGACGAGGCGAAGCCGAGGCTGGCAAATGGCGAATTACCTGCAGAGGCGTAAGCCGAGGCAGGTAATTTAATTAATTGCACGAGTCTGCAATGTTTCCTTTGCTGCATAGTAGCATATACTATTTTATCTACTAACGGCAGAAAAAATACACAAGAGATTATTTTAAATACTTGCTGCGAGATTTTACAGGCAGTAAAGACTGCTTTGTAGTAGATGCAACGCTGACAATATCAGGTGGAGTGTGGTCCAATAACTCGTCAATGTCAACAATGTTTGTATCTTTATTCACTTCACTGTTGTTCTCACTCATTATGTTTTAGTAACTTAACTTTAGTTTACAGATTTAGTTTTTGATAACGTTCTATTTTTGTAACTTTATATACTTAAACTAAATATAACAACATGAAATACAAAATCTGACGACTTAAACATTAAAAATCTGTCGATTCATAAACAGCTGGTAAATAATTTAATTTAATGCCAAAATTATCAGTGTTGCCAATTTGTTTCCAAAACATTATATATTATTAGATAAACAAATGTTAAATGTTAAACATTTAATAATAATATCGTAATTTTAAGTAACAATAAAGAAAGTTACATACTAGAAACAAGCTAGAATGAATCATAGTTTACAAAATAAAACAATACCGAAATTCACGCAATAATTTGTAAAATAATAACCTCCGCTCATTCATTTTCCCGCCTAGGGAGTTTTGACTTTTTTCCCATGTTATTTAAATGAGCCATAACTCCCTAGTACTTTTTTCATTACCAAAACATTTTGCGTACTGTTTTGAAACATTTTGCGTACTGTTTTAAAATATTTCCCGTATTGTTTGACAGTGTAGATAAAATGACATTTTGCAGCTTAAAAACAGTCCAGTAATGGCTAATTTTGCTGCCGTGAGTAGATAAAAACCTCTTATCATTTACAAAAATATAAAAAGTTGATTACTGCACATAAAAAATAAAAGTTTAATTAGCCGATACTTATAAGTAATTTAACAAACCTAGTATTTAAAGAATCACTTAAACTTTTTTCAATTAGACGTGACAAAACATATTTTTTACACAAATAAACATTTTAAATTACTTAAAACATTGCTTAAATTACAAGACCAAGGTCTCCAGAGGTGACCATGTCATTGATACATACATACATTGATTGATTGATTAAACAAGTTACAATTGAAGTTGTTGATACTTAGTAATATAGTTTTATTTAGAATGTTTTTTGGAGTTAAGTCTAAGTCATAGAGCTAGGTTATATTTAAGAGGGTCTTGCCCCAACATAGGAATTTTGAACTGTAGATCTTTGTTTAGAACTTAATTTAACTCAATAACATTGTTACCTTTTTTGTTTTTAACGGTATTATTTGTCTGTTACTCTAGTTGTTGTCCAAACATCTAGTGTAAACCACCATGTAGCTGTTTTTGTTATTATATAATATGTTAAGCCTTGAAAAAGATTAAATTATATCGAAAGCTCGGCAAAATTAGTTTTTTTTTTGTATTAATTATGACCTATTTCTCCTCAAAAGCTTGAATATTTTATGGTAGTAAATTTTACGGTTATAATTTTAGAGGGAAAATATAGTTTTAAGAATTCCTTCTATTTTCAGTTTAAAATAAGCACTAAAACTTTGGTATCATATAAAAGTACTTAAAAATAAGCTCTAAAACTTTGGTATCATATAAAAGTACTTAAAATTTAATTCCTATACATGTTCTTTGTGTGTTGAATGAATGCGGCGAAATTCGTGAAAGTCTGAACAAGCCCAGAAGGAACTTCACACATAAAAAGCCCTCAGTGTCACACGCTTTCATGCTCTGTGTTTTTCTCCATTTATAAATTGTCAACAAGAGTAAATAAATACTGAGCAAGACTTACAGCTCCAGGAACCAGAAAACTGGAATGGATTTCATAAGCCCATTTCTTCATTTCCTTGATGTTACCCTCCTTATACAGGTCTGTTACCAGGTAGAATAACTGAAAAAATATAATTAATAAATTTAAGTTATTTGCTCATAGTAGAAAAATAAAGGATGGTTGAATTAATTTTAGGCACGAGAGAAGCATTTTGCTGACCTGTCACATCCTACAGCCTATCGTTTAGTTTAAAAATCTTGACAGGTCAGTTTAGACACCACAGATTCTAAAGAAAAAAAATCCCTTCAAGAAGGGAGCGGGAAAAAACTATGTATACAAATCAGGTTATTTTACCCGTATTTTCTTGGCGATGTTTTTTAACATTTCTTTTGAGTAGTTTTATTTTAAAATATCATTGTTAAGATTAATTTGAAAGTAGTTTTCAAAACGATGTAATCAAAAGAAGAACCACAAACAAAGGGAACTATTGCCGGGAAGAAGGTTTTTTCCCTACAGCGATTATTGTGGAAGGGATTTTTTTTTCTCTTTTAAAGTGAGAGGTTGGCAGCGTCTTCTCTGATTGGTCAATCCCCAAAATACTTATGACCTTGGGGATTTTTAAACTAAACGATAGACTGTAGAGAACCTTCCCTGCCAACTATAATATTAATATTTCTTAAAACTCTTCAGGCAGGGAAAGTAACAAAACTGCCTGTTTTGACTAATCAGACAATTTCAGTAAATTAACTATATCGCTGGGGTATATTATGATAACAAGTATGCTCTCATTTTCTGTTTATTACTATTGAATTATAATAAAACACACGGCTAAAGTCAGTTGACAGCACACCAAAAAATGAGGGAGATAAAGAATTCTATTGGTTTAGACCGACCCCGCCCATTCCCTCTCTACTTTATGCCAAACTCGGTACAAAAAAATACCTTTTTCGTAAATGAAATCATAAAAAGACAACACTGGTAGTAAACATTTGTAACCTCACGTCGTTTTTATTTCCCTCATTGTGCATTTTAATTTGTTTGAGTTCATTTTGTTTCATTTCAATCTGTGTATTGTGTCAAATTATTTCTATAATATGAAATAAGACGCAATCAATTATAGAAACTTGATACAAAAAATCAGTTGGTTTTGGAAAAATGTGAAATATACTTATGTCAAGAGCAATACATCATGCAAAATTAAAAGTCATTTATTTACTTAAAGTATGCCGTTGATAATAAACAATTGTGCTTTTTAAAGCACATGGCAGTAAAAATAAGTAAAATCTATCTATAAAAAATAAGAAATTACAGCTGACGATTTAAATGAACTTTTATCATAGGTCTATTATGATCCATTGCATTACGTAATTAACAACTTTAACTCCACTTAATTCATACTTCCCGAACAAAGTTAAAGCAACACTTAGTAAATTTAAAAATACAACAATATCCCTACTTAAAAAATTAATAAATAATTTTTAAAAATAAAAAATAGGATAACAAACAATAAAATTCAAAACATAACCTGACTTACAGTTAAGATGAAATTAAGTACCAGAGGAGTCAATCATTATGACTGACTTACAGTGTTGTCAGAGTAGGGATTTTATTGTTAAAAAAAAGAGGGTCGAAAGCATTGAGATTTTTGGGGGCTGTCAACTGACTTTAGGCATGTGGTAATTGTCAAATTTTTACTGCAGCATGTCCTCAGATAGTAAATTCATCCACTTCATTCTCAGTGGTCACCCATACAGCACTGAACACGCTCAATGCTGCTTAGCTTTTATGATCCAACAAAAATCATAGATATACTTGTATTTTTGAAAATAAAAAACTTAGTGTACTTATTTATTACCTAAAGGTATATTTGTTGTACTAAATTTCAACTCAATTGGATAGGTTTTTTGATTTTATACAATTTTCAAAAAATTCATTTGATAAAATTGAACTAATGCTGATAATGAGATGAAACGTAGTACATATACGAGTCTTATACATGGCTAAATACAAGCCAAACCCCAATCCGATCACATAATTTTTCAGCGTTCTATGATTTTTGAAATTTTGCTGAGTCATTATTGCAGGTTACTGACATTATAAAAAATATTTTACGAACAGCACAACTACAGCGGTAGACTGATTTTTATTCAAAGTTTCAAATTTCCAGCATAAATACTCTCGGAGCTAAGATGGTAACAGACATACAACATATCCAGACATACAACTTTGTGAAAACACCTAAAACGGATAATTTCGGTGACATCCCAGTTTCGGAATTTTTATACTCATGGTATAAATGAGGAAAAGTAAAAATGCCTTACAAATGAATATGGAATTACATAACTTACCAAGCTAGAAGGATCACTGTTAGAGATGACATACTTGAGGAAAACGGCCAGATGAGCCTGATGATTCCACAACTTCTTTAAACTCTGAAACGGGCCGTGATTCTCTAGCTGACTCTGTGCAACAAATAAATCATTTTTAAATCTTCAATAAAGGTTGTCAAAAAAGTCGAGGTATGGAATGCTTACATGTGATGTCCTTCAAAAGGGACTTAAGCCAGTAGTTCCGAGCCAATGCGATGTCAGGTACTTTAAAATACCCTAAATGAACCTCGGTTTAAGCAAATTCTGATTCTCAAAAGTAGCTTATACATCAAAAATATGTTAATGGCTATGTGGCTACTTAGTCTTACAGTGGGGCCGATGTTGTTTCTAATTATAACAACATAAACTTACAGTAATAACATAGTTCTCTAATAGATTATACACAAAATTCATTTGCTTGGAACCAAAAGGTAGAGCACTATCTTCTATAATAATACGGGCCTTCGGCCCGTAGCCGCTACGCGGCCTCGGCGCTTCGCGCCTCGTCCGCTCCGCAGCGTCGGCCCACCGGCCGCTTCGCGGCCGGGGGCCTCCCTGTGCCGCTTCGCGGCCACATTGTTGTTGTTTTGTATGATGTGTTGTTTCATTATTGTTCTTGTTACATGGCATTTTGCCATGTACCTAGCGAATTTTCACAGCCTCTCCACACAAGGCTGAGAGGCTTTCACAAATTTGATTTTACTAATTAAGATTTATTAATACTTTATTATTAATAGTATGCTAAATATTAAAACTAACAAGCATTATAAAAAAAAATATATTCATGATTTTTGTTTTAAATAAAAAATACCGTTTCCGTCACTTAGGATCATAGATAAACAATATAATAGATGGCTCACTCAAAGATTTAAAAAAAATAGTTGATAGATGCAGGAGGCTCAAGTAGTACAGTCTAGTGGTGACAGCGTGAAACTGTCACATATTTTTTTACATAGATCTTTGTTTACTTTTATTTTATTTTACTAAACGATTGGCAATTGTTTGTTTTAAAAAAAATACTACAGCACAATCTAGTAGAGAATAGAGCAAATATATTTTTACTACTAGCGCTATTCAAGACTCTAGTGATGAGACCCCCAACTTAAATCATAAACACAAACTTGTCAATTGAGTGTTTCCTACTACACTCGGAGTGAACCATCTATCTTAGGATTGTCTGATTGAGCTGAACCGTTGCAATCGTTTTAGAATGACTTCGACCATATAAAGACTACTTCGAGGTCTTCCGCTTTACGGCCTGCTTTGTTCGGCGTGGTTAGTGGAAGCCATTTTTGTCTGTCTCTCTGGGACAGCTGGCTTACCAGGATGGAGCAAAAGGTAGAGGTCCATCTTTTACTATATCCCACCCTCTAGCACTACTAAACCCAACAGATATCGTACAAGTCTTTGACCTGGACGTATACTATATTACAAGATTATATATATATGTATACCGATTGCGCCATTGTGATGGTTCGATTGAGCTGAAATGGGTTTTAATCGATTCAGCTAGCCGTCTACCTAAACACGAAATACCTTGTTTTAAAGCCATTTCAAGTTTCAAAAAAAATTTTTTCATGACGTCATAACTTTGATTGATGACGTCATAATGTTTTTATAAACAATAGGCCTCGTAACCTCCTCAACATCTCGCGATTTGCAAAGTTTCGTTTCAATTTGAGAACGCCTTCGAGAGTTATCGTTCGCCATACGAAAGGGTAGAAACTCTTACATACATATATATTATATATATATATATATATATATATATATATATTATATATATATATATATATATATACATATATATATATAAACTTTTTTCGGACATATATTTTGTTTATCAGGAAGCCAATAGGAACCGATTCCGCTCACTCCCACCCTCAACTTCCGTCATCCGCAACCTCATAAGCGTCATTTTCATTATGAAAATTCGCTAATAAGAATAACAATATTTTTTTTGAGGTAGTACGTAATTGAGCACTTTATTGGACCGTTTTTAGGATGAGAAGCCAATCATTATTGTTATAGGAGGTTATTTAGTACTTTTCACCTCCCGAGGACAATAATGAATGTAAAAAAAACTCCTAGGACGTAAAAGTATTCATATATTGCCGCTATTTACTGTAATGTAGCGTGTTCAAAAAACAATCTGTGTAAAAACCTTCATTGAATTTCTTTAAAAACGTTCATTTTGTTCGTGACTAATTTTTTTTTTTTTTTCGTTTTTAAAAGGTGTTCTAATTGACAATTTTTGTGTGTTTATTTGTAAAGCTTTTACATTTTTGAGTAAAAGTGTGAAGCTATGGATGAATTCAATGAGGACGATAATATGGAGTTAATTGGACGTTTTTTTTTCAATTAAGTATATAAAGCAGTTTATTTAATGAGTGCTACCTCAAAAAAATAGTGTATGCCATCCGGCTGAGAATGTCTTTATGTCTTGGCAATTTTTCCCGACTCGCTTCGCTCGTCGGTAAATCTAATTGCCGTGACTAAAGACACACTTCTCAGCCTTATGGATAAATAACTATATCAAAAGTTACAATATTATTATTTCTTGTCAAAATAAAATTTTAAAAAATCAGCTTAATTTCCAAATCATCATTAAGAAAATAATCTACTGAGTAGTACAGGTACTACAATAGAGTAGTTGCAGGTATTACAATAGAGTAGTTGCAGGTACTACAATAGAGTAGTTGCAGGTATTACAATAGAGTGTAGGTACTCAATAGAGGTAGTACAGGTACTACAATAGAGTAGTACAGGTACTACAATAGAGTAGTACAGGTACTACAATAGAGTAGTTGCAGGTACTACAATAGAGTAGTTACAGGTACTACAATAGAGTAGTACAGGTACCTGGTAGTAGGTATTAGACATTGTAATTTTATTAATATTCTTCTTTAAGACATCTTCATTGATATTTTTTAAAGAAGAATCAAGCTTGTTGTATATGAGGATCCCTTGATAGTAAGGCGAGCGGTGAGTTTTCTCCAGCCTGTGTTGGGGTAACACTGCAGAAGAGAGAGTTGAAGAAAGACTCCTGACATGGTGGCACCATGTTAAGCAAAGTGAACTCCTAGAATTTTTCCAATCCATTGACACAGCCAGGCTTGTTTAGACTAAATGACATTTTCTGCGTTTAAGAGTCATTAAGATCCAGCCTATTTGTAAGAAACGAGTGTGCTTTAGATGGAGTCTTAGTTATCTCATGATACAACCGATTCCTGCTATTCCCACTTAAGATAAAATGTTTGTCATCTGCAAACCTAACAGCCTTGGCTCCAAAATTCAACAGGTCAAAACAGTAAATCAAAAACAGGAAGGGCTCCAAAACAGAAGAGAGAGTTAGTACTCTTTATCAAAAATGGCCCAACAACATTGCCTACTTGCTAGATGAGCTATCATCTCTCCCAAATTATTACTATAACTATCATGGATTAGTCTGAAAGGTTTGATTTGAGCGCTCTAAACAAAACAGGTTTTACCCGTTGCAAGTAAGACGGGTTTAACAAAAATTACAGTAATAATAATAATAATAATAATGCCCGTTTAGAGCCTTGCGGCTCATCAGGGATAACCCCTGCGGGAACCACCTCGGGTGGTAATAGCAACCATTACGCTCAAAGTGTACTCTAAAGTTGGCGATAATTTATCTAAACAATAATCCTCTAAAACTGAGAGCGTAACCTGGGATGCGAACCCCAGACCTCCGTGGGTGTCAAAGGACTGGGTGTCAGTGTTAAGACTGACCCCTTAACGACCTCGGCCACGGAAGCGGCTTAAATGACAGTAAAGTAAAGGAAATATTACCAGCTCCTGGTCAGACATATCCTCATCTTCCATAGATATAATAGAGTGCTGAGCTATATTTGTAGTTATACTGTGATTGAGAGTTTGCTTGAGAGGGGAACCACTTGCACTCATATTTCCACTGTTATCCACCAAGTCTCCCGGTGACGTCTGAAAGCAAATAACACGAATCAGCCATAATTGACTAAGTCAACCTTATCAAACCAATGTTTGAAAATGCAATTTTTAATTTAATCTTAACACTTTTAAGATAAGATGAGTAAGTAATTTTAAATTCCAATAGTCTTATCAAATCTAAATATTCTAACATTTTAATTTAAAATATTAATTTATATTTAATTAGGGAAAAGCATTTTCAGGAATAAAATTGCCCTTAGACAGCATAATTTGCTGAGCATGTGTAAAAATTTCAAGTCTCTACAACAAGTAATGACAGAGCAATTGGAAAAAAAGTACGGGGAGAAGACTGAAGTCGGAAAGTTTTTAATAATAATAATAATAATAATAATTCTTTATTTTTCATTAATTTTACAAAGTAAAACAATAGAAATCTGTCATACATTAAAAATATTACATATACATACATATTTTTTTGTTTATATAAATACAGTTATATATATAACTAAATACGCTATTTTATATAAATAGCGTCAAGTTACTAAAATCTATTTCTATATCTAATTAATTCATTTTCTTTATATTTTTATTTATTTATTATTTATAGAACGACATGATGGCGTTTGTAGAACGCATCCTAAAGTAAATTATTCTATTCAGATCAAGTTTAATAATGTAGTATATTACCTGATGGTTGTTCGTAGAGGGGGAAGGATAGGGGGGTGGGGGAGTGCCAGGAGGAGTAATACGGGGAGACAAGCCGTCTAATTCCCATGCTAGCCCGCCTCGTGATTTTTTAGCAAAGTTTAACTCCGACATTGACTCCGATGATATCAGCCTCTTAGATGCAACTACAACACAACACAATAAACAGAGATAATACTTAAACAGAAGGCAAGGAAAACCCTGACAAGTTTTAGGGATTGTTAAAAATTAAATGGCTCGAATCTAACTAGGTCTCGAGTCAGTGCAAATAACTAGAGGTCATCGTCAGTCAGAGTCATCGTCAGTGCAAAATTCTAACTAGAGGTCATCGTCAGCTGCAAAATCTAACTAGAGGTCATCGTCAGTGCAAAATCTAACTAGAGTCAGTCGTCAGTGCAAAATCTATCTAGAGGTCATCGTCAGTGCAAATCTACTTAGAGTATCGTCAGTGCAAAATCTAACTAGGGTCATCGTCAGTGCAAAATCTAACTAGAAGTCATCGTCAGTGCAAAATCTAACTAGAGGTCATCGTCAGTGCAAAATCTAACTAGAGGTCATCGTCAGTGCAAAATCTAACTAGAGGTCATCGTCAGTGCAAAATTCTACTGAGGTTATCAGCTCAAACTAGGTCATCACAGTGCAAAATCTAACTAGAGGTCATCGTCAGTGCAAAACCTAACTAGAGGTCATCACAGTGCAAACCCAATAAAATATCACTCAATAAAATTTAATTAAGATCTGTCCAGAAAAATGTGTACAGACAGACACGGTTTCTATTGAAGAATATGTTACAGCCAAAATGATTAATATGGTTATTATGCATAATATCCAGCCATTATGCATAATAACTATCAAATTTAGTCAAACTGACAAATAAAGCTTATTTTATCACTTTGTCTGGCTTTTATGCATAAAAGGGCATTTGGCAAATATATTGATTATATTTATTTATTATTTGTCTAAGTCTAACTATTTAACATTATTTAGGCAAAGTGATAAATATAGATAAATTTACCACTTTCACTAGCCATTATGCATAATATAAAACCTTATTGGTCAATGTGGTGATATGCAAAAAATAACTATGTGTAAATAAATATCAGTTTATTTGACACCCATTATAGACCAAGAGCCCAGGGGTGTTTTGTTAATAGAAAAGTGTAATGGCTGGAACCGGGTCTCAATTTTTCGTAAATACCTTCCTGAAAAGGATCTGCAATTCTTGCCGGACTTCGTATCGGATGGGGTCCCAGGCAGAACGCACCTTTAGGGGTCAAAGGTTCTGCCTGGGACACCCATCCGATACGAGTCGGCAGAATTGCAGATCCTTGTTCAGGAAGGTATTTACCAAAAATTGAGACCAGTTCCAGCCATTACACTGTTTGTTAACTTCGGTGGTAAATTTGACATGTAAAGTGCGTTCTGCCTGGGACACCCATCCGATACGAGTCTGCAGATTGCAGATCCTTGTTCAGGAAGATATTTTACAAAAAACTGAGACCGGTTCCAGCCATTACACTTTTTATTAACAAAACACCCCTGGGATCTTGATCTATTATCAAAGGAAAGGGAAATGCTTACTTAATGGCAAAATAAATAAAACAAATATTTATCACATTAGCCATTTTGTCTTGGATATTATGCATAATAGCCAGCCAAAGCGATTAACTTACTTAGACCAACCATTCTTATTACTTAGACCAACCATTCTAGTCATTATGCATAATGAATAGATATTATGTGTAATATCCAATTGATCACAATGGGTGTAACATATACATTTAAAAAAATAATTTTAATTAGTTTTATTTATTTAAATAAAATTAGTTTTGTGTCAGCTTATAAATTGTTTTCCTATATATTTAATTTCCATAAAAAGCTTATTATTTTCAATACAATAAATATATAATATAATATTTATATATTTATATATATATTATATATTAATATATATATATATATATATATATAAATATATATATATATTATCATGTCATTTTATAATAATGACGTTAATATTAAAAAAAGGCCAAATTAATTAATTAAGTCAGATCATATTACATATGACTTAAAAAGTCTTGATCTAATTCCTCTGGGCATCCAATGGTTTAGCTCTGCTATGTGTGGGTTTTCATAGAGATATTAAGACAAATAGATGGCACTGTCAATGGACAGTTAGAACCAAAACAAGATAACAAGTTGTAACCTAACAAGTCTCAATGTAACCTCCTTCAATTTATCATTATACGCTTAGAATAATACTATATATATAGAAGGAGCACTACGATAACACGAAAGCCGGTTCACTGGTGCAACTAAGTAATGCTGCCACTTACAATATACAATTTTCTAAAAAAAAGTTGGCAATACTTCCGTTGCTGAATTATTATGTTCTATTATTAATTAATGATTGATATTCATAAAATACTAATATAAATATCGGTGCATTACAATATTTTAAGCATTTTATATTGTAGTTTAACGTATTTATTAAAATTATATATAAAAAGTAGTCCTCGTCAACTAAATGTAGATTCTTGTATTCCGCCACCCTTTTGCCATCTAAGACCAGTATTATTAAATACTCAGCAGATGTTTTAAGTTATTATATTTGTTCATTACGATCTTTCTTCATTAATAGATATTTATGACACATATTTAAAATAATGTTTTGTTGTCAGGTTGGCAGCATTACTTAGTTGCACCAGTGAACCGGCTTTCGTGTTATCAGTGGAATTACATTGTGTTTACGGTCCTGTGCTCCTTCTATATATAGTACTAATTCTAAGATTATACGCCAATAGGTTTTGACAACAACTAATAGATCTAAAAACCAAAACAAATGTTACTCACTCTCAGCCATTTTACCCGGTGATTGTGTTTCTGGGCTTGATTTAGTTCTTTGGTGATTATGTGGCAACACTGACGGACTGACCTGTAACACAAAACATAAGCAAGTAAACAAACATGACTAATTTCTCAATTAAGTTTAATGGACTGTGAGTTTAATGAGGAAAAATAATAATGATTATTTTTAAAATTTTGGAAATATAATCAGCTGTTTTTTGTTTTTAAATAACAATTTTTCTTTTTTTAATTGTTGTAATGTTTTGTATGTTTTTACTTACTTTTTAATATTAACTTTGGTTTGATGCTCTTAACTGTTGTTTTACATATGTGGTGGGTAACTATTTACTCATTGTAGTTTGGGCTATGATTTTTTTAATATTAACTTGCATTTGTTTTGAAATGTTTTTGCCTTGTTTGATATGTTATATTTTTATTTCTGTTCTTTGTAATTGGTTTATGGTTTTGTTTACTGTTATTAGATTCACTGTAGGATGCCAATCATCGCTTGTCCAAAAGCTCTGATGAAATAAATTAAACTAATAAAACTCAGACTGCTGTCTTCATTATTACTTTTCCTCACAACTAATTTCATTTGTATATTACAAGCCTTATGAAAATTTTACAATAAAAATCATAACATTGAATTAATAGTAACCATGTAATAAATAAATATACCAGGTAATAAATAAATAAGGTAATAAATATACCAGGTAACTAAATAAATAAGGTAATAATATACCAGTATAAATAAACAATAAGGTATACAGGTAATAAAATAAATAGGTAATAAATATACCAGGTATAAAGATAAGATAATAAATAAATAACGGTAATAAATACCAGGTAATAAATAAATAAGGTAATAAATATACCAAGTAATATGTATATTAAAAGAGCATATTTAGTGAATTTTCATCATGATAATGCTTAAGAGGTTTGAATGAGTTAATTAGTTTTAATCAACTTTGATATTAGTTTTAAGTTTTTGTTTGTTAGTGAAATTTTAATTATCTAGTCAACTATGATATTGTAAAAATATTGCCTGAGGCAGCCTGAAGATGCCTACAGTGTTAGGTGAAATGTTTAGCAAAATAATTAGTTTTTTTTTGTTTGTTTTTATTATAGAACTTTGAGCTGTGTTGTTTAATTTTCTTATCAAGTTCTATAAAATAAATAGTGCTCAAAAAGAGAAATGATTGAAAAAAAGCTTATGAGGATGTTAGATGATGGATGTTGAGGGGGAAGTAGGGGGATCTATTCCATTTGGCTTCTTGATACAAAAATTATATTTTAAAAAAAATAATGTTGTACATATGTATTTGCGATTCAAAGAGATAGTTGTAAGGTTGAATACTAATGGCGGGGAAAACGAAGGGGTGATCAAAAATTGTTTTATCATAGGATTTGCATGGGAGCCGTTGAAAATTCTTCTTTATTCCTTTATGTTTGTTAAATTTGTGATAAAATGAGGTAAAAAAATAGACGACCATCGGTGCTAATAAATGGCCAATATTTCATAGATAAATACTTTTAGATTATTCCAGGATTTTAAATATAGAATCAGGGCTCTTATCACTACAGACTTGGATTTGTCCAGAAATAATAAACCTAAACGATGATTTAAACAAACATTTACAAAAACGTGATTATTGAGTTATTTATTATTTTAGTGTGTAAATAAAATTGATTCATAAATTAAAACACCATTACGGTGAAAATCGGCTTGTTATCAGTTAATTTAAATACCTGTAACAACTAATTTAAACAATTTAATGCAATTAAAAGGTAATTTTGTGTGTTTGTGTGAACTAAAATTATTTAAAAATAACATTAATTAACAATAAATAAAATAAAACACTATATTGTGATTTTCTCCATCTTATCACTCAATTTAAATACTTGTGACAACCCATTAAAACCCTATTTTTCAACAAAATAGTGATTTTACTGAGTTCATACGGCCTAAAATTAGTTAAATTAAAGCACTTTGATAAAAAAATTTAAAGAAATAATCGTCACTAATAAGAAAAACCAAAAAACTCCCATAAGGACTTTAAAAACAATCACCCTTCCGTTATCAATTTCTTATCAGCGACGGTGGCGCTGCTACGGACTTTGAATCGCGAATACGTCTAAGTCAATAACCTATACTATATCTGTTGGGTTTAGTAGTGTTAGAAGGTGGGGAGGTAGTATGGTAAAGAGGATCTCTAGTCAGGACTAAAATGGTTCCCACAAAACCTTGGTGAGCTAAGCAGGTCAGCAAAGAGGAAGGATCTTTAAAGTATTCCTCTTATGTTCGTAGGCATTCTAAAAAGATTGGGGCTGATTTCAGCTCAATCGGACCACCCTAAGCGACGCAATTGGAAAATAACATTATGACATCATCACCAATGAGTGATGACCATAATTTGTAATAAATTATGGCTATGTAATAATAATTTGACCATAAATAAATGTTAATAGAAGTTTACTTTTAGTCCAAAAGCCGAATCTAAAAAAATGTGACTCATTTTGTACTACTTCAAACCAAATATTCCTGAAAATATACTTTAAATTATGAAGAAAAAAACATAGTCTGCCTATCCAGAGTGGAACCCTTCATATGATTGGGCATGCTCAAAATTTCAAATTTCAGTTTTCTTGAAATAAGTGGTTCCCTGTGGGTCGTGTGCAAAACATGAAGAGAACATTTTTTAAAGGTGATAAAATGTTCTATAAAACGAGTGTTTAATCATCAAAATCAGATCACCAGAACCAAAGTTATGGCTCTTTCAAAACCACTAAAAAATGGCTTATTTGTGCAAAGTCATCGAATGTCTTTGGAAAAATATTGGCTTTTTGTGCATTTTTTTGGCCATTTAACAAATGTTATAACTTTTGTTATAAAATTTAAAAAAATTTGAAATAGCGCGTAGCCAGAAAGCATTTGGCGATAACAATCTAAATGAGAGATGCGCTTGCTCAGTATTGTTAAGGGAACTATTAAGAAACTGTTCCCCACTCCAGTCGGATAAGGTTAGTCAGCATTCAGTCTCAAATGTAATAACTACTAGACTCAAAAAGAAAAAATAATTTCTTCTCACCGGTAATTTTTTACTCTATTTCTTTTTTACCATTTTGATTGACCATTTTTTATTTTTTACTTCTTGTTTCATATTGTATTAATTGTATTTATTGTGTACTTATTGTATTTTATTTATTTGATCGTCCTCTTGTTTGTAGGTACAGAGGATGACCTTTATTTGGTTGAAAGCTGGTTTTACTATCATTATATGCTTACAACTATATTTGTGGATAGACCTTTATTTGAATCCTTATAACTTTAGTTGTATTCAACTGATTTGACGAAAAAACACTCATTTTATAACAAATTTTATCACCTTTAAAAAAAGGTCTCTTCATGTTTTACAAACGACCTACAGGGATAGGGTTCCAACTGGTATTTACCACCTGGTAAAAACCAGTGTTAAAAATTGGTAAATAACGGTATGCACTTTATTGGTTTAGTGGTAAAAATGGTAAAAAGTGGTAAAAAGTAAAAAAGTTTAAGAAAAACAAAAAAAAAGGTTAAGGTTCATTCTAAACCAACAAAGTATCATAAAGAAAGGTTTTGTCAGCCAAAATAATTTTTAATAATAAATAAGTTAAGAAGATAAAGAAGCTAGTGATTTCTGTGTTTTACATATTTGCATCCCAAAATCTGTGTATTTTTGTTATTCGTTATCTTGTTTTTGTTTCGTTATTCGTTAAGTTAGTTTTTCCACCCTTTCAGTTATATCTTCCAAGTACTATTTAATTTATTTTATTAAATTAATTTAGATTAATTATCAAATAAAGTATCCAGAAAAATAGCTACAATTATAGCTTTGTTTTAATTTACGAAACTAGATTTCACCAATTCATTCCGACTATTTTTAGAAACACATTTTTGATGTTGAATTTGATCTTGGAATCTCGCTTTTCCAACCAATATTCCATCATTACATGATTCCATTCAGTGTTAGAAACAGGGCCCTGGATAAAAGTCTTTCTGAACAGTTATTAAATTGATACTTTTGCTATTTCTGCTGATTAAGTAAATATTTAAGGTTTTAAGAATTTTTACTACTTTACACCACTTTTCCGTTATTTACCACTTTTACCACTGGTATGCACTAAATAGTTTTTACCGCCAAAATTCGGAACCCCTAACAGGGAACCACTTATTACAAGAAAACTGGAATTTGTGCCATTTTCTAATATTTTGAGCGAACACATTCATATGAAGGGCTCCCCTCTGGATAGGCAGACTATGATTTTCCTTCATAATTAAAGGAATATTTATAGAAACATTTGGTGCGAAGTAGTACAAAATGAGTCACATTTTTTAGGCCTGGCTCATGGACTATTTACAGGTTTTGTTAGACCACTAATATTAAACAGCATCAAGCAAGGTCAGTATCTGAATGGTTGACTGCTAGGAATAAAATGGATGATATCTTAGGACAAGACAAGTGAGTCAGAAGTAATGAGGATGAGCGTAGCGAATCCAATATGGTGACAAAAAGTTCTGAGGTCCCTTGTACCCGATTTTTTAAATAAATAAATATATATATATATATATATATATATATATATATATATATATATATATATATATAATATATATATATATAATATATATATATATATATATATAGTATATATATATATATATATATATATATATATATATATATATATATATATATATATATATATATATATATATATATATATATATATATATAATATATAGATATATTTTATTTATCTATATAGATATATCAGAGACTAGACTTCCCACTCCTTTACAAGCCCTACTCTCCAGAGATTAGAGACTTCCTAATCCTCTACCACCCCCACTTTCCAGAAACTGGAGACTTCCCACTCCTCTACAACCCCTACTCTCCAGAGACTAGAGACTTCCTAATCCTCTACAACCTCAACTCTCCAGAGACTAGTGACTTCTTAATCCTCTACAACCCCTACTCACTAGAAACTTCCTAATCCTCTACAACCTCTACTCTCCAGAGACTAGAGACTTCCCACTCCTCTACAACCTCAACTCTCCAGAGATTAGAGACTTCCCACTCCTCTACAACCCCTATTGGTGCATAAATTTTGAATCCTCTCATCATTAGTGATGTCATACAACACAGATTATAAAAGATATCAATGATTATCAATATATAATAATTTAAACTTATTTGGAATTAATTTTATTTAATTTAAGGCAAAATAGTCAAAAAATATTTTGATATCATAATTTAAATAAAAATTACAAATTAAAGTCATCAACGTACTGCAGTTGTACCAGGCCATGATAACCTGTTATATTTTCTCCCTCGCAGTAAAAGTCTCTTTGATCAGAACAAATATATCTCATGTCTTTCAACTTATTTTTGTATTTTTATAAATAAATTAGAAAGGGATGCAGTCTAAGAAACTAATACTTAAAGGGAGGACACAACAGCTCTTATCATCCCTTGGGTACCCAGGTATAACTCAACAGTTGTAACAACAACTGTACATTGGTGACGTCATTTTTCATAAAATTTATAATTTCACGTAAATATTACATTATTTTTTTTATTTTTACTATTTTGTCTTAAATTAAGTAAAATAAATTTAAAATAAGTTGTCATTATTATCTATCGCTTATATTCTTTAAATATCTGTGTTGTATAAAATGATTTAATGTGACGTCACTGAAAAATGTCCACTGTTTGTCTCAGTTAAGGGTTGTAGAGGGATGGCGAGTCTCTAGTCTCCCTCAAGCAAAGAGACTAAAACTATTAGAGGGAGTACAGGACCCGTTTAACACAGTGATAAGGGGTCTGGAAGTGAGACAGTTTCCATAGGTGCCCTAACTATACTTACCCCCACTATAGTCTCCCTAGAGAGAGACGAACTACTCCCCACTCCCCTACAACTTCTATCGGAGCACATATTTTTACACCCAAAGCGACTAAAACTATGACGTCACCAATTTACCGTTAGGGCACCTAGCTACCCAAGGAATGATAAGAGCTGTTGTATCCTCCCTCTAATAGTTTTAGTCTCTTTGCCCTCAAGGAAGACCTAGTAGGAATAACCTAGTGGAACCGTTAGGGTACCACTGGAAACTGTCTTACTTCTAGACCCCTTATTACTATGTTATTCTACTTAATTACTCTCTTTAAGTATTAATCTCTTTGGATGCAGCGCATTCTAGTAGAGAATAGATGAAATAAAATAAATAAGAGGTCTTGCAGTGACGTGTTACTTTATTGCCAGTGTCGCCACCTGTATATTTGATTCATCTTGGCTAATACTACTTACAGGAGGGCTTGGTAAGGACAACTGATGCTGAAGTCTCTCGTTATCATTCTGCAGAAGTAGATACTGCCTGGGAGGCAGAGGGGGCGGGGAACCAGGCTGTGGTGAAACAGGTCTCCTAGGAGTTGGGCTCGATGGTGTTGATAGCATGCGTGTCGGTGAGTCCAATACGCGTGTCGGTGAACCTGGCACGCGAGTAGGTGAACCTCGTGTAGTTATATTCCTCGATGGCAGAGGGGGAGGCACATCTCCAACAGTCTGCGTGTTAATAACAAAGCAAAGTGTAAGAGCAAAGCATGACAAACAACAAGCGTTATACAGTGATATTAGGCAAAACAATACATTTAAGGAAGAAATTAGTTTTGGACATTCGAACTAATGTAATAAAAGACCACTAATGATAAAATAGCCAGATTTCAAATTACTAAATTATCATCAGAGCCTAATGATATAATAGCTCCACAAAGTAGCTCCAGTAATGGCTCATATGTGACATAGCCAGCTTTCAATCCTAAAAGCTCATCATCAGTGCCTAACTTCATGTCTCCAGTCTTTTTTTTCCATTGCTCTCCAGTACAAATGATCAATTAAGATTGAACGCTGACCATGTCGAATATAAATCATTAGAAGAGAGATTTTTAAGTGTATGTAAAATTTCGAGTATGGGGTAACTCACAACTTTTTCTCCCGCTATAATTTTTCCTCCATATCTAGTCTCTTTGGAAACAACATTCTAGGAGCCCAGGGTGATAATGGACGTCATAAGGTGATAACCGATGTCATAAGGTGGTAATAGATGACATAAGGTGATAATGGATGTCATAAGGTGCTAATGGACGTCATAAGGTGATAATGGATGTCATAAGGTGAAATGGACGTCATACGATCATAAGTGATATAGATGTCATAAGGTGGTAATAGATGACATGTGATAATGGATGTCATAAGGTGCATAATGGACGTCATGATAATGATGTCTAAGGTGATATGGACTCATAAGGTGTTAAACGATGTCATAAGGTGATAATAGATGTCATAAGGTGAATGTCGGTAAAAAATTACCAGGACTAAAAATGTTTTTTCTTGAGTACTACAACTTTTTTCAGAATTTTTAAAAGTAAAATACTTATAATATTTTAAAACATTGCTGAGTCAACATATTGTGCAGCCCCGGAGTAAAACACCAGACTGGTGGTTTTTCCTTACTCTATACTCTGTAGTCCTTTTAAATCCTATGACTGAATGGTTCTTTAATCACATGAGGTAGAAACTCACCCCCAAGCTCCTGGTCTATCTTGTTTAGTGAAATTGTTCAATACATAAACAGTAGAAGACAATCAATATGACACAGGATGAAGTAGGATGATTAGACAAAAGTTATCACAGACATACAGGTTGTCAAGGTAAACAAAATTCCAAACATTTAATGGTAGGTTAGAAGATTAGTAATGTGTGTTACAAACAGCCGTCAAATTATGAGCTTTACAACAAACATGTAATAGTAGAGGGTAGTTCATCCCTGTATATATATTTGTACCTTATATGTAAACTTAAGAGTTTGCATATAAGGGCTTAAATTTGCTAGCCATCATTTAATTATTATTAATCTAGAGTGATGATGAGTGATGAGTACGAGTGCTTTATACATTAGTTTCACATCCCATTACACTGACTGCTCTATACCTTCCTTAATATCCTTATTTGGAACTCAAGCAACCAACAGGTGTTTTTAGCGAATTTTCATCAGAAAATGACGCTTATAAGGTATTTGAGATGAGGCAAATAGAGAGGGGGGGGTGAGAAGAGTCGATTATTGGAAAAAATAGAAAATTCTTTCAAGGAAAGAAATCTGATTATTACATAAATAAATGAAAAGTTTAAGTAACAGTAAAAAAAATATGTACACATAGGAAAATAAATAAAGATTAGATAAAAATAATAACTAAGAAATAGGTGAAAAATAAACGCAAAACTTTTCCTATATTGCTATGGTATGAATATGGAAAAGTAATTAAGGTTGTAAAGGGGCAGGGGCAACTAGGCTAGCCTTTGTTGAGGCCAGGAGCACTTTTCAATTGAAGAATAAGTTGACAGGCTTGGTCCCAAGACCATAGAGAACTTTCTGCTGGTAAATAAGGGTTAAATTACTGAGAGTGCTAGCGCTATATATAAATGAATATATATATATATATATATATTATATATATATATATATATATATAATATATATATATATATATATATTATATATATATATATATATATATATATATATATGTATATATATGTGGGTGTGTGTGTGTGTGGTATACCTGTCGGAAAAAAATCTCTACAATATCCCAAGGGTTCAATAGTTATTCCAAGGCTAATAGCCTATTATCCAAGTGTCTCAGCACTATATGTGCCCCAGAATGGACCACTTTGAGCACTGAGCACTGCAGCCAGCAAAGCGGGCCTACGATGGGAATAAATTTCCCTAAATACTAGGGAAAATGCTATGTAATAAAAAAAATGATAATAAAATAACAAATTTGTTTTTCACACATGTTCTCTCAAAAAGGCAAACTATCAAATATAATAATCATAAAAATCAAATCAATTGTAACATAAAGCAATTTTTTCTACGTTTTCAAGTTTAAAACTATATGAAAATAATCAACAAAAATGGAAAAAGAAATTAAGGAATAGATATAGAAAATAAGTAAAATTGGATAGATACAAAATATATTTTCTAAATCTCTATTGATTTTAGATGCACCCAAAATATATCAGGTATTTGGGTAATTTTGTTTCCTTAATTTAAATTATGAAGACAGCATAATAAAAACCACTGAGAACTTCATGAAACCCCGGTTTTGGTTTTTTATGAACACAATACTATTCCATATCCCTAAGGTAGTAGATTAGGAAATGAAAAAATTGTAACTTTTTTAGCTATTTTGCCAATTTTGATAACAGGTCAATTTCAGGTAAAATTAATTATGAACGTTGTAATATTAATAGACAAACAATTTTATAGGGACCTCTATTTTAAATATTCAAGCTTTTGAGGAGGAATAGGTCCTAATTAATACAAAAAAAACAAATTTTGCCGAGCTTTCGATATAATTTAATTTTTTTCAAGGCTTAACATATTAAATAATAACAAAAACAGTTACATGGTTGTTAACACTAGATGTTTGGACAACAACTATCTAATTGTTACTCTAGAGTAACAGACAAATAATACCGTTAAAAACGAAAAAGGTAACAATGTTGTTGAGTTAAATTAAGTTCTAAACAAAGATCTACAGTTAAAAATTCCTATGTTGGGGCAAGACCCTCTTAAATAAATATATGTTTACAGCCAAATGTTATTGATTATGATTGCAATAATATATTATATAATAATTACTAAGAATATGGTTATCTACTAATAATATATAATTTAAAATACCATTGCACTAATTATTTTTAAATGGAGGTAACACATTTTTATATATAGTACTAAGGTTTGAGATATCAGACTTTTTATTACAAACATTAGGGTTAGTCGATATGTATGTCATTTCTTTAAACAGTCTTTTTTTGTAGTGTGGTTCAAATTCAAGAATTTTAGCATTTTTATATTGAAAGTTGTGGTCTTGGGAGATTGAATGTTGGGCCAAAGCACATTGTTTTGAGTCATCTTTTATGTCTGATTTATGTCCTGCAATTCTTTGTCTTAGTATCTGTCCTGTTTTTGTTATTATTTAATATGTTAAGCCTTGAAAAAGATTAAATTATATTTGTATTAATTAGGACTTATTCCTCCTCAAAAGCTTGAATATGTAATATTAATAGTATTGGACAAAAGCTAAAATAGTACATTTCTATAGTAATTATAATTCTGTAATTTTTACTTCATCAAAAAATACTTTAAATTTATATCTTAAAAACCCCATGAAGATAAGATTTGTTTAAAATAGAAAACAAGAAACATAGAGTATTTTAATTTGTAGGAAGTATGAGAAGAATTCAAACAAATCATACCAACATTTCAATTCAAAATGTAAAATATTTATTAACTACTTCTTAAACTAAAAAAATAACAATAAAAACCTTGAATGAAAATTCTTTAAGTATTTTTATAAATGAATCAAAGAATTTTGCAAAAGTTAAATAGAAGAATAATGAAAAAGTGTATGAAAGAAAATATGTCTTTCTTATAAAGAAAATATGTCTTTCCTATAAAGAAAATATGTATTTCTTGTAAAGAAAATATGTCTTTCTTGTAAAGAAAATATGTCTTTCTTGTAAAGAAAATAAGTCTTTTTAAGTACAAAGGCATGTTTTCTAAAATTTAGTGAAAAAGTTTGTTTGGATGAGATAAATATGTTCAGGAATTCTTACTTTTTAAACTCTTTAAAATTTCAATTATATAATATAAATAAAATTTTAAATCCAATTAAGTCAAAAACAGTGACAAATTGCAAAAAAAACATGTTGATTTAGCACACCAAATTTTACTTTAACTCTAACAGGGTCAAATAACTTGGTCAACTAGTGATAATTTGGGCAAAATAAATTAAATCAAAACCTAATATGACATGCTTAAGACAAATTTCAAAGAAAAGAGACTACGAGAAGAACTAAAGAATGAAGCCAAAAAGAGAATAAAGACTAAAAAGAAAAGAAAGAATATGCAAGCAAAGAAAAAGAAGATAAGAAACAAACAGAGGAGATAGAAAACAGGCAAACAACAAAAAAGAAAATGGTAAAAAAGTGGATCCACTAATGGCACTCAGTGCTTGGCAATATCCTGCTGTACTCACTCACAGAAGAAGTTTTAACTCTCAACCATGGTTTGAAAAACAAACAAACAGACCACAAAGAATCAATGTCTTTAATAGTAATATTTGGTACATAAAATCATAGAGATATACTTGAGGGGGCATAGCCTATCTCAAACATCTTTTTGGGCTCTCAGCGGCTCTTTGTAACCTCATTACAAACCTTCTCCAAGAGTAAATTAAGGTTATAATGAATTGATTGTTTTGGCTTCCTGCACACTGTGTTCTGATTTGTATTTTTATGTTCTACTATTATAAGTTACTGTAATTTTGTCCTGATTGATGTTTATAAGTGAAGGTGGTCAGGTTACTTTGTCGATATTTCAAAAATTAATCTAATGAGCCCCTCTAGTAATAATATCTCTAAGCAGAAAATTATATATTTGGTTTAAGTATAGTTAGCTTAGAATAATATTATATATACAGGGAGCATAACTGATAACAGCAAAGCAGGTTTACTGCTGATAATTAAATAATACTGCAACCCTAAAAATATACATTTTTTTTTATAAAAAAGCTGGCAATACTTCTTGATAATTAATTTAAATGATTCCTGCTCGATTATATTGGTGCAATATAATTTTCCAAGTATTTTAAATTTTATTTTAAACGTTATAATAAAAAATATATTTAAAGTAATTCTTGTTATCTAAATGTAGATTTTTGTACTCTGTTAACCTTTTTGCTATTTACTTAGAATAATACTACATATAGAAGGAGCACAAGACCGTAAACACAATGTAATTCCACTGATAACACGAAAGCCGGTAGACTGGTGCAACTAAGTAATGCTGCCAACCTGACAACAAAACATTATTTTAAATATGTGTTATAAATATCTATTAATGAAGAAAAATCGTAAAGAACAAATATAATAACTTAAAATACCTGATGAGTATTTAATAAAACTGGTCTTAGATGGCAAAAGGGTGGCGAAATACAAGAATCTACATTTAGTTGACGACGACTACTTTTTATATAATTTTAATAAATACGTTAAACTACAATTTAAAATGCATAAAATATTGTAATGCACCGATATTTATATTAGTATTTTATGAATAATCAATCATTAATTAATAATAGAACATAATAATTCAGCAACCGGAAGAATTGCCAACTTTTTTTTAGAAAATTGTATATTGTAAGGGTGGCAGCATTACTTAGTTGCACCAGTGAACCGGCTTTCATGTTATCAGTAGTGCTCCTTCTATATAAAGTATTATTCTAAGGCTATTTAAGACTGATTTGATCAAATACTTAGCTGGGATTTTAAGTTATTATATGTGCTTTATATGATCTTCCTTCATTAATGTATATTTATGACTCATTTATAAACTTGTTTTCTTGCTATCAGTGGAATTCCATTGTATTTACGCTCCTATGCTCCATGCTCCTTCAATATAAGTATTATTCTATAGTTTTTAGAGGTGTCACAACTAATGAGATATACTATTAAAAAGGAGCATAGCCTATTTCAATAGATTGCGAGACTCGAAACATCTTTTTAGAGCTCTGTGGAACCTCATTAAAAACACTCCCTTAAAGATGAGTTAAAGTGCTCACCTGGCCGAGAATCAATTAATACAGGCTTTCCGCACATTGCGTGTATTTTGTTTATTATTTTAAACTTCGATTATATAAGTTACTCAAATATCTAATATTGTACAGTAAATTTGATTATATTATAGCCAAAGGTGTGCAGGTATTACTTATTGATGTTTCAACAGATGGGCCTCTCTAGTAATAATATCTCTATGCCAAACAACTATGCAAAACTATACTCCGAACACAGAGTAGTTGTATCGACTCCGAACACAGAGTAGTTGTATCGACTCCGAACACAGAGTGGTTGTATCGACTCTGAACACAGAGTAGTTGTATCGATTCCAAACACAGAGTAGTTGTATCGACTCCGAACACAGAGTAGTTGTGTCGACGCCGAACACAGAGTAGTTGTACGACTCCGAACACAGAGTAGTTGTATCGACTCCGAACACAGAGTAGTTGTATCGACTCCGAACACAGAGCAGAACACAGAGTAGTTGTATCGACTCCGAACACAGAGTAGTTGTGTCGACTCCGAACACAGAGTAGTTGTGTCGACTCGAACACAGAGTAGTTGTATCGACGAACAAGAGTAGTTGTATTAACTCCGAACCCATATCAAAAGCGACTTAGGAAAACATTGAAAACGAAACCCCAATCGAAATGTAGCTTTTAAAATCATAATCGAGGTTTTCTGTTATTTATTACAGTTCTTTTAAACATTTGTTCACTTTAAGTGACCGTATTTACTCCGAGCGAATTTCATTCTATTAAACGCCCCAAAAACATATATAAAGACCTATATTTGTTTATATATATATATATATATATATATATATATATATATATATATATATATATATATATATATATATATATACACATAAACCTAAGTTTACGTGGTTAGGTACCCCTGATAGGGATTAGGCCACACTCTTAAAGTTTGACTCCCGCCAAGTCGACAATCCCATTAGCGATTTTTTCCAAAGGGAAATTCGCCTGTTACTAAATAGTAGAAACGATTTGTCATAAAATAAAGATACATTAAAGAATGGTAGTGAAGTCAATATACCTGATTATGAGGAAGTAGATTAGCTATGCTGTTGTTGAGAGTAAGAACAGTTCTCTCTGATCTAGCCAACTCTTTCAATAATTCAGCATCTGAGTGATCACACTTAGCCAGCTGACTGCGAAGTCGCTCGATGTTTCTGTTCTCATCTTCAAGCATTAATCTCAGGTGATAAACTTTATCTCTGTCGATCTTTCGCTGCGTCTCATCCTGTATTACAATCCAGATACAAGACAATTATTTACTAAGAGCAATAAGAAGGAACACACGTATCACACATTATGAGGTTCTGCCACTGAAACATCACATTGGGTAAGGAGTGTTGTTCCACAACTTTTCCTACACGCATCCTTACTTATTCGGACTCGCTTCGCTCGTTCTCACCTATGTCGCTCGCCTTCCGACATTATCAACATGTTTTTCCCCAACGATCACCCATCCAGGTACTGACCTTATTCAATGCTGCTTAACATTGGCGATCAAACAAAATCTACGGTTTTTGTTTGATCCTAATACATTAGGTGTATACTCGTTTATTATATCAAGAGATACAGCGGCCAAAGTGATGTGCGTAGTGGCTAAAGGGTCGAAAGCCACTCATCTTAACTAACACTGAAAAGATTAAACGTTATAAGCCACCAATATTTAAAACATTAAAAGACAATATTCTTAAAGAGGCGACGAATATCAAATTTATTGGATCGATTAACAACTTGTACATGAATGCTAAATTTCAACTCCATGGATCAAATTTGGGATATTTAAAAAATTTGTAACATTTTTGATAACGCAGTAAAATATGTTATTTGAAGAATCAAACTGTTGATACTTGCTATCGGAAATTCATATTCAACCTCTTTAATTTTAAAATCGGATATCGTGGTCATAGAAATATTGATCTTTCCGGCAGCACAACTAGACATTATGCCCGATTTTTGTGCCTAGATTCGACTCTCTAGCATAAACATAGCTGTAACTATGCGTGACACACACAGACAGACAGCATGATGAAACCCACTCAGAACTATGCCTGACACACACAGACAGACAGCATGATGAAACCCGCTCAGAACTATGCGTGACACACAAAGACAGAAATCATGATGAAACCCACTCAGAACTATGCGTGGCACACACAGACAGAAATCATGATGAAACCCGCTCAGAACTATGCGTGACACAGACAGGCATCACGATGAAACCCACTCAGAACTATGCGTGACACACAGACAGCCATCATGATGAAACCCACTCAGAACTATGCGTGACACACACAGACAGACATCATGATGAAACCCACTCAGAACTATGCGTGACACACACAGACAGACAGCACCACTCAGAACTATGCGTGACACACACAGACAGACATCATGATGAACCCACTCAGAACTATGCGTGCAGACAGCATTCAGAACTATGCGTGACACACACAGACAGACATCATGATGAACCCACTCAGAACTATGCGTGACACACACAGACAGACAGCATGGTGAACTATGCGTGACACACACAGACAGACATCATGATGAAACCACTCAGAACTATGCGTGACACACACAGACAGACAGCATGGTGAAACCCACTCAGAACTATGCGTGACACACACAGACAGACAGCATGGTGAAACCCACTCAGAACTATGCGTGACACACACAGACAGGTGAAACCCACTCAGAACTATGCGTGACACACACAGACAGACAGCATGGTGAAACCCACTCAGAACTATGCGTGACACACACAGACAGACATATGAAACCCACTCAAACTATGACACTGATGAAACCCACTCAGAACGTGACACACACAGACAGACATCATGATGAAACCCACTCAGACTATGCGTGACACACACAGACAGACAGCATGATGAAACCCACTCAGAACTATGCTGACACACACAGACAGACAGCATGATGAAACCACTCTGACTATACTATGCCGCTCAGACACGTGAAACCCAGATAACTCGTATTGAACCAAACCCAGTTGTACCCATGAATGCCAAATCTGATGAAACTTGATAAAATGATATCTATCTCGGTTTCGGGACACATTAATTTTCCTAGAGTTGTAGGTGAAGAGAAGTAAAAATAAATGTATTCAAATTACTTTTGTCTGAAAGTCTAATAAGCTATTCCTCTTCCTTTGCTTTCAGAGTGCAACATTTTGTACTAACTTATCTATCTTCAAGATTATCAGATAGACGTTATATTTGTAAGAAAATTAACTAAAATTAAATAACATCATTTAGAATTTTTAAATTTAAATAAGAAGCTGAATCTGAAATTGAACCTTGAATAAATAGAAAATAAGCTATTAACTATTAGCTACGAGCTGATAGCTTGCTATTAAAAGAAAGACACATAAGTAAGATAAGATATGGTAAGTTTTTTTAAAAAGATTTTTATAATAAATTTTACGAAACGTCCTTATTCTAGCAAACTTTGACTCTCGCTAAGTATTAAGCGAATTTAATCAAAGGAAATTCGCTAAAACTCCAAAACATAAACCTATCCATTTATCTTTTTTTTGGAAAACACAAAAAAAACAATATCGTTTTAGAAAACACACAAATCACAGTAAATTAATAGAATAAAACCATTTTGCCTAAATTTAACAAGTAGTTAATACAATAAATAATATTTAAATAAGTATTTTTAATTTTAAGTAATTAATAGAAAAAAAATATAATCGTTTAAGCTTAAGTTTAACAAATCATTAATAGAATCAAAATATTACAACAGTTAAGCAAAAAAATCACTTTTTGATGTATTTTACAAAGATAAATTTGGTTTAAATTTAAAACTATGATGTTCAAAAATAAAGCAACGGGTCAAAAATAAATGTATTTTGCATTTAGAACCACTCTGTGAACCAATCAAAATATACAACTGACGAAAATAAAATGGAATTGGTTTTTAGTAAATTGAAAGCAAAAACACTTGAAACACTGACAACACCACACTAACACACTTACAAATAAGCACAAATACACACGCAAATACAAGAATGTGTAATAAATAACTCATTGAAGATAAGGGGGGATTAATTAATGCACTAACGGGGGTACAAGTTTAATTACACCTGATTTATGACTCTTTTCCTTCATATTATCTTAAGTGGGTGTTGAAATTTGGGGCACTGCCCTAAAATATATGCCCTAGTAGTAGTAGTATAGGTCCAATCTAGACAAAAGAGCGTGAATTTCTATGGTTCCTCTCATGCTTCCTTCAAGCAATCAAACATATTTTCACTGACTCTTATAGTCTAGTGAAAACTAGGAACAACACGTACCCTCGCTGTTAAACCAAACCTCCATACACGTTAAACTACAAGGCAGACACACTATAGTATTATAATTAATCTACTATGAGGGTCCTAAATTTTACCTATACCCAGTTTCATTTAGGGCAAGGGATCTTTAACGAGTACCTGACAACGCACAGGCTCGAGACAACCGGCTTTACGTCCCTTCTGAAGGACGTGGTACGCAGAATTTCTATCCCTCTCATAAAAATCCCAAAGGCCCGTGCTGGGATTGAACCCATGATTAAATAAACTCGAAAATTTAAAGTTGATTCATTCTGTGTATTGGCCGCGTACCTTAACACTACACCACGGGTGACTCCAATATAGCCCTAAGATATAAGGCTCTCAGAGGGCTTATAGATGGAACCAAAAAATAATAAACGAAATCCCAGTACGGGGTTGCTTTGTAACTTTTCTTCACCATGTCGGATTCGCTATGTTCTCACCACTTCGGACTAGCTTCGCTCGTCCTCAGAGTATGGAAATCATCTTATTTGCATTGTAGTACGCGTGTATTCCCAGCGGTCACTCATCCAGGTACTGACCTGGATCGGTGATACTGACCTGAAATCTTTTACAATTTCTAAAAATAAAATACAAGTCATTCTATAAAAACTTAAACTTAAAGCAAATAATGAAATGAAACCTGACAATGATAATAAAAATACACGACTAAATATCATGTAATAAAAAATAATTATAAAACAATAAATAATACAAAACCAAAACACAAGGTACTTCTTTAAGGGGTAGATTGCCGTAAATTTCAGTGGCATTGGATGGCATTTTGCCAAGTATGCAGCGAATTTTCATCATAATGTCCGCTTCGCGGTCACTTCACCACGCAGGCACGCATTTACATAATCTTTATTCATAAAGATTATGAAAATCTTTAGCTGTAGGCTCGTGTCGCGCACAAGCCTTGAGCTTATGCGACACAAATGGTCAATATAATATTTATTTGTATGATTTATAATTTGTAATTTAACCTTGTAAACAGGTATTTATATATAAATAAACGATTTATTATTATTTATTATTATTATAAGAGTAAAGAGAAAAAATATTATAATTTGTTTTAAAATCTATAATAATAACATCTGGGCCTGGTTTCCAAGCTTTTAAAGAGGTTTCCAATCTAGAACCTATAAATCGTTTTAGGCTATAAAAAAATCTAAATATATCCACCTATTTTTACTATTAATATTTCTTCGACAACAGAATAGAAAAAAAACATAGAAAAGAGTTTAATTCAGAATGAATATTTAGAGATCATCAATAAAAGAAAACTTTACAATAAAAGACACATGTCTTTAACATTCGCGTCGCTGTAATAAAAAAATATTATGTTTAATTTTTATATTACTCTGTAATCTCTATCTTTATACTACTCTATATTATTCAGTTCTTCTCTACACTCTTCTGTTTGTTCTATACTACTCTATTACATCTATTTTCTATCTCTATATCTTCGTTTTAGAGCCGCTCCGTGGCCGGGTCGTTAAGGCGTTAGTCTTAACACTGACCTTTGACACCCACGGAGGTTGGGCGCAGTTTATAGAAGATTATTGTTTAGATAAAATTATCGCCAACTTTAGAATGCACTTTGAGCGTAACGGTTGCTACTACCCCGAGGTGGTTCCTGCAGGGGTTATCCCTGATGAGCCGCAAGGCTCTAAAACGGGCATTATTATTATTATATTATACTCTTCTGTTTTAGTTCTATACTACTTACATACTAGTTCTTCTCTATACTCTTCTGTTTTAGTTCTATACTACTCTATACATACTAGTTCTATCTCTATACTCTTCTGTTTTAGTTCTATACTACTCTATACATACTAGTTCTATCTCTAACTTCTGTTTTAGTTCTATACTATCTATACATACAGTTCTATCTCTATCTCTTCTGTTTTAGTTCCATACTTCTCTGTCGTATCTACATACTAGTTCTATCTCTATACTCTTCTGTTTTAGTTCTATACTACTCTACATATTAGTTCTATCTCGTATATCTTTCTGTTTTAGTTCTATTACTACTCTACATACTAGTTTCTATCTCTATACTCTTCTTGTTTAGTTCTATACTACTCTCATACTAGTTCTATCTCTATACTCTCTGTTTTAGTTCTATACTTAACTCTAGTTCATATAACTTTCTGTTTAGTTCTATACTGACTCTTACTACTATTCTATCTCTTATACTCTTCTGTTTTAATACTACTCTATACTAGTTCTATCTCTATACTTTCTGTTTTAGTTCCATATACTATACTATATCTACATACTAGTTCTACCTTTGTACTCTTCGGTGTTAGTTCTATTCTACTCTATATTTTTTAATAATTATAAAAATATATATACTTTAAATAAATAGTTACAAGTATTATACAGTTTATTAAATTTCTAAAGGGTAATTCCATATCAAATCAACACAGGTAAAAACACGTGATCTTTCCGATTTTAATATAACTAGGCTGACAGGTAGGCACCATAGAAGGAAGATTTTTGGCTTATTTGGTGCAGCAATATTGCCGCAGTAGTGTGGTAAATTTTCCAAAAAATGTGATTTTTCAACATTTCTTCGACTACCAAAATGACTGTATTTAAAACTCTGCGTGTGCTATGATTTTTATTCTGGTGGCGTTTGAAAGCTTAAACTTGGCCTTTTCAAATCGGTCTAAATACTTTTGAATAATGAGTTACAAGCAAATATAAAATAAAATTCCAAAATCTCAAAAAGCTAGTTTTTAGAAATTTTGATAAAATTCCTTAATATAGCTTAAACTGATGTAAAATGTCCATAAAGTTTCATTTTGGGACCGCCATGGGATTGGACACAGTAGCGTATAATAGACCAAGAGCCCAGGGGTGTTTTGTTAATACAAAGTGTAATGGCTGGAACCGGTCTCAATTTTTTGTAAATACCTTCCTGAACAAGGATCTGCAATTCTGCCGACTCGTATAGGATGGGTGTCCCAGGCAGAACGCACTTTACTGGTCAAATTTACCACCCAAGTTAACAAACAGTGTAATGGCTGGAACCGGTCTCGATTTTTCGTAAATAGCTTCCTGAACAAGGATCTGCAATTCTGCCGACTCGTATAGGATGGGTGTCCCAGGCAGAACCTTTGACCCCTAAAGTGCGTTCTGCCTGGGACACCCATCCGATACGAGTCGGCAGAAATGCAGATCCTTGTTCAGGAAGGTATTTACGAAAAATTGAGACCGGTTCCAGCCATTACACTTTTTATTAACAAAACACCCCTGGGCTCTTGGTCTATAACGTGTGTCAAACTGTAAAAAATTTAAGATTTAACGCATAATCATTGATAGAAATTGCGAAAACAATACTTTTCCTCTATGCCTACGGTATAAACAAGAAAAAGTAAAAAATAAACAATTAACAAGTTGAAAGAAATCGGAACGATACAAACAATACATTTTAAAAGATAACCATCTGAGTGATTTTTATATCAAACCACATTTCATTGTTTAATTCACGTAATAACTAACTGCACTCCAAATAAACAAAAACAACTTTGATACAACGTAGTATTACAATTCGCGGCCACATTGTTGTTATTTTGTATTATTTGATACAACTGTATTGCAATTCATGGTCATAGTGTTGATGTTTTGTATTATTTGATACAACATAGTATTGCAATTCGCGGCCACATTGATGCTGTTTTGTATTATTTGATACAACAGTATTGCAATTCGCGGCCACATTGTTGTTGTTTTGTATTATTTGATACAACATAGTATTACAATTCGCGGCCACATTGTTGCTGTTTTGTATTATTTGATACAAGTATTGCAATTCGCCACATTGTTGTTGTTTTGTATTATTGATACAACATAGTATTACAATTCGCGGCCACATTGTTGCTGTTTGATACAACATAGTATTGCAATTCGTGGCCAAATTGTTGATGTTTTGTATTATTTGATACAACATAGCATTACAATTCGCGGTCGGAATTAGTATTCGTTGATTTATTATTATTTCTTGATACATGGCATCTTGCCATGTAACTAGCGAATTTTCATTCCCTTGCCTCACAGATGAAAATAATAATGGTAAATTAGAATTTTGAGCTCGACAATTTTTTTAGCAAGAGACCCATTTTTACTACTGGGGGGAGGGGGGAGGGGGCTACATTACCCAAGAGGAGGGCTACATTTAATTTCCTCTGCCGGGGGAGGTATTGTTGTTGCTTCTGGGGGGTGACATCCTCCCCCCCCTAAAAGTCTCACTGCCGTAGAGGAATACACTCGACACACAAGTTATTCCTGGTAGGGAGGCTAATATTATTTGAACTAAACATGCTTTTCTTCTTATTAAATGCAATTTTCCCCTACTCTATTCCAGATATAAAGTAATACAACCAATAATACAGCCATTGTAGCTGCCAATTGTTTATTTATAACTATTGTAGTTGTCAATTGTTCTCTGCAGCCATTGTAGCTGCCAATTGTTTATTTACAATTATTGTAGTTGTCAATTGTTCTCTGCAGCCATTGTAGCTGCCAATTGTTTATTTACAACTATTGTAGTTGTCAATTGTTCTCTGCAGCCATTGTAGCTGCCAATTGTTTATTTATAACTATTGTAGTTGTCAATTGTTCTCTGCAGCCATTGTAGCTGCCAATTGTTTATTTATAACTATTGTAGTCGTCAATTGTTCTCTGCAGCCATTGTAGCTGCCAATTGTTTATTTATAACTATTGTAGTCGTCAATTGTTCTCTGCAGCCATTGTAGCTGCCAATTGTTTATTTATAACTATTGTAGGTTGTCGTTTGTTCTCTGTAGCCACTGTAGCTGCCAAAAACCTTGTAGGTGTCAATTGTTTATCTACAACCATTGTAGTTGTCAATTGTTCTCTACAGACTAAAGCGATTTTAGACGTCAATTCTTCCTTACAAACATATTAGCAATCAATTGTTTATCTACAACCATTATAGCAGTCAAATGTTCTCTAAAGTCATTTTAGATGTCAATTGTTTATCTACTACCATTATAGCAGTCAAATGTTCCCTGCCAATTGTTTATTTACAACTATTGTAGTTGTCAATTGTTCTCAACAAACTTTGTAGGTGTCAATTGTTCTCAACAAACTTTGTAGCTGTCAATTTTTCTCAACAAACTTTGTAGCTGTCAATTTTTCTCAACAAACTTTGTAGGTGTCAATTGTTTATCTACAACCATTGTAGCTGTCAATCGTTCTTAACAAGCATTGTAACTGATAATTGCTCTCTTAAAATAAAAGAATTGTAACAAACATATTTTCTAACTTTATTAAAAGCATCTTTTATTGTTCTTATCTTTATTACAAAACAATAAAAGATGCAACAAGACACTAAGTGACCTGATTCTCACACAGCTTGCCGTGCTTCATATAAACACGCACACTAAGTTCATCTTTTTGACCCAAAAGAGTAACATCTTTTGTTTTTAGTTAATCAAATTATACTTAAGTTACGTAATAAGCACATACGTA
This sequence comes from Microvelia longipes, assembly GCA_018340805.1. NCBI lineage: Eukaryota > Metazoa > Arthropoda > Insecta > Hemiptera > Veliidae > Microvelia > Microvelia longipes. The sequence continues at coordinate 56,860,477 of JACMZG010001863.1, forward strand.
ACAAGGGAGTTGAAAAAAACTGCTTCGGATCTAACATGTAGTATTTAGATGAAATTGAGCTCCAGTGGAGTCGTTCATTATGGGCGAAAGAAACCAGTCTCTCCACAAAAATATTTTATATCATCTATTAGTTATTATGCACCTAGTGAATAATGACCCCATTATAACCCTGGTCACTGTAATGATTCCTAAGGCTGGGATTTATAAATCCCGAGGCGCAAGCCGAGGGAATTATTTATTTTAATCCCGAGGCTTTAGCCGAGGGATTAATTACAATTAGCTAATCAAATTAGATAATTTTAATTTAAATTAGATAAAAATATTTTTAATAAATTATCTAATCAAATTAGATAATTTGACGAGGGTTATAATAGGCATTATCACGTGTGCATACAAATTTTATCTCCAAAGGAAAAACAATATATATGAATCAAAAAAATTGTATTTGTTTATATATAGAATCAGTGAAACATAATTATACTATTTTATGCAATTTAACAAAAATTCATTGAATAATATATTATACATACAACATAACCACATACATACATAACAAACAAATATCATAATAAACAAAAATATAATACCTAAATAATACGCCTTCATACAACTTTTTAGATTTATTCGGCAATAAATTGTTTTTAACCGTATTTGCTTCGTCATCTATACAAGACGGTTGAGGATTATCGGGGATATCGGGAACAATTCATCTATGTCGTTTACTATCATTTCATTATCACTTTCCATCGTAAACACCGCAATAAATCCTTTATGATAAATATAACAGGAATATTACACGAAAGATAAGAAAAACTTAGTAAAAAAGTAGGTTATTTATCGTCAAAACAGATTTGATAAAGAAATTATTTGTTTACAGACAGCTGGGATTTAAGGAATCAGCGCTGCCAACATAACTTTGTTCACTCAAAATTCTTTACGTAGATTTTTGAATCTGTAATTTTAACTACTCAATAATAAAGTTGAGTCCAACCGACTCCAGACCGGTTTTATCGAACTCAGCACCCCCAAAAAAACATCCAAAACGATACGATTTTTCACTGACCATTATTTTGGTTTCCTTATTCCATTATTTTGGAGCCAGGGCTCTAAATTAGATTCTGAATAATTCTAATAGTAGAAGTTTTTGGGTCGTGGCAGTACAGACCACTTGGCTTATGCAGATCAAGTGTCTTCATACAGAAAGTGAGTTTGTTTAATCTGATCAAATGACCAATACAACGAGGTTAAAGCTCAAGCAACATCATATAAACTGGTTTCAGCAATTCATTTGAAAAAGTATCAAGTAAGTGGACTTGTCAAGTATAGTCACGTGATTGCTATCATGATTACTGCATCCATACTATAAGACTTGCAAACCAGTTGATCAACATTAAGACGATTATTACGAAATATGTAACTGTAACACTAAATATCATAATACTAACATATTATAATAGTTAATTAAACTTTACACGTGATTACAATATTAAATATAAGTCAAAGTATCAACCAGTATAAGTATGAGTAATAAGTATAAGTATAATAATAATAATAATAATAATTATAAGTATAATAATAATAATAAGTATAAGTATAATAATAATAAGCCTGAACCAGTGTTAGAAAATAACTTATTTAAATTATATTACGACCGGACAATACTCACAGATAGAACCATAATTCACAATAGGCCTGATATAGTGATTGTAGATAAAATTAAACAACATGTCAAATTCATAGATGTCGCTGTGCCACTTACCCATAACCTTAATAAAATTACCCAAGAAAAATATCAAAATACACAGATTTGGCCGCAGAAATCATTAGAATTTGGAAAATGAAATCAGCTACAGTTATTCCCATAGTATTATCGGCAAATGGAATAATTCATAAAGACTTAAAATCAGCAATAGAAAAAATAGATATACCGGTTTCTCTCATTAAGCTTATCCAAATGTCAGTAATTCTACAAACCTGCTCAATAGTACGAAAGACCTTGAATATGACCTAATAGTATGCAACATAGACATGACTCGACAGAACTTTTGTGAGACCACATTAGTTCCTTTATGAGAAGGTGACTTGGTTAAAACCCGTCCCTTACTCTTAAAACTAGCCTAGGCTAAGAATTAAAAAATAAAAAAGAAAAATAAGTATAAGTAAGTTCGCCTCTATGACATAACGGCCTGAGCTCCGGCCTTTTAGTTGAGTATCTTAAGTAGAGTCCGCCGGTTATACCAGGGGCCCGTTTCACAAAATTACAAATCTTGTAGTTACAAAAATTGTAAAAAAAAAAACTTGTAATGACAAATGTACAAGTGTTACCAAGGATACACTTGTAGATTTGTAGCATTTTCCTATTTAATAAACAACATTTTCTTCTCTGTTACAATTACTAGTAACATTCACTTGTAAAATTTCTACCCTAGTCTTAACCTAGATAGACTGAGTTACAAGTTCATTTTATTAATATAAAACTTAGTTTTTATCACAAACTTTTAGTTTATTAGTAATCTAATGCTCAATATGAGTTTGTAAAACGTTTTTTTTATAATCATTACTTCTCGTATTTTAGAAATAATTGCATTCGAAATAATTTACTTATATGAAATAAACTGGGCTTTAATAATATTTTGATACATTGTTTATAAAACTCTTGTAGGTTACAATAAATTGTAATGATATTCGTGAAACGCTTCATTTTAACACTTGTAGTTACAAGTTGTTTTTGTACAATAGTTTGTAAGATTTTAGGGGGAGATAATCAAATTCGATTGGAGTTTGACACAAATATGCTCGTTTCATAGGAGATCTAAGAAAAAACTTATAACCTATACTAGTTCTGTTTAATTAAAATTGTATGAAACTCGCTAATAATTACTAGTCTACACTTGTAAATTAGTGAAACAAATGTCTTACAAGTAAACTTGTAAGACATTTGTGGCTACAGTAGACATTTGGCCTGGTTACAGTATACTTGTGTGGCTATAAGTAAACTTGTAGCCTTTTACTTATAGTATACAAGACTTGCACTTTCGTGAAACGGGGCCCAGTTATAACTCAAGCTGATAATAAAGTTGCTTAAAAGTTTTAAACTTCTCCCGGTTCAGATAAATAAAATGAGCTCAACGTGTGCCCATCTAAACTCTAAAATCTATTCGCTGGGTTAAAGAGCTGTCGAATAGGTTATTTTGTAGCGCAAAGCGAGCCGTTAGCTGTGGTTGAGAGGTTTCAAATCTACTCTCTCCGAGAAACCACGGCTGAGCAACAAAACACTTTAGAGCTCACGTGAGAACATTGGTTACAAATATAAGTAACACATGTTTTATAATACAAGTGAATACTCACATCAACAGGTAAAGGAGCAGTAATAGACTGCCTGGATGTCACGGTGTTGCTGTTGGATATATTGGAAGGGTTGATGATATGAGTTGATGATGTCCGATGATGAAGACTTGGTGAATGTACAAGACTTGATGATCTCTCTCGGAGTGGAGATTGCTGTACTGTCAACACAACCTGGTTACTAGCTGTAACAAACAAGACAACAATTATCACCAACGTATCACTCACATTAACCAATCTGTCATTTTGTTATCACTCAGAACTCTTCGCTGACTGGAGTAGGGGCGTCTAACATGCCAATTGTAAGTTTTGTACCGTATACTTTAGGGTAGGATACGGTTTGCGCGAATAGTCGACAACGCGACCGTACATTTTAGCTAAAAAATAATAGTTTTAACGCGATTGTACGTTTGCGCTACTTTAGCTAAGATGTGCAGTCGCGTTGAAGTGTATTTCTGTAAAAAACCTAAAATCAAAAATAGTCAACTCCGCTAAAATTTAAGAATTTTTGTTTACGGGAAAAATAATAACTATAATAATAATAATAAGTATAATAATAATAAGTATGTGCTGTTTAAGCACATTTTATAATGAATATTGTAGCTAAAATGCCCAGTTAAGTAATTACAGAGTAGCACTCATAGAGATGTAAACTAGAGGGGGCATAGCCTATCTCAATACATTGAGAGGCCTAAATAAATTGAAACATAGTTATGGGGCTCTTGGGAGCTCCGTGTAACCTCAATGAAACCTCTTCCAAGAGTGAGTTAAGGTTTTAATAAATCTATTGTTTTCGTCCAACCGCACCAGAGATAATAAAACCTAAACGGAGCCCCACATTGCTTGTGTTGTGAATTATATTTATAACGTTCTCCTATATAAGTCAATGTAATTTCGAACAGTTTATTTGATTAGATTCATAAACGAAAGTAGTCAGGTTACTTGCTCAACGTTTCAAAATTTAATCTGTAGAGCATATCTCTTAGTTAAAACATAAAAAAAGATTACTTACATACTTAAACATTACTTACCAAGGAAAACTAATAGAAAGTTGTTTACATATATATTGTGTACGCACATAAATATGTAATATATATATATATATATATATATATATATATATATTATATATATATATATATATATATATATATATATATTATATATATATATATATAATTAAATCTTTATGGTTTTAAAAATCTAAAGGTTTGTAGCAAACCCAACACTTTTCCTCATATAAAGAAAAGATTATTCAGTATATTTATCATATTAAAACATTTTTATGATGAGTTTTGCTGCTCAGAGCTGTTGAAGCAAGTAATGAAGGTCTTAATGTACCGCGAGCTAAGCAAGTTAAATGAGAGAATATTTTGTCTTCTATCTTACATTTATTTGATAACCACAGAAATAATGAATCACTATCAGCAATTGGGAACCATTATACATACTTTGGTTTTCAGGGATTCAATTAAATGGGGTTTAATTAAATTAAATTAAAAGAGCCGCGAGCGGCTTCAAAGCCACGTGTTTCGGACCCCTGTACAAGACAAATTTTAACAAATACAAAAATTTAAAAACAAGCTCAAGTCTATGAAAGTTCACAAACAGCTTAAATAATTGCGTGCGGTGAAAATGACAAAACACGAGAGAAAGAAATAATGAAAGTTTCACTTAGAAGAATCAAGAAAAAGTGTTGTATCATCAGCAAATAATTATTTCGGGAAGCTGGTATTATAGTCGGCAGAACAATAGATCCACTTTATTCAGGCAGTTCTACAAACCCGTCAAATTAAATATATCAACCAATAACATTGAGTGAAACAAACTAAATTGTTCGCCAAAGCAAATTTAAACTTACAGTGAATACTTAAAAGATAATTAAAAATAATAAGTAAAATCTCTAGACTTAAAGCTGCGGTTTGGTCAACTATCGTTAGATGTGTATAGATGAATATTAAGTTAGACTGTGTTTGTTATATTCGAAGAACGTTGAGAGGCTAGGAAGTTGTCTAGAAGACAATGATTGCTGTAAAGTTAACTTAAGATTACGAACTAATCAGACTACCGCGTGACAAGACAATGTGTAGCGCGTAATGCGTGTAAGCGAGTAGCACAATCTGTCAAAGCGTTGTCACATAAATAAATGTCATAAATCTGATGTAAGCGAGTAGCTCAGTCAATTGTCATGACGAGTAGCGTCAAAGCGTGTCAATAATCTAGATGTAAGCGAGTAGCACAACTGTCAAAGCGTTGTCAATAAATCTAGATGTAAGCGAGTAGCACAATCTGCGTCAATAAATCTAGATGTAAGCGAGTCACAATCTGTCAAAGCGTTGTCAATAAATCTAGATGTAAACGAGTAGCACAACCTGTCAAGCGTTGTCAATAAATCTAGATGTAAGCGAGTAGCACAACCTGTCAAAGCGTTGTCAATAAACTAGATGTAAGCGAGTAGCACAACTGTCAAAGCGTTGTCAATAAATCTAGATGTAAGCGAGTAGCACAATCTGTCAAAGCGTTGTCAATAAATCTAGATGTAAGCGAGTAGCACAACCTGTCAAAGCGTTGTCAATAAATCTAGATGTAAGCGAGTAGCACAACCTGTCAACCTTGTAAGCGAGTAGCACAACCTTCAAAGCTTGTCATAAATCTAGATGTAAGCGAGTAGCACAACCTGTCAAAGCGTTGTCAAAATCTAGATTTAAGCGAGTAGTCAAAGCGTCAAAAATCTAGTAAGCGAGTCAGCAAGTGTGATGTAAGCGAGTAATCTGTCAACGCGTTGTCAGATGTAAGCGAGTAGCACAATCTGTCAAAGCGTTGTCAATAAATCTAGATGTAAGCGAGTAGCACAATCTGTCAAAGCTTGTCAATAAATCTAGATGTAAAGCGAGTAGCACATCTGTCAAAGCGTTGTTAATATCTAGATGTAGCGAGTAGCACAATCTGTCAAGCGTGTCAATAATAGATGTAAGCGTTGTCAAAGCGTTGTCAATAAATAGATGTAAGCGAGTAGCACAATTGTCAAAGCGTTGTCAATAAATCTAGATGTAGAGTAGCACAATCTGTCAACTCGTGGTTAATATACCTAGATGTAAGCGAAAGACACACAGGATCACTGTTACATATAATCACATGAATACTTAACATCGACAACTGTTTGTTGTTGGTTAACAAAATAAATTAACCAACAAAAGCGTGACAAATTCCAGAGCAAAGTCAATGTAAACTGGATTTGATAAATATTACCCAAGTAGTAAACCTCGCTCTGATATCTCCATCTTACCGCAATCACAGCGAAACCCCTACAAATATTTTACAAACGTTACCAAAATATTATCATAATTTTATAATTCTCAATATAGGGTCGTAACGTATAATTATGACGCAATTGATGCGTCAATATACTTTAGACAGTAAATTGATGTAATTTAATTTATCGACGTATATATTCTATTTCTGTTATAAAGTTTTGAAACTCGTAACAACAAGACTGTAAACGAGAGATGTAATTGATTAATGAAATTAAAGAATATTTAATTAATAATTGTAAATAAAACGTAGAGCAAATCAACAGATGAACAGTCCATATTACATGGCTTTTATTGTTTTATTTATTTATTTATTTATATTTTCTTTTATTTGACTCAGTGGTAATAAAGGACATACAGGGCGGGAAGAAGACGAGAGAGACGGACATCTTGTAAAGACAAAATAGTATCTCGTGAGAAGCGATCCCGGGGGAATCATGGGAGGTCTTCTTTATATTTTGGTTCTGTTTTGCACGAAACCTTTATGGGATTTAAGAATTAAAAAATCCGGCATGGGGTATCTCGGATCTTTACCGGATTTGCTTGCTACGCTCATAGTCCAAGAGCCGTACCTGAAAAAATGCTACTCATTTTGTACAACTCCTAACCAAAGTTTTATGATAATATACCGTAAATTATGAAGGAAAAGCATAGTCTGCCATTCCAGTGTGGAGCCTTTCATATGCTTGCGTATGCTTGAAAAAATATAAAATCGTGTGAAAACATGAAGGAAACAATATTAACAACACCAACTTCGTCTTTCCACCAATAAGCTTTAATTTAACTCTGAGCAGAGCCGGCTTTCGGCTATAATGCCATCATCTACAGTGCCTAAACAAGTAACTATCATAACTTAACAAAATAACTTAATATAAATAACCTAATCTTAACACACTAAATAAAAAGTAAAAAAAAAAAAATACAAAGTTAAAAATTTAAAATAAGGTTAAACCGAAAAGAAAATCCATAATAAAAAATATATAGTTATATAAATAAAATAATAAAAAAAAATTTTATTTATATAAAACTTATACATTTTTTATTTATGGATTCTTTTCTTTTCGCTTTAACCTTATTTTAAATTTGTATTTTTTTTGACATTTTATTTAGTGTGCTAAGATTAGGTTATTTATATTAAGTTATTTTGTTAAGTTATGATTGTTACTTGTTTAGGCACTGTAGATGATGGCATTATAGCCGAAAGCCGGCTCTGCTCAGAGTTAAATTAAAGCTTATTGGTGGAAAGACGAAGTTGGTGTTGCTAATATTGTAGACCATTCCACGGCGCACACTGAAGTTATGAAGAAAACATTTTTAAAGCTGATAAAATTTCCTATAAAAACGAGTGTTTAATCGTCAAAATCGGATGACAACAACCCAAGTAATGGCTCTTTCTAAAACACCAAAAAATTGTTAATTTATGCACAGTCAGCGATTTTTTTTAAAAAAATAGTGATTTTTTTGGCCATTTAACAAATGTCATATCTTTATTTGTAGATATCTGATTTTGACGAATAAACACTCGTTTTATAGGAAAGTTTATCAGCTTTAAAAATTGGTCTCTTCATGGACATACGCAAGTCCGAAGATATGCTGCAGTATACATTTGGTGATTCTAATATTCTCAGGACGAACGAAGCGAGTCAGAAGATATGCTACAGTATACATTTTATTGATTCTAATATTCTCAGGACGAACGAAGCGAGTCCGAAGTAGTGGGGATGAGCGTAGCAGATCTGAGGTACCCAATACCAGATCTGAAGTACTCTGTACCACTCTGAGGTACCCTGTAACAGAGGTACTGAACCAGATCTGAGGTACCCTGTACCAGATCTGAGGTACCCTGTGCCAGATCTGAGGTACCCTGTGCCAGATCTGAAGTACCCTGTACCAGATCTGGTGCAAAAAGGAATATTGTTGTCTCTTTTAAAATTTATGATCCCATATCTTGTAATAAGATAATTAAGGTAATGAAAGATTGATAAGGTCGTTGTAATTGTTGTAGAATTCAAACCAAAGATAACGATTATTACGAAGATTTTATAAATGTTAAAAGTTTCATATAAATGCAGGTGAGGAAAGGAAAGGATTGTAATGTAAATTAGCATCGCGGGCAAACAGCTGGGATAAAAGCAGTTCTGACATAGAAGGAAGTTGGAATACAAGTAGGCGTACATCTTCTATCATACAATCAATTGACACAGTCAACCAAGAGCGAGCGGCTACAGGGAGTGGGGGTAGCACTGGGAGCACTAAGACTCAAGGACTCCGACTTACGGACATCTGGTTGCTTTGCATTCATGACCCTACGGGTATGACATGTCACCGTATAGGTGTTATAACACTCTGCAGAAACAGTTATCTATTAAGAGAAACACTCAGTGGTATGGTAAAACTTCCTGTCATGTACGCACACTGCAAGGGCTAAAGAAAGTTGCCCAGTCTCTATTTGCATAGTCTCTACAGCTCAATAGAGACATCCAATGAAACCTACAGACAACTTGCTTCATAGAAAAAAAAATAGTTACTTGCATAATTAGGAACAGAAATGGAATATTGCGGACTAGTTAAACATTTTGTCCGCGAGCTGAAAGCGATGATAGGCTACATTAAATTACCCGTAGAGGCGAAGCCGAGGCAGATAATTCACAATTTGTCCCTATGTTAGTAATATTTACTTATTGCCTCCCCAAATGTGCCAAAACAATTCAAAGATTTGATTTGCTCATTTCTAAGCTATAAATGAGTGCGAATAATGTTGTACAGAGGTTATTTTGGAAGAATGAGCATAGATCTGCACAAACTATGGCATAAATATGCCCATTTCATTTGATTTGGGTATAGAAACTAGGATTCTGTCTAAACTCCATTAAAATCCCTTAGTTTCGATTTGTAATGGAGTTAAGACTAAGAAATTACAAGTTCTTTCTATGAGACAAAAATATTTTGTAATTTCCTGGCACTTTATTTACTTAGGTCCCAATTTATGTTAGGAACCAAGCGTACTTTCGCACTATATTATCTTATTTACTTAATTATCAATCTTTTCTTTTTCCCCCCCTTCTCAACCCCATACAAAAGCTCATGGCTTTTCAACACCCCCTATTAAGATGTTAAATAATTTCTTTTGTATATTTAGTAAAATAATTGGTCGGTACCAAGTGAATATTGCCTATATCGTCTTATTTACTTGGGTCCCAACTTTATGTTGGGAACCAAGTAAATAACTACCGGATATCAAAGTAAATTGGCGCGGCTTGCCGAGCGATATCAAAGAAAATTGGCGCGGCTTACCAAACGATATCAAAGTAAATTGGCGCGGCTTGCCGAACGATATCTAAGTAAATTGGCGAGGCTTGCCGAACGATATCAAAGGAAATTGGCGCGGCTGCCGAACGAATCTCTAGTAAACCTGGCACGGCTTGCCGAACGATATCAAAGTGAATTGGCGCGGCATGCTGAACGATATCAAATAAATTGGCGCGGCTTGCGAACGATATCAAAGGAAATTGGCGCGGCTTGCCGAACGATATCTAAGTAATTGGCGAGGCTTTTGCCGAACGATATCACAGTAAAATTGGCCGCGGCTTGCTGAACGATATCAAAGTAAATTGGCGCGGCTTGCCGAACGATATCAAAGGAAATTGGCGCGGCTTGCCGAACGATATCAAAGTAAATTGGCGCGGCTTGTCGAACGATATCAAAGGAAATTGGCGCGGTTTGCCGAACTCCACGCTACGTCTATTTATATATACGCATACAAACACATATTATTAGTGGTAAATATATTTAGCGATGCTACCCACCTGAGGTTGTTCCATTGTGAACACCCTGATGGGCGAGAAGACCCTAAAACGGGCATTTATTTAATTACGTACATAACTTTTGGCTCAAGTATACTTCAAGAAACGGGTTCTCAATGTTAGTGCAAGACCAAGTTAATTTGCTCCGTTAAGAGTCCCAATTCATCGGAATTAATCTTCCACACAGCAACGTCTCTCCACTTAATTGAAATTAATGCTTAATTGAAGCTAAATAAATGGCGAAGGTTAACCTGAATAGAAGACAGGTAAAGTAGATGATAAGGTAAGTAAATACTTAAAGTTAGCTCAACTGCGTTCTAACTTAAATATTGCAAAGTTAAATCCTAATCTTATCAATTGTAAACATTAAGAATAAATAAGGAAATTGTAAATATTTCTCTGTATTTTCATTTAAATGCACAAGAAAAACAAAGTCTCGCAAGGAAAAAGTCAACATAATAGGAAAGAAAAGTAATAATTCCATAGTCCTTAGAGGGTGCTTCCATGTACTAATCTGTACGACAATAGAGTCATAATGTGGTGAAACTCGGGAGGTACGATATCACCAATAGGTAATCGAAACTGCCCGAGGATGCATAGCTGTGGCTACCCATAAGCACATTTTGTAATAGAAAAGTGCCACATGATGCTTAACTTAGGCTGGGCATTGCAAATGTAAATACGCCTTAAAGATTTGTTTACTATTAGACA